>CAWUFW010002942.1:1800000-1991686 GCA_963921515.1 Calotriton arnoldi
TGAAATGCCATTTTGTCACTTCTATGTCTGCTGCTTCATGCAGCACACATGAAAGTTACAAAATGTCATTTTTAAGGATTGTTTATGTGCAGTAAGGGTCACCTTCCTACACATAAACAATCCAAGGCGTTTTGTTTTTCCATGTGTGCTCCGCACACATGGAAAAAGCAAAAACAAGGAGAAATATAGCATTTCTCCTCGTTTCGCCAACTTAAGACCAGGTTTTCCCTGGTCTTAATTTTGGTGCTGCCTCCTATTTATGCTGCCCGTGTAAATAGGGGACAGCGTCAAAATCAATGGGCGTTGCGTTGAAACGCCCACCGCAACACCCACTGCGCACCCCTTTCACGTTAAGCATAGCGTGAAAGGGGGCCTTATTTACAAGGCAGCGTTAAGCCACGTTAAGTGGTTTAACAGAGCTTTGTAAATAAGGCAAAGCCCCTATCGCCACGGAAACGTCACAAAAAGTGACGTTCCATGGCGATAGGGGCTTGTACATATGCCCCTAATTGTTTTGCAGAGCGGCAAAGGAGAAGGTGAGGATAGACAGGCTTTGCTGAATTTATATGGTGTCAATATCCATGTATAGAAAATGTGGGGCAAAAAAATGCCTTAAATTGGATTGATTCTTAAACTACAAGTAGTTTTAGGGCATTTTAGGTATTAGTGCAAGTTTGGACTTCATTTTGTGTAGTTTTAGTGGGGATTTGAAGGTATTGTTTACAGCACAGGAAGACTTACAAGTAAAATACCCATCTGGGAGATTGTTAACCATTGCAGGAGAGCTCCTTGTGGGGTTAGGGTGACTTGAGCTTTCTTGCACACTGTCACGGGTGCAGAGGTACTGAGGCCCAGGGATTTGAGGGGTCCGCTGTCCCCGAGTTATGATCTCCTTTAGTACTCGATTTGGGTGTCAGGGATGATTTGTCTATATTTGCAGTGGGGGTCATGGCATTCCTTCTACCCCTCTGCTCTCTTGGTTGAGAGCTGCCTCTAATACGTTTGTCAGAGTTTTGTTTTTGTTACTGTTCTTGTGATTGATGCGAATGATGAACTCTCGTTTGCGCAGTGGGAAGGAAGAGTTGTGTAAGTTTGTAACATTCTAAGAATGCGTTTGTTACAGGCCGTGGGGGGTGTTTTGGGGTGCATTACCCTTGCGTTTCTTAGACACAGGTAGCATTAGCACTGCACCTTTAAATGCTGCTTTCGTAGCAGGGTTCTCGTGAAGAAAAAAAAACTATGGTCAAACACTGAGCCATCGATCACTGACAGCCTCTGAAGCATCTTTCGGCATCTAAACGGAAAAACACGGGCTAATCCGCTTCACTGGGTCGGGATTAGGCAGTTTATGGGGGTGTCAGCTGTAAATCGAGTGTAAACTCCGGTGAATCAGCGTGGACCTGCGCGCTGCCGGCAGCCGGTGGCAGTCAGCGGCTTTCCCGGTGCTGCAGCGATGGATGCAGCAGCTTCGCCAGAGCTCGGCTTTCAAACGCAATTTTTAATCACCTAACGAAGAGTGGATCATATTTCATCGCCGCAGGCTCGATCCCAGGACGTGGAAGACGATTTGCCGTGCGTAAAAGATGGCAGAGGCCAATCCCCAAAGAGGCAGGATGAGGTTCCGAAGGACTGCGGTAAGGGCGCCCTGCCTGCAGCGTTTCAAAGCACATCCCAAGTTCACGTGCAGGGACGCTGCAGCGTGCTGCACGAGCGCCGCAGGAGCGCTGCCGAGGCACAAACTGCAGAGTGGCCCTGCGCGGGACGCGCGCAGACAAGGGAGCTTCTTGAGGAGAATGTACGCAGCGAGGGATGTTGTAGCCTTTGGTGCTGTCGCTTGTAGAACATAAATGCATGCGCGTGGGTTTTTTGCATTTGTATATGGGAAACCATGAAATACAACCGGTCTCCTGTTTTGGCTACATACAAGAGAAAGGGAAATAGCTTTACGGATAAATGGGTTTGGTAAAAGACTTGAATATGTCGGGTGCTTTGCACTAGTGAGTTTTCATGCATAAGTCTGTGAGAGAAACGTTCAGGCTGGGCAAAAAGCTGCGAGGTAGCACTAATTCGGGTATAGGCTTCCTCGCCATGGAATGAGGCTCTGACTTGCTAGCTTGCTTTGGGTTTCTCGCTGAGAAACACAACCCTACCCCCATCTCCCCCCACACACACACACACACACTCCACTACATCCAGGCATTAAATCAGTACTGCGAAACTATTCCCTGATATGAGAATCAAAATGCAAGAAAGTACATGGTACTCATCCTTTGTTTTCAGGATTCGATGCGCTCTGGATGCAAATTAGGATCATGCGGTCCTTCAAATAGCCTTTCAATCGGACAGATCTAGCTACTACCTAGCGCTTGCTGGCGTTTTCTTCAGGACTTCTGCTTTGAATGAACCTCAAACTTCCAAGGTCTGAGTGCATGGCAAACGTCTAAATAGAGCAAAGAGTTGCTTCTGAAGTCCTGAGTCTGTGTGAAGTCTTTCACGACTGCCTCCAGCCTGTGTAGGGCCCCAAAATACTTGTTAAACCTGCTACGTTACAAATGTGTTTGTGTATGTACTAGGTGTACCTGTACATCAGTTCTCTATATTCAGTGGATCAGTATTGACTGTAACCTAGTCTGAGGTCACCCAAGTAGCCCTTTTCGGTTCACACTCCGGGCCACTTTGCTTCGGTGTTTTTTTGTCTCCAGCTAGGAGTCCAGGAAGGATAATTTTGCACTCATTTGGGGCTCATTTCCAAATTACTCTGAGTGTCTGCAGCTGGCTTGCAGCAGTGCATAGTCTCTGAGAGTTTTCAATACGAGAGCCATATAGGACCTGAGGGCCTGATTTAGAGTTTGGCAGACAGGACACTCTGTCACAAATGCGACAGAGTACTGTGTCCGCCAAAGCCGCGGTCTGTCTCATTTCGAGATGGGAGGACCTTAAGTTTTCCATTGATGGACTTCCCTTTGGCCTTGTTGATAGGAAACTACCTCCGACAGGCAGACAAGTAGGGGCTATATGAGAAAGAGCATTACACCACGTGCCCTTTTTTTAGGGGGTACGGTGTAATTTTTTTTTTCTGCCAGTCGCTGGCAGGAAAAGCCAGGGGGTGAAGGACAGAAATAAGTAATGACCCCCTACAACCGGGGAGAAAAATCCAAGGGTGTGGGTGCATTAGTTTTTTGCTTTTTAGAAACAAACTCCTAATTTGGGAGTTTCTTCCTGAAAAACAAAAACTTTGAAAAAGTTTTGTGAACGGCCATCAAAACTAATGGCGACCTTCCTCCAAACGTTTTGGTCTGCAGATGTTCAAGGTACATCTTTCTCCAGCCTTGTGAGTAGGATACAAAAGACACACAATTGATGGACGGAATGCAGAACAAATCAAAACATTCACCCCCAGTCAAAAGATCTGGGTTAAATCCATCATTCCGTCCATCAATTGTGTGTCTTTTGCTTTCTCGCCCTAAGTGCGCCAGGTATGCCCAGACGTGGGTCCTGGGCTCACTGTGCCACTGGAATCAAGCTATCCTGGCTGAAGAGGGGTGAAACCCCGAAACCGGTCCTAGGATGCTTGTTTCCGGTCCAGGGAGGACCTGGCTTGGCAGTTCGGGCTGGACTGTTCCCATGAGGCACAGGGTCAAGACTGATTTGCATATGGCCAGGTCTAAACTGGGGTGGCATGGTGAGCAAAAGAATGATGGATTTAACCCAGATCTCTTGACTGGGGGTGAATGTTTTGATTTGTTCTGCATTCCGTCCATCAATTGTGTGTCTTTTGCTTTCTCGCCCTAAGTGCGCCAGGTATGCCCAGACGTGGGTCCTGGGCTCACTGTGCCGCTGGAATCAAGCTATCCTGGCTGAAGAGGGGTGAAACCCTGAAACCGGTCCTAGGATGCTTGTTTCCGGTCCAGGGAGGACCTGGCTTGGCAGTTCGGGCTGGACTGTTCCCAGGAGGCACATGGTCAAGACTGATTTGCATATGGACAGGTCTAAACTGGGGTGGCATGGTGAGCAAAAGAATGATGGATTTAACCCAGATCTCTTGACTGGGGGTGAATGTTTTGATTTGTTCTGCATTCCGTCCATCAATTGTGTGTCTTTTGCTTTCTCGCCCTTGTGAGTAGGATAGCACATCCCCGAATAAGTCACTCAAGCCAGACACTTTAAATTCCCGGTATTGATTTATTTTCATACAGGGAAATTGACAAGCACTTGGTTAAAAGAGTGCTTTCTCAAAAGGCCCTTGACCAATTACTTAAAAAGATTTGTTAGTGTTTGCAAAACAACTTCGCCAAGATCGAATTATTGCCAAAGGAAAGTACCGGTTCATCAGGAAGTTAAGTATTGCTCTGTGTAGGGTCGTTGTCTCACTAATGTTTCAGCATAAGTTGTTTTACCGAATTCCTGCATACAAACTACGAACCCCTCTGCTGAGCAGTTCTAGAACACCTCAGATCAACCCGTTATTTGTGGTCCGCTCCAACTACACATTTTTTAGCACAAGTACAGTATAGGAAATTCATATTTTTAACGTGTGCTCAGGATGTTTTGCTTGTTGTGCACCTGGATCGCTTGTCATTTTGACCTCTTGGCAGTGAGGAGTTGCAACACCGCCCAACACTACATGTGTCTTTCTCAAACTATGGTACCTAGTTAGCTATATTAATTGGGTGGTTGTCTTTTATGTAATTTAGCCCTCAGTGTCCAGAAAGTGCATATGCTGTGTGAAATTTAACTAGCACTTGTGAAACCCAGGTAGGCTTTTCACCAACTCATACGTTGAGCAAAGTCTAGCACATAGTCTCAAAAGCAGCTATGTGGCACTACTTTCCAGGTTGGGGCTGCAAAGCCAACCCATTTTTAGAGTTTAAATACTAAATTTGACTTTAAGCAAGCCAGTTGTCTTTGTGGTTTTTAAAAGTAATGTCTAGCAACATAATCAGATAATTCAGATTTAACACGTGTACCTTGTAGCACTTGCATGTTGAAATGATCATCTTTGGCTAAAAGTGCCCTGTCGCCAGCAAGGTTGTAGTAGTTTTCATATTTGTGAACTGGTGCAGTTTCAAAACCATATGTCTTCTAGTTTTGGCTTGGAAGAGAATAGGAGCACCATTATTGTGCATATATCTAATTATCAAAATCAAAAACCACCAGTGATTTTTTTTTTTATATGTCAAGAAATTACTTTTGAGAAGGTTGGTATATTCCTACCTTTTGAGTAACTTGATAAAACCCAGTGGCTGGCATCTGCTCCTCCACGTGTTCCATGCAGCTAAGCAGTAATTGGTGTCTTTCATGCCTCAGTCCAGCCTGTGAGAGGCTTGAAACTGTGTGAATTTGCTGCAGATCTGAAGGTGTCAGGATAATAGTCTTACTGACCATCAGTTGCCTCCTCATTGGCATACGTTTACTGATCCGAGGCTTTGTCAGACATAGAACGTTCACCTTTTCACTGCCTTATGTTCTGGCAACCTCTTGACAGAGGAAGTGTGTCAATTCTCAAAACCTAGCTCACACAAACAGCAACATTTCTCCTGTTTAACAACTAGATATCAAATTGAAACAACTCAGGTGATCCCTTTGAAGCAGAAGGGTCTCGGGGACAACCAAGTGGCTTACTCCATGTGAGGAATAGGCACGGGTACCTGTGAGAGGTGTGTTTCACTTTGGTATAAGGGGCTGGGGTTTGGGTAAGAGGAATGGAGAGAAATTCTTAGACGGAGCAACATTAAATCATGTGTTGAAGGTTGTTTCTGTGGGGACCGCGTGCAACTCAAGTGCCCCATTGCTAAATTCCTATTAACTGTATGTGGGTGCTCTGAAATATTTTTTTTGTGCAGAATGTAATTCTTAGTTTTTATTGGTTTAGTTATAGCAAGTCAGAACAAGCCAGGATTCATTATAGGTTTGTTTTGGACTGGGGCCGTTAGAGTAATCACCAAGAAATTGCAAACGAATGTTTTAGTGGTGCTCTGAATTGCTCTCTTGCACTTCATTAACATTTGTCTTCCTTTTTCTGTATAGCAATGATGACCAACCCATGATTAACAGCTGTTCTGGATAGAAGGCTTGGTCTTGTGCTGCGATAGTTGCTATGTTTTATGTACATTTTATATGCATTGACTAAGACTATTTACTTGTTGCAGCTTGTTTTTCTGTTTGATTAATTTGTACAAAGTGTTTTTATTGATTTTCTAATGTCTTTTATATTGTTTTGATAAAATCTGACTCAACTTAACTAATGGGACCGTACTTATATCTGAAAAAGAGAACAACAATACTGCCTTTGGGGAAATCCTGTCTGCCTTTGGAAGGACTGGAGAAAGGTATTCTTGTCTAGCCGTTGGAATTTGACCTTTGTGTCAGGATACATTAACCAGGAAATCTGGATCCAACAGGAGCTATGGTAGTTTTCACACTTCACCAAATCCACAACGAAGTCCACACTATTATTTGGGATCAATTTGGGTTACTGGTTGATGGGGGTTAAATCCTACACAGCAGCAACCACAATCCTTGTAGGGGTGAAATCAGAAGCAAACCCTAAATTAACCTGCACTCAACCCTATGGTAGCTTGGCACTGAGCAGTCAGGCTTAAATTAGAGGCAATGTGTAAAGTATTTATGCAGCACTTCAAACAGTAATAAAGTGAAACACAACACAAGAACAATTCCACACCAATTTAGAAAAATAGAATAACATTTAATAAATAATTTAAGACCAGAATGACAAAAATCCAATCAATAGAACGGAGATATGCACTTTTAAAGATTTAAGTAAAAATAGCACCAAAAAGCACATAAAGCCAACTGTGGATATCTGGTTGCGCTAGACCGGGAATTGTTCAGGCTGACAGTGATGGATTGTGGGCCAGCTACAAAGGCCCAGTTAGTCCCGCAAAACAAGAGTACCTTAAATCAAAGTTGTGAAGAGTTGCAGATTCCCACTTCGGGAATGCATCATGCAGCTGAAGCCCTAGTCGGAGATGTATCACTCAGCATCAGTTCTGAGTAGATGCATCACTCAGCATCAGTTCTGAGGAGCTGCAAGGCTGTGATGTGAGGTTCTGCATCATCGCCAAGGAGGCCGTTGACGAGGGGGTTAGCGATGTGAAGTCCTGTGTCCAGGATGCGGCGCGCACCGGCTGGTTCCGATGAAGCTGCAGGGTTTGCGATGCAGAGACCTGCGTTCGTTGTCAAACCTGTAGTCTAAGAGAGGCTTGTGATGCGGTGCCTGCTTCGGGAGGCATCGTGCTTTGGTGATTCCAATGACGCTGCAAGCTGCGAGGGTAATGCGAAGAACTGGTGCCAGAAAAGTCCATGAAGTAGAGGTAATGCATCGGTTCAGCTTGTGATTGCGCCGGGCAGAGGAGGAGATGCGTCTGTTCTGCTGGGTCCACAGATGAGCTGGCAGAGCACCTTCAGGCCAACTTCCAAGGGTTTAGGACTGAGGTGGCGCCACTTAGCGGGGTAGGACTCACAGATGGCAGAGCCCAAGTGCTGGGTTCAAGGTTGTGGGAAGCCTGTTATGCCCCTAGGACTTCTGATCAGGAGTCAGCAAACATTGGAGTCACCCTGGAGTGCTGAGTTCAGAGATGCAGGTCCAGTCCTTCTCACTCAGACAAGAAGGCAGCAGGTCTGCACAGCAGGGCAGCAGTCCTTCAGAGCAGCAGTCCAGCAGAGTGGCAGTCCTTTCAGCAGCACAGCAGTTCTTCTTCCTGGCAGAGTTCACAGGTCCAGAAGTGTACTGGAGAGTTGGTGACCACTTTGACGTGGAAGAAGCTTCCAGAGAATTCCCTCCCCAGAGATGCTCGGAACATCCTTCCTCCCTACCCTGGCCTCATATTGTCTGGAGTCACAATAGATTAGTGTCAAAACTCTTTGTGTGACTTCAAGTGTGGTAGGTGACAGCTGCTCCCACTCGTTAACTCTGCGTGGCCCATCCTGCCAACACCTAACTTTCCTTTATCTCAATGTCTGGGAGCAATACACAAAGACCAACTGGCATCTACACCTAGTCATGTGACCCAGGATACGGGCAGATGACACCAAATGTTTGGGACAAGAAAATGCTCACTTTCTAAAAGTAGCATTTTTAGAATTGTGATTAAACAAATTCGACTTCACCATTAAAGAAGGCTTTTAATTACAATTCTTTAGACACCATACTCAACCTGTCTACCTGCTTCCAATTAAAAGATACAGCTCATTAAATGTAATAAGGGAACTCCAATGTTATCCTATGAGAGAGGTAGACCTTGCAGTAGTGAAAAACAAATGTAGGAGTTTTATATATGTATGCTTATTTTTATACAAATTGTACACTCAACAAGACATTAAGAGCAGTACACAAAGAAATGAAGTCAATACCATTTATAGGCTATGAAGAAGCAACATCAAGGGAAGCTGATACCAGTGAAATAAGGCCAGCTTGTGACAATACTTGTGTATGATACTCAAAACTAAAACATGCGGAAAAACTAGGAAAGCAAGTAAACCCTTGTGCCAAGCATAAACGCTCTGTGTGTGATGAAAAGGTACCCAATGTAAATTAAAAAGAAGACCACACCAGTGAAAGGGATTTACTCTATTGTAAAAATGCTGTGAATTGAATGGGGATGATGGCTTACTGCAGCTGCTGAGAAGTCAAGCATGCAGATGGTCAAAGCCAACCCAAAGGCCACCGAGTTTGTGCTCGTCCGTGTGCTGAAAAGACATATGTGCCACAGTGAACAGTTACCGAGAAATCTGCTGCGTGAGTCCAAACATAAACCGTAAAATTACTTACTTGTATGTATAACTAGTAGTTAATTCCAATACGGCTTCCAAACTTGCCAAGCGTGAGTGTATCCAATTTAACCAAACGGTCTGTAGTAAGCTAAAGAACGAAAACACACAATAATAAAACTGTGGCCCAGAGGAGATGGAGACAAGGAGACGGGGACTGAGTAAAGAAGGTAGTGGTTTATTAACCGTGTTCTCAAAGGGGGTATAATGGAGTTAGGACAACATAAACGTTCATTCTCTCTTCCTTCAGAGAGTGGGGTAATGGACCAGTCCTTGTTCAGGCAGCATTAAAGGAACTTCGTCAGCGTCTGCTTCCCGGGTCCTTCCTCGGTATCCAGACAGGTAACCCCAGAAAGAAAACAGAAAGGCTCGTGAGGGACACGTTGTGATGCTTGGTGGAAAACTAGGGGAAAGGGAGTGCAGGAACAAACACCCGACCGACACCAGTGACGCCCTATCGCGCTTCTTGTTGGAGGTACAAGCAATACTCAGGTACCGCAGACTGTCAGGCTAGCCGTCCCGTCCACCCTGCTTCCCTTTCTCCCATGCGGCCCCCAGCTGGTCCCGTACCTTTTTAAGCCACAACCCTCCTGGGCCGTGGCGGGCTTCCACGTGTTGCCGGTTTGGGTCCGGTTCCCCTCTTTCCTTGCTTCGGGAAGGCGGCGTCTCCGTCGGCACGTCTCCTCTTCCTGCTCGGTTCTCGTCCTCTGCTCCACTCCTGCTTCCGCGTCGCTCCGAAGTCCTCCCAGTCCTGGTCCTACGAGAAAGGTCTGGAGTCCTGGTTCCGGCGTCTCCACGGCTCTAATCCCGATCCGTTGTGTCTTCCTCGCTTCCTCTTCACAGCCCGTCACACCAGCTGACCCGACCACGTGATCGGCCGGGGAGG
Organism: Calotriton arnoldi; assembly: GCA_963921515.1. Taxonomy (NCBI): domain Eukaryota; kingdom Metazoa; phylum Chordata; class Amphibia; order Caudata; family Salamandridae; genus Calotriton; species Calotriton arnoldi. The sequence goes on from CAWUFW010002942.1 coordinate 1,809,677, forward strand.
CCAGGGACAACCCCGCATTAAAGGGACAGCGTGCGGCACTCGAAGGGCTCTGGGAAAAGAGGAGGGGACATGGTGACAGGTAAGGCGGCATCTCCCCGATGTCGGAAGCCCTGGAGGAGGAGTCCTCTGGCGGCGCTCCGCCACACACCCCCACCCCAGACTGTTCACGATCGGGGAACAGGGGGAGCCGAGAAAGAAAGTCGGCGTTGCGTTGTCAGACCCCTTGCGATGCCGAACCTCGAAAGAGAAGGGCTGAAGAGCCAGGAACCAGCGAAGGACCCTCTGGTTGTTACCCTTGTTCCGACTCATCCAAAGGAGCGGGGCATGATCCGTATACAGGAGGAAATGGGAACCCTCCAGGTAGTACCTCAACTTGTCCACTGCCCACCTAATAGCGAGGCATTCCTTTTCGATAACGGGGTAGTTACGCTCCCTGGGAAACAACTTACGGCTGAGGAAAAGGACGGGATGTTCCACTCCCTCAGAGGAGATCTGAGACAGGACCGCCCCCAACCCATTCTCGGAAGCATCGGTTTGGAGCACAAAAGGCCTAGTAAAATCAGGGGACCGGAGGATGGGACCTGAGGTGATGGCAGTCTTAAGGTTCTGGAAGGCCTGCATGGCTTCAGGAGGGGGATGCAAGAGGTGTGCGGGTTTTACATCCTTTTGAGGAGATCAGTGAGAGGGGAGGACACCTCGGAATACTGGGGAATGAATCGACGATAATAGCCGAGAAGGCCAAGAAAGGCCCTCACTTCCTTCTTCGTAGTGGGGAAAGGGGCCTGGCAAATCGCCCTTACCTTTTCTTCCTGCGGTGTAATGTGCCCATTACCTAGTACATACCCTAGGTACTTCACTTTCTGAAATCCGGCTCTTGACTTTCTTGCGTTAATATGGAGTCCAGCGTCTCTGAGAGCCTGGAGAACGCGATGACAGTGGTGGAGATGGGAGTCCCACGTGGGGCTGTAGATGACAATATCATCTATGTATGCCGATGAATAGGCTTGGTGTTTTGCCAGTACGCCGTCCATGAGACGCTGGAACGTGGCAGGTGCCCCATGTAACCCAAACGGTAAAACGGTGAACTCGAACAGTCCCGAAGGGAGTGGAAAAGCCGTTTTCTCTTGGTCACATGGTCTCAGAGGCACCTGCCAATATCCCTTTGTCAGATCAAAGGTTGTAATATACTGCGCGTCACCAAGCCTCTCTATCAGTTCGTCCACACGTGGGAGGGGGTAGGAGTCGCATTTTGAGATCGCATTCACGGCCCTGAAATCAATGCAAAACCGGACGGACCCGTCTGGTTTCGGAACCGATACGATCGGCGAGGACCACTCGCTCTGAGATGACCGTATGACCCCTAAGGCCAGCATGCTTTGGACTTCTTTCTCGATGGCGTCTCGTCTGGCCGCCGGGATACGGTAGGGTTTCTGTTTTACGACCCGGCCAGGCTGAGTCGGTATGGAATGTTCGGCCATAGCGGTATGGCCTGGAAGGTCAGAGAACAAGGAAGCATACGGGATGAGTGTGGACTGTAGGGTTCTCTGCTGCTCTTCTGTGAGGTCCGGATTGACTATGAGATGGGATAAAGTGCTCTCTTCTCCTCTTGTGGGTTGCACGACATGTAGGACCTCGGGAGGAGGACCCAGCCATTTCTTCAACAAGTTAATATGATATAACTGGGTTCTCTTAGGGGTGACCTGTACCTGGTATGATGTGAGTCCAATCTTCTGTGTAACCCTAAAGGGGCCCTGCCACCCTGTTCTTATTTTGGGTATGCTAGAGGGGGTGAGGACTAGCACCCAGTCCCCTACATCCAAATGGCGCCATCTTTTCCCTTTGTTATAATAGGTCTGTTGTTTGATCTGGGCCCTCTCCAGGTTCGCATCAGCGAACTCTCGCAATTTCTGTAGGCGAGTGCGCAAGTCCTGCGTATATTCAAGAAAGGACCTTGTCTCCTCCTCTTTTTCATGTTCCCAGTATTCTTTTGTAATTTCAAGGAGACTACGGGGCTCCCGACCATATAACAGCTGAAAGGGAGAACACCCTAAGCTTGACTGGGTTTGGCTTCTTACTACGTATAGAGCAAGTGGGAGGAGCTTGTCCCATTCTTTCCCCTCTACCTTCAACAGTTTTTTCAAGGTAAGCTTTAGGGTGGCGTTATACCGCTCACAAAGGCCATCCGTCTGGGGGTGGTGCACTGACGTCTTTATGTGTGAAATGTCCAGGGCCTTACATACCTCGTGCATGACCTTAGAGACGGATGGGGTGCCTTGATCTGTGAGGATCTCACGCGGGAACCCCACTCGAGAAAACAACTCCAGGAGCCTATCGCTGATGTTTTGGCTAGTGGGAGCACGCAAGGGAATAGCTTCTGGGTAGCGCGTGGCATAGTCCACCACCACCAAAGCATAGAGGTTCCCTTTTTTGGTCCGGGGAAGGGGCCCTATAAGGTCCATGCCTATCCTCTCGAAGGGGGCCTCAATGATAGGGAGGGGTTGTAATGGCACTGGAGGAGGTTTATACGGGTTCCCCTTTTGGCATATCTCACACTCCTGACAAAATCGAGTAACATGCGCGAATATACCAGGCCAGTAGAAAAAACGCAACAACATTTCTATGGTCTTCTGCGTGCCTCTATGGCCTGCCAGGAGGTGAGAGTGCGCAAAGAAAAGCACCTGGTCTCGGAACGCCTGAGGAATGACAAGTTGAGGTGTTTCCCCCTCTTTAGCGACTCTGTAGAGTAGGTCTTTCTTGATGAGAAATAGAGGATACACTGATCTCTGGGATGTGGGGAATTGTCTAGCGTGATCCCATGCGGGTTGGAGAGTGGGGTCATTGTGCTGGGCATAAAGAAAGCTCTTGTCTGAGAGCCAGGGAGCCTGGGTGAGGCGAGTCGGCCATGGAGAGGGGGGGAATCCCCTATCGTCAAGACTATTTTTCAGGAGATTAAGAAAAGATAGGTTGTCCCGACCCAGAATTAACTCTTCAGGAAGGGCAGGAAGAACCCCTAGGTTTGCCTCAAGAACCACCCCATTTGGAAGGGAGATATGAAGGGACATCAAAGGGTAATGCCGTACATCCCCATGTACACACCGAATGGGTACCTCTCGCTTTGGGTTAGGAATAGACGGTGGTACAAGGGACTGGCGAATAACCGATTGGCCACAACCTGAGTCTAACAAGGCTCTTGCAGGTACCCCTCCCACTAGTACACTTACATGGAAACTCGGTCCCATTTCCTCGGAGTATAGGATGGATCGTGGAAGGCACCCTATGTCCATTGGCTCTTCAACAGCTTTTTTTCTGGGACAATTTCTGGCGATGTGACCCCAGTCGCCACATTCGAAGCATTGTGGTCCTCTTACAGGTATGGGGTCTGGCCGGAACTGCCGCACTTTCAGGGGTTCCATACTGGTCTTCATTGTTTTCCTTTCAGGTTTCAGTGGAGCAGGGGAAGGGTGTATGGATTTATCCGCGTCCCATGGCTGGGAACGAGGTTGTGCCCTGTAAAAGGAGGTTGCCATCTCTATGGCTTGTTCGCCGGTCAGCCGTGTATGTTGTTTAAGCCAGCGCTGTATTGGGTAAGGTAAGGCTTCTAGGAATTGTTCCAGGAGAATCAGGGACATGATTTCATCTTTGGTGCTCGTTTGGGGTTTTAACCATTTTTCTGCGGCCGCCTTGAGTTTATAGTACAGGGTCTTCGGGTTGTCTGCTGCTGTGCCTCTCTCCTTTCTAAACCGAACCCGGTAGGCCTCAGCATCCATGCCAAGATGGTCTAGAATGACGTCCTTGATTTCCGAGTACGGGGTGTGTCCAGTGGCGTTGGCCACCTGGTATGCTGCTTGTGCTTCACCGGTAAGGAGAGGAGCTAAGAAGAAGGGCCATTTGGCCTCTGGCCATCCAGCTGCGCGGGCTGCCCTCTCGAGGTTGAGAAGGAACGCATCTGGATCCTCCCCAGCACCATATTTTTGTAGCGATATATGGGGGCCTGACCCTGCACGGTTTTGTAATTGAGCGGTCAGCTGCAGGCGGTCGACCGCAACCCCTTCTAGCCTTTCCACCTGGTTGGTCATTGTGTCCTTGAAGAGTTCCCTATCGGCCTGGGCCGAAGCCATCTGCTTCTCCACGGCCCACTCCAGCTTCTCCTGGCCGCGTATGAGTTGCTGTATAAGGTTTTCCATCGTTCCTGGAGGCGTTACGATCCCACTTCTGACACCATGTGTGGCCCAGAGGAGATGGAGACAAGGAGACGGGGACTGAGTAAAGAAGGTAGTGGTTTATTAACCGTGTTCTCAAAGGGGGTATAATGGAGTTAGGACAACATAAACGTTCATTCTCTCTTCCTTCAGAGAGTGGGGTAATGGACCAGTCCTTGTTCAGGCAGCATTAAAGGAACTTCGTCAGCGTCTGCTTCCCGGGTCCTTCCTCGGTATCCAGACAGGTAACCCCAGAAAGAAAACAGAAAGGCTCGTGAGGGACACGCTGTGGTGCTTGGTGGAAAACTAGGGGAAAGGGAGTGAAGGAACAAACACCCGACCGACACCAGTGACGCCCTATCGCGCTTCTTGTTGGAGGTACAAGCAATACTCAGGTACCGCAGACTGTCAGGCTAGCCGTCCCTTCCACCCTGCTTCCCTTTCTCCCACGCGGCCCCCAGCTGGTCCCGTACCTTTTTAAGCCACGACCCTCCTGGGCCGTGGCGGGCTTCCACGTGTTGCCGGTTTGGGTCCGGTTCCCCTCTTTCCTTGCTTCGGGAAGGCGGCGTCTCCGTCGGCACCGTCTCCTCTTCCTGCTCGGTTCTCGTCCTCTGCTCCACTCCTGCTTCCGCGTCACACCGAAGTCCTCCCAGTCCTGGTCCTACGAGAAAGGTCTGGAGTCCTGGTTCCGGCGTCTCCACGGCTCTAATCCCGATCCGTTGTGTCTCCGTCGAGTCCTTCCTCGCTTCCTCTTCACAGCCCGTCACACCAGCTGACCCGACCACGTGATCGGCCGGGGAGGCCAGGGACAACCCCGCATTAAAGGGACAGCGTGCGGCACTCGAAGGGCTCTGGGAAAAGAGGAGGGGACATGGTGACAGGTAAGGCGGCATCTCCCCGATGTCGGAAGCCCTGGAGGAGGAGTCCTCTGGCGGCGCTCCGCCACAAAAACAATAGAGGGATCTAGCAATAACGTTGCCTTGAACCAGAAACACTTAGTTACTCAGTAAAGAAAATGGAGAAACACTCGCTGTCCCACTCGTGTTCGGTTTAGAATGAGTCCCGGTAGATGCCCGCCCTCTAATACGTCACAGACGTCCCACGAACAGAATGAACATAAAAAACAGACCCCGCGACCCTTCAACGATGTTGTTTCTTTTACATTTCGTGTCAATATGGGCTATGTATGACATGTCTATTGCAGATGAATAAACATCTGTTTGAGGTGAAAATAAGCATGATATAAAAATAAAAACTATTTTTCTAATAAAAATATATGATAATGTAAACTTATGTCACCACTGGTGAAAAGGAATAATTGACCTCTAACAATCGTTCTCAAAGATGTAGGCAACTTCAACCTGCTGACAAATTATACATATGGTAAAGAACAAACAATTGATAAAACAAAGCATTTGTAATAAAAACAGTCATACATGAGATATAATTCAGATAGACTTTCATACTGGAGACAGGCAAAATCAGAATGTATGTGTGGTTATTTTATAAAAAACATAACATTTCATTTTTATCGTTCAACCCATTAGGTGCTAAACTATCCAAATACTTGATCCAGAATGTTTCCCTTTGTAGTGGATACTTTAGTGTTGGGGTTAATGGTGATTCGCTCTAGAACTGTAAATCGCTATTGTGAAATATTATGTTTATGATCTATCCAGTAAACAACCAAATGTGAATTATGGTTCTGGGTGCGGATCATGCTTTTATGTTCCGTTATTCTGATTTTGACCCTCCTCTCGGTTTTCCCTGCGTAAACCAGACCACAAGGACACTTGATACCATACACTAGTTTCTCAGAATTACAATCTGATGTATGACACAGTTTTATTGATTTGCCTGTACAAGGATGAGGCAAGATCTTGCCTGTAATAACGTTGCAATGGGTGCAATTGTGGCCTTTATACATACCTTTAAATTACTGTTCTTGCTTGTTATTAGGAGCTGAAAGCAGCTTTTTAAGATTACGAGACCGAGAGTATGGAAATGATGGTTTTTCCAGAAACAGATTCCTGAAATCAGGTTCTGTTTGCAACAACTCCCAATGTCTGTTTACAAAACGTTTAATCTACTGTGCTTTAGAAGAGAATTTCAGTACGAATACCTCCCTCTTCATGGGAGTCTTTATACCCTGTTGTAATAGTGTTTCACGTTTCATGGTGCTCACTCCTTGTGTGGCTGCATTCAATACATGATCAGGATAACCTTGTTGAGAAAATTGAGTTAGAAACTTGTCAATGTTGGTCGAACAAACACACTGATCCGAGGTTATACGCTTGATGCATATGAATTGCAAAATGGGTAAATGCTGTTTGGGAGGGGGATGGAAGCTACTAAAATGTAATGCATTATTCCTGTCAGTAGGTTTTTGAAAAATACTGGTGGATAAACCATTTGCATTAATTCAATGTGAACTTCTAGAAAATCAATGTTGGAGTTACTGATGGAATGTGTAAATTGAATGCGAGGATTATGTGTGTTCAAAGCAGTGATGATCTGTTCTAGTGTAGATTTATTGCCTTTCCAAATTAAAAACATATCAATGTACCGATGGTACATCAGCAGATGGTCAAACTAGGTAATGTTTTAAAAAATATATTGGTGTTTGAACATGGCTATAAAAATATTACCATACAAAGGGGCCCCTGAAAAGCCCATGGACGTCCCTGTGCGTTGAAGAAAAAAGTCCTCCATCATAAAAAAAGAAATATGGCTAAATGTATATTTTTCTGCATGCTTTTTGACTAAAATGACAATAAAACTGTTTCACAAGAAGATCTGAAACAGTGCTGATGAAATTTCCGAACACTTTCTTGATGTGCCAAACTAGTCTACTCCTCCTACTGCTGTTGCTGGTTCACTTCACAAAACATCTGGTAATAAACGAGGGTAAAATAATGCATGCCATCTAAATGCCCTTAAACAAAGGTGAAAATGCCATTGGTCTTACAGGAGGCTTTAATGATTTTGGGTATGCAATTCAACTTGGCCACCTACTGTTATTCAGGATCTATGTAACATTTTTCCTTCTTCCACCCTATGCCTTTTTTCATTTACCCATCCTTTCCCTTGCAATTATATTTTGAATCCGCTAAGAAGGAACTTGATGTGAAAATAAAACATTACACAGATCTCCGACTCTCACGAAGTATTACAGAACTGTTATTCATGAAGTTAAACAATTCTCGCAGAATTAAACACTGTCGCTAATGTGCAGGTTACGAAGACCTTCCAGGTTCAGAAAGCAAACAAATCCATACGTTTGCATGAATTGTACAGGCTAGATGTGGATGATTGTATCGGTTTGTTTTAGAGCTGTACTTTTATATATATTTATGTATATGTCATGTGTGTGTACACTCTTGAATATTGATCAAATAATTTTGTAGCTTTTCTAACATTCATGTGTTTATGAGCTCTGTTAATCATGTGATACTGTATTTGTAAGTAAAGAGTTTGGTTGCCTGAGGATCTACATTATAGTTGTTCTTTTCCCTGCCTCAGGAACTTTCCATTTGTGCAGAGGGTCCACTTTGTATATGCATTGCAACTTAGTACAACACATCAAGTAAAAACGTACACAGGTGGTGCTGAGGTTGCAAACGTTAAATAGTTGGCCCTGTTTCACAGCACAATGACTGAGGCAGCCTAGCAACTGCTGGTGGACATGGCCCAGGAGAACAGCACAGCAGAAGGGCAAAGTGGAATCTCTTATGATCAACAGTCATCTTAACCCACTCAGACGACATCCAGTTCTCACTATTACTGAGCTGGATCTGTGGTATCAGCCAACAAGCAGAGGAGACCGGGACACCGAGTGGGAGGTAGGGGTGTGAAGTTCTGGTGAGAGGGCTATTTCATACAGAGTCCTTCTTGCTGCTGTTCTGGTTTTAGTGCTGACTGCATGTGAAAGGAAATGACAGCTCAACATACTTTCCATCCACATGCAGAGCGCGCCAGTCAGTGGATAAACTGACAGTTAGACCTGACATCCTTGGTGTGGTCTTCCCCAAACCGTTTGCCTTCACCCGTCCTGTTTTCTGATTTAGTTTTTGTTGGCATTAGAACTCTGTACCCTTTACCGCTGCTAACCGGTGCTAAAGTGCTTGTGCTCTCGCCCTAAAACATGGTAAAATGGGCGGATATTTGATTTGCACATTTAATTTACACTCTGTAGTGCAATTTTAAACTGCCATTTCTACCAGACAAAATAAAACTTTTGCCAAGCCTAAACCTTCCCTTTTATTATATGTAAGTTACCCCTAAGGTAGCTTCGAAAGGCCAGGGTGCATTGTATTTAAAAAGTAGTAGATGTGGGTTTGTTTTACATGTCCTGGTAGTGAAAAATGGCTAAAGTTTTTTTTTCACTACTGTAAGGCTACCTTCCCTATTGGATAACATTGGGTTACCTTATTACATTTAACCCCTTCGATGCGCCCGTCGGCCAACGGCTGTTGCGAGCACTACCTCCGTAGTGCTGCGCACGTCCGTTGGCCGACGCGGCCCTGCCCACTGATTAAAACCGCCGCAAGGCGGCGGAATTCGCGCCGCGGTTAAGCGGTTAATACATGCAAACATTTGATTGGAAGCAGGTAGAAATATCATGTTTGGGCTCAAATGAATTCTAATTTTGAAAATCTTCTTTAATGTTAAAGTCAGATTTTAAATCACAATTCTGAAACTGCCACTTTAAGAAAGATGCCATTTTTTGCCCTAACCATTTGGTGCCTGCTGCCAGTGTCCTGGGCCACATAATTGTGAATAACTCTGCTGTTGTTGGGGTTTGTGTATTCCTGCCAGACATTGAGACAAGGGGGGGGGTGGCTATAGGCAGGATGGGCCATCCTGCCTTGATGGCTGGGGATGGCACTGTTCCCTACCACACTTTCTATTTCAAAGGGCGTGCCTCCAGCATACACAAAGGAACCTGACACAAGCCTTTTGTTACCCCAGAATTCTTGGATCCTTAGCAGGTGAAGGGAAGAATGTTCCAGAATCTGATGTGGGGGTAGCCCTGGATGCCCCCCTACTTCAAAGGCTGGCACCAGGTATAAATATTGGAACCTCAGAAGAGCACCACCCCAGTACACACCTGGACCTGTGGAAGATTTTAGAAGCACTGCCTGCACCCCCACAGTACTGCCCTCCTACCAGAGGACTGCCCTGCTGCTTGAAGGCCTGCCTTGCTGCTTGAAGGAGAACTGGGTCATCTCCTTGCATCAAGGACCACCAGAAGCAACTCCAAGCTTGTTGGCTGGCCTCCCGTTGAGCTAAAGGTACATAACAAGCTCGAGAGACCTTGTACCCTGCACCTTGCCTCTGCTGGAGTGAGTCTTACACCCCCAAGGGGTGTCCCCCCGGGTCCTGAACCCTTTGAAGTTGTGTTAGAGGTCCTGCTCCTGCCTAACCCTAAAACTTGGGACTTCGCAACATTTTCACCAAAAAGTGCCTTTAGAACCAACAAAAGACTGGAACCTTCCTGCCAGCTGATCCACCCAAGGTGCATCACCGGTCAGCCGGACTTCTCAGTAGCTCCCACTATGTTCTGCTCCACAGAAGCAAATCCTCTTTAGCGGGGTCTCTCTGCATAGGTATCTGGCCTTGTGTGCCCTCGTCAGCTACAGTCTGCAGTTTCATGCCGCTGAAGATTTTCTACTTCCAAAAAAGTGGCTAAATCCGAAGGTAAAAATCTTCTCTGTGATTCCATCCAGCGGCTCTCTGACGATGATACCTAATTTCTGCTGCTTTGCCCTGCTGAATTCTACCTTCTCAGGAATTTTTCTTCAAAATGTTTTCTGAGTGCAATGGTAAGCTAAGACTGTGGGTCCAATCCATCCCATGTATCCGAACCGCACTCCTTCCAGATTGTCCTTAACTTTTGTCTTTGCCCCGATCTCATGTGACCAGATACCCGCAGTTGATGCATTAATCTTTTAGGTGATATTTTCCGCAAAAGGTTTTTAAAATGCATGACTCCGATTCTACTGATTAGATTTAATTTGTTTTGGTGTCATTTTATGCACTAAAATGTACTAAAAAAAAAAATCCGTATTTGTAAAGCGCGAACTACTCACCCTTACAGATCTCAAAGCGCCGGGGGTCGTCGTGGAAATTAAGTGAGCTATTGCCCAGAGTCACATGGTGCTGAGCTGAGCTGCCGCCGGAGCCGGGGATCGAACCGTGAGCCCTGTGCTCCGAAGTCAGCTGCCCTGGCCGCTGCACCACACCTCTCCACTGCTCTATCTTTCTAAATTGGTTTGGGATTTTATTCTTGTGTTGTGTTTTCACTTTTTCTTTTTGAGTGCTGCAAAAATGCTTTACACGTTGCCTCACCCAATTTCTTTCAATGATTTATTGTCATTAATGATTAATTGTCAGTGAAAGTAGAGGCTGAAAAAAGTGCTGGGGCACCTCCTCTTCCTGTCGATCTACCCAAATGATATAGCCTCAGGATGTAGTTGCATATGCACAACTACCATGTTGTAGATTTTCTTTTGGGTGAAAGTGCTATTTGAACAACTTCTACTAAGCATTTGACCCATACAGCTCCTGGTATTTGGGGGGAGGGGTCCAGGCAGTAGTATGAAATAGTGAACTGACTGCATCCAACTTATTCAGCCTGCTTAGCAGAGGATGTATAAAATGAGCAGCTTACAGCTTACAGTTTCCCATTGGTTGAGGCCAGCCTTTGGCAGTCGGTGACCATGCAATAGTTTGCGACTGAAGAAGCAGTCATAAAGCATCGATACATTTCATTGTGTGTACCAGAGGGGGGATAGCATTTCCTGACCTTTGTCCCTTACAACTCATAAACACTCTCAACGTGCAGGTTGCATTTTGCAATGCCTATTACCAGTGACCGAGGAGTGTCGCCCCACTGGCTCAGAGCCAGCAGCTGAAAAATAAAACAATATTTTATTGTTTTCTTTTTCAGCTGCTGGCTGAGCCAGCATGTGCAGGGAGGGATGGGGCCGAGCCATGGGAGGAGGAGTGGTTGGTACACTTTTAAGTGCTCATGTCAGTTTGGCCGGCCGTCCTAGGCCAGCCAAGCTGACATGCGCACTTAGGTTTCTCCAACCCAGCTATATTGTACTGCCGTGTTGGAGAAATAGCACAGACTCCCTGTGCCTGAGCGAGCGTTAATGAAGTCCACTCAGACCAATACTCACACTGCTCTCATGATTGAGGTCAGCGCGGGGATTGGATGGGGAGTCTGTGATGCCAGAAACTGGAAGCAGAGGAGCACCAGGTAAGTCTTTTATTGTTTTTTTTTATTATCAACCCCCCCTTGCCCCCTTCACCCGCCCTACCACTCTTTATCTGCGTCGGCTGCCACTGCCTATTACTAATTGCAGTGTTACTTTTGTGCCCTCTGCTTGTGGGACATTGCATTTCCAAAGTTAGCAGATTATTTTATTGCTGGCTTTGTGAATGCCCCTGCTAGTCTGTTAACTATTGACAGCTATGTTTTTTCAGGAATGCCTATTGGACAATTGCTTCTTTGCCACAGGGCACTACAAGTATTTATGTCCGTCTTAAATGATAAATAACTGCCCAATTTTTTTGATCTTTTCGGAAGAGGAGACGAACAAATAACCGGCATATTGCGTTTCACCTAAAATACCTAAAACACCTGACACTGGTGGATTTTAAGCAGGAAATTGCCTGTCAGGTAAAGGTCACACCAGTCACTGTTGACTTAAGGTCTTTTGATGACATGCTTGGAATGAGGGCCAATAATAGAACAGACTGCTGTTTTTACAACTCGCTGGACCACTTTTTCTGGTGGGACTGCTACTGCTATTTATGTAATAGAAAGAAGAACACTCTCTGGAGACCAGTTTAGCAGAAAGACATTTTCCTATAGTAATACTGAGCATTCGTAGGTGAAATGTTCAGCTTTTAAGGCGGGCCTTAGGTTCAAATGGGCTTAGTGTGACCGATTCACAAAGGACCTTGTAACTTTAAGAGTTTTAGTAAAGTTACGTTTTGTGGGATATGCACAAATCCCTAGGTCTGTGTAGTTAAATCTATGAGTTTAGTGGATTATTGTGTCTCCACCTAACCATAAACAGTTTATTCTGGTATAAAATACACCAGTTTACAGTTAGAATGTCGGTGCTTTCACTACACCCTTGTTTGAATGTTTCACATACACAATTTTCACACTTTTTCAGATTTTTAAATCTGTTTTTCCATTTAGACTCTATGATGGGACTTTTTTTTAGTGCTTTTACATATTTTGTGAACCAAGCCCCCTTTGTCAGGCTTTGTCTACATGGTTGTACTTGGAGAATTTGATGGTTTTATTGAAAGACATGGGCATAAGAAATAATCCAAAAATCAGGAAATTCTCAACAAATGTTCTTATGCGAAATTTACAGAGCAAACACAAAGGAAATGTCTTTGTTTTGCTATCCCAGTCCTCTTAGTTGTTACGCTCCTTAGCTTTATCAACTCTGTGGAAGTTACAGCCATGGACATCTGTGGAAACAGCATCTGCTGCAGGGCCGGCAGGATGGCTCATTGATCTATGTGCTCACATGTGACATGCACAGCTTGATAAATTCTGTAGCGTCAAATTGACTTGTATTAGACGTTCTTTCCAGCACCTAGAAGGGGCAGAAGTGATAAATTAGTGCCCTTTAAAATCACGTTCTTATAAGTTCCATGTGCTGGATTCCTGCGCATACATATCCAGTGCAAGCTGCTCCGATTCTGCTAACATGTATCCCATTCATGCTTTACAGACAGTTTATTTATTTTATTTATTTATTTAAAGTTTTGTATAGCGCGAACAAGACCCCGAGCGGGTATCAGAGCACTTCACAATAATGGAAGGGGAGAACAAGGTAAGAGGGGAACATTGTTGAGAAAGTAAGAGAGGATAACATAATGAGCTAATAAAAATGTACAAGGATACGCACAATCAATCAATCATGTCACTTATAAAGCGCACTACATACCCGCGAGGGTCTCAAGGCGCTGGGGGAAGAGGGGGGTGGTGCTGCTACTGATCGAAGAGCCAGGTCTTGAGGAGTCTTCTGAAGGCCAGTAGGTCTTGGGTCTGTCGGAGGTTGGTGGGGAGGGTGTTCCAGGTCTTGGCGGCGAGGTGGGAGAAGGATCTGCTTGGTACGGTAAGGAAGACAATACTGGGTGTTACAGTTGTTAGGCCAAAAAAAAAAAAAAAAAGACATGTAGAAAGCAGACGACCAATGGTCATTTAAGGCAGGCACCTGTTCGTTAGGATTGTTTTTACTTCATGTTTGAAAGCAGCCGTGTGGAGAATTCTGCGGATTTCCGGAGGGAGCGAGTTCCAGATCTTCGGTGCCGAGCCAGAGAAGGCTCGGAGCCTTGTTCTCTTTTTGCGAAAAGTCTGGGGTTTTAGTAGTAGAGAATTTGCACTTCTTGATAGTCTGCCCCCACCTGATAGTTCTAGTTTTTGAGCCAGGTAACCAGGGGTTTTGAAGTGGAGGGCTTTGTGCGTCAGACATGCAATCTTTAGTTGTATTCTTGCTTCGTAGGGTAACCACTTTAGAGATCTTAGGGCTGGGGAGATGTGATCAGTTCTTTTTGTATCAGTGATCAGTCTGGCAGCTGCATTCAACGAAGCCCTGAGCGGGGCCAAGGTATGTTTGGGGAGGCCACACAGCGTCGTGCTACCATAGTCTAGTCTCGGCAGGACAAGCGCTTGAACCACCTGTTTGAAGTCCTCTTGAGGGAGGAATGGTTTTAGGTTTCTAGGTTTCAGTTCAGACAATGTAACTGGCTACTTTATTTGCAGACTTCAGGAATTCTGTGTAAGATGTCGATTCTGATGTAGGCGGAGCGATACCCGCAGGAATGCCTGCGCCTGCATTGCGCAATGTACGCAGAACCCCTCAGCGTGAGGGGAAAGGACCATCTTTTCTGTCACCAGAGTTTGATTTACAGTAAATCAAAACCTAACAGCAGGGTACAAAGAAAATTGTTTCTGTAGCACAACAACACCTGGCAAAAATGGGGACCTAGGATATCCGGCTCCTTCACCTTCCCCATCACTGAAAAGGAGCGCTGGAATAAAGCAATCCACATCTATTCCTAATTTAAACGCCACGGTTTACAAACAATGCACGCACCAAGGGCCATATATCAGAAAGAGGACTGGGGGCCACTTCATGTGATCCTGGGGCACTTTAGTGCTTGTGCGGCTCCTTCTGTAATATAAATCTAACCGATGGACATTTTGCAGTGCCGCGGTTACAATTGGCGATCTCCACTTTTGCACGGATACGTGGCCCCATGCGAATGAGCTAGCACTTTGGCTTTGCCTCCATGCCATTTTATAGACACAGGCACACAGGCAAGGAAGTTGTCGTAGGGACACGGACTGTGCCGCAGATAAAGGTTTGGCACCATCAGTGTGAGAACTGGCAGGCCCCCTTCGGAGGTGAGCACAACCGTCTCGGGGAGCCAAAGTCATCCCACTGCAACTGACAGAGGCCGGCCCATCTCCAGTGAAAGACGGAGCCGTAGCGCTCCAGTGAAAAAGAGATGAAGCTGTGGTTTCAGACTGCAGCCCTGTCTTTCACTAATGTGCTCTTCTCAGCGCAGGTGCTAACAGTCGATACTCCCGTGTGTGCTGAGAGTAGTGCTTTTTTGAGTAATCAAACACACTGCCCTGGTCTGCACCTAATTAATGGTGTGCCATGGCAGAGAAACAGACAATGCACCCTATATGCAACACAGCCCAAGTACTAATTGAGTTTCTGTTCAACTGTGCTAAATCATGAGTCGCAAAGATGTCTGTTTGCAAATTCCACTATCAGTTATGAAAAAGCTGAAATTGTTATTTTGAATGGTCATTACCATATTGGAAACAAATTTACATTTGCTGTTAGAAATGGAAGAAGAAAGGAATTTTCCATGGAGAGTGTGGGTATGGAACGCTACAATGTTTCGTGATAAATGATTTTTCAGCTGGAGACAAACGTTTTTTTTCCTGTTACAATGCCTGTAAAAGGACCAAATCACGTGGCAATCCCACAGATTTAGATTTGGGTATTTTTTTATGAATTTCCTAGTAATTTAAATTCTGTGCAAATCATACGAAGAGATCTATGGTGCAGACGCGTCTAATATGGCACTGTTTTTGCTTCAGGGCTGATGGGTTAAACAGACCTGATTCCTTGGATGCTGCAGCAAATGTAGTAGCCTAGCGTATGACTAGTTGCAAGTATGTTTTGGGAATGCTTGACTGTCAGAATTATTTTTTTTATTTAGCAGTTTTACATTGCACTCCTTCACCATGAGGAATTAATGTGCTTTACCCTGAACTATGAGATATAAAATAACAGGATGTAGCACTGGAGTCGATAGCAGAGAACAAGATTATAGCAATCTTGTTGAAGGAGTGTCCAGACACTTAGGGCCTGATTACAAGTGTTTCTCGTGTCTGGCGGGCTTTTTTTTTACGTTCTCACGGCGGTGCCCTGAACCTGGACACCATAATAGAAATGGCAATAACAGTTCCTGGACGGCATGGAACTGGGGTGTATGCACACAGGGGGACACGTGTTGTGCGCCCCTGCATGCATCCCAATGTGGAGGAGGCACAGGGGTCCCTGTAGGGCCCCCTTTGTTTTCTCTCCGCCACGGTGTTCATGGAGTAGGAAACTCCATGACACCTCCGGCGGAGAGGAAACTCGTAATATGTTTGGCGGGACTGCGACGGTCCTGCCAAGAATATTACTGCCTCAACACCACCACGCCACCTCGTGGGAACAGCGGTTCCATAGCAGCATCGGCGGTGCCAACCACCCTAGTCATTATAGGGCGGTCGGAACACTGGTACAGCTGTGGATAGACGCCACCTCTGTGCCTCCATGAGTCTGTCGGTCCGAGGACCGCCAGACTCGTAATTGGGCCCTTGCTTGGGACCAGGATCATTCAGGTGTATGTGGAAGAGGCGTGTCTTTTGTCACTTCGTGAATGGAAGCAGAAAGACCGTACCCCTTTGAATTGCAGAAACAAATTTTGAGCAGTACAAGAGTGATGACTGGCAAAGAACAGTTATAGGGATAATAGGCAAAGATTAGATCAATTTAGGAATAAAAGAGGGCTGTGTTTGAAAATCTACCTCAGAAAAAATGTGCATAGCTTTAAAGAATAATACAGTAGGAATATGTCAATTGGGAGTCATACTTTATATCATCAAAAGATTCCCAAAGAGAAAAATTCAATAGTTCTAAGAGGTACATTGGTGACTCGCAACCCCTCGAGAATGTTACTTTTCTATCTTCAACCCTTAAGTTTGCTGAGCGCAAATGTGTTATCTCTGATTTGCTGCTCACTTTGTCTATTCAGTGGAGCAATTGAACAGGTTACATCTTTTTTTAGGCCTAATAATATTTTTTAGGTTCAGTGTCCTTGGTATACTGTCTTTAACCCGCAGGAAGTTACCACGCGTGCCTTTAGCAGACAGGTTAAGTCCCGCAAGGGCCTTTATTGGTACTTTACCACCTGGGGCCGTATTATGGATCGGGCTCTCTTTCCCTGTTTGCGCCATGGCGCAACTTAAAACAGGTGTGCCGGGCGCACACAAGAAAATTGAGCCCCATTACCTTGAATGCACTGCCCTTAGGGCAGCCGTGAACTCACGTTGCCCTGAGGGCAGCGCATTAAAGTGCAATTCAGAGGAGCTTTGAAGCAGCCGCTCTGTGTTTCACAGTGCAGGCGGCAACCCGTCTGCACTTTTAACAGTGGAGCGAGAGCCGCTTGCAGGCGATTGCAGTGAGTGACTGCACTTGCCAGCAAAGGGATGTCTGGGGGGCTCCATGCGACACCCTTTTCCCCCAGAGGGCTGATATTGGGGGGATGCACAGACAGTGCACCACCTTTTAGGTGGTGCACTGTCTGTGCACTTCCTGACAGCTTCTTTACCTTTTCACCCGCATCTATAATACAGTGCGGGCGCAGAGGCAGAGGGATTTTCTCATTTGCATGGGACCAGGTCCCCATGCAAATGAGGAAATGCCCTCTGGTGATAGCACTGGCACTATATGTGCACCAGCGCGATCTGTTTTACAGAAGGGGCTGCACAAGCGTCTGCAGATACTTCTCTAATATCCAAGTGCCACGGGAGCACGCAAAGCAGGTGCATTACACCCATTGAGCCCCTGGGACACGTCTGTAAGACAACCCCTGATGTTTTACCATACAGGTAAATGCAAAACAAACAAATGATGGACGGAATCTTAACAATGCAAACATTCACCGCCAGTCACAAAGATCTGGGTATAATCCATCGTTCTTTTGCTCACCACACCACCCCAGTTTGGACCCGGCCATATGCAAATCAGTCTTGATCCTGTTCCTTATTGGAACAGTCCAGCCCGAACTGCCAAGCCAGGTCGTCCTTGGACCGGTGAAAAGCATCCTGGGACCGGTTTCAGGTCATCACCCCTCATCAGCCAGGCCAGCTGGAATCCAGTGGCGCAGTGAGCATGGGACCCACGTCTGGGCATACCCTTCCCACTTAGGGCGACAAATGCAAAAGGAACAAATGATGGACGGAATATGGCTGGGTTCAAACTGGAATGGCATGGGGGGGCAAAAAAACGATGGATTTAGGCCCAGATCTCTGTACTGGGGTGAATGTATGACATTGTTCTGCATTCTGTCCATCAATTGTTGTTTTTGCATTTGTCACCCCGAGTGGGACGGGTATGCCCAAACTTGGGTCCTGTGCTCTCCATGCCACTGGAGTCAAGCTATCCTGGCTGATGAGGGGTGAAACCCCAAAACCGGTCCTAGGATGCTTGTTTCCAGTCCAGGGAGGACCTGGCCTGGCAGTTCAGGCTGGACTGTTCCCATTGAGCGCAAGGTCAAGACTGATTTGCATATGGCTGGGCTCAAACTGGAATGGCATGGGGAGCAAAAAACCCGATGGATTTAGGCCCATATCTCCGTACTGGGGTGAATGTATGACATTGTTCTGCATTCTGTCCATCAATTGTTGTTTTTGCACTTTTAGAAAGGTAGCATTTTCCTGCCCTAGCCATTTGGTGCCTGCAGACTGTCGCTGGGTCACATGACTGGGTGTAACTGATAGTTGCGCTTTGTGTATTCCTCCTAGACAGCCACACACAATACAGAGCTTAGGTGCATCTGGATGAGCCATCACTGGCAGGATGGGAGGTCAGAGCTGCATACCCTCTGTAGTTAGTCTTGACTCAGGGCAGGGAAGGCAGGAAGCCCGTGGACATCAAAGGAAACCTCTAGAAGCTTCTCCCACTTCAAAGGAAGAACCATGTATAAATATTGGACCTCAGACACCAACTGTTCAGTACACTTCTGGACCTCTGGATACTCTGCCAGGAAGAAGGACTGCTGTGCTTCTGAAAAGGACTGCCACTTTGCTGGACTGCTGCCCTGCTGGTTTTCTTCTTTGCTGGATTGCTGCCTTCTGCCCTCCTGCCAGAGAAAAATGGATGTAGACCTGCACCTGAACCCAGGACTGCCAGAGTGACTCCAAGGTCTAGTCTGCTGGCCTCCTGTTCAGAGCAACACGGACATAGCTGGCTCTCAACCACCTGAACAAGCACGCAGATCGGCTGGAGCAAGCCTCTCACCCCAAGTGGTGCCCCTCTGGTCCTGGACCCTTGGTGCGGCCTCAGAGAGGTTGAATTAAAGTTTTTGGGATCTTCGTGACCGCGAATGGACCCGTTAATGCTGAAACTTTGTCACACGCACAGCCCGCCACGTGAAGTTTCGTCAACCTGACTCTGCGCTATATCATTGGCTGCTCACGGGGGATGCCACAGCGAAACTCTTGCCTGCCCGCTTATGACGACAACAGGATATTTGCGCTACAGCGTGACCGTCCGCGACGGCAGGCCTGCTCTTTGCCCTACATCGACAACCATACGCAACGCTTCTCTGCTTCTCGCGACTCCCTCCACTGAAAATGGGACTCTTTGCGCTGGACTGAAAAGGCTATGTTTCAGTGGAACGTACCTGGTCCCTGTTTCTGACCTGCGCTCTGTTGCGATCAGCCTGAACTTGTGACTTTCTCCCGGTCTCGCATGACCAGATAGCTGCAAGTGGCGTTTTTGGTGCTGTTTTTACTTATTTCTTTATAATTGCATATCTCCAGATCTACTGATTGAATTTTTGTCATTCTCATCTTGTTTTATTTATTAAAATCTACTCTATTTTACTAATCTGATGTGAGATCCGTTTTATGGTGTTTTCATTTTATTTTTCTTTGAAATGTTGCACAAATACTTTATACCTTGCCTCTAAGTTAACCCTGACTACTCTGTGCCAAGCTACCAGAGGATTGAGCATAGGTTAATTTGGGGTTTGCTTGTGACTTCACCCTGATAGTGATTGTGGTTGCTTCTTGAGTAGGGTTTTCCCCCCTCAATCAGTAACCCAGTTAATTACAAGCACCATGGTCATTAACACTCGCCACAAAGTGTGAATAGCAGTAGCTGGGTGCAGAGATAGGAGGCAAAGCAGATCATGCGACAGTGATGCTAAGTACATCACTGACACTTGCACAAATATGCACAAGTAATGCTAAGAAAATAACCTTCAGTGTTTAAAGGTCACTATGACCCGTATGTTCACTGCAGTAATCCACATCGGCTCGGCAGCAAGGGGCTTTGAGACGAAATGGCAATGCACGGGCCCAATGGGAGGAAGACATGCAGATTGTGAGGCTGGAAATGCTGTTTTATTAGCTCTGTCTGCAACAGTGCATGGCAGTGATCTAAATTATATTCGCTATATTGGCGCTACGTCCTCAACATCATTGTGGAACAATGATACATTTTGGTGGAAAGTTCATTTCATAGAGGAAAAGAAGCAACATATAGGACCCTGACACGCATCCGAAGAGGGGTTAGCACCTTGTCACAAGGTGTACCATAGGTGGTTATTCACAATTTTGATAGAATTTTATAAATGTGGTAAGACTTAGGACTGAGCGCTAAGAATTGTTTGTTACAAATTAATGTCCTAATTGACGAAATAATTTACAGGTGAGGAAGCTTTACAAGCACTAAAAGTATGAATTATGCTAGAGTTTCAAAACTAACGTGTCAGAATTTGAGGGTGGAATAAAGGCATTCGTGTGATCAGTGTCCCAGAGCGCCGATAACACTAGTGAGCTGGTTTCACAGAAACACATCTATTTAATATGTTGAGAGGCTAAGATTATTTTCACCGGACCACACATTTAATTTGACACTT
Source organism: Calotriton arnoldi (assembly GCA_963921515.1). Taxonomy (NCBI): domain Eukaryota; kingdom Metazoa; phylum Chordata; class Amphibia; order Caudata; family Salamandridae; genus Calotriton; species Calotriton arnoldi. The sequence continues at coordinate 1,830,133 of CAWUFW010002942.1, forward strand.
TGGTTTTGACGCCTTTCAGTTTATTCTTATTATTGGTTCTGTGGATTATATGGTATGTTATTAAATTAAATGATGCCATTCTCACATGCAGAGGAGATAGGCTGCTGTCCATTGCAGGTGTCGGTGCTTAAAGGACCTTTTTTAGTTAGACTTACTGTAGATACTTAAACAAGGAATGGCAAAGCCAATATGCTTGGCTTTATTAGGGACACACATGCATGCAACTTGCAGGAATACCTGTAAAGGTACATTCTCGTATGCCAAAATCACGTATCTACAGGTGTTCATGCATACGCATAGCATTGCATAAATGCCCTCATGCATGAGAGTAACAAGGCTGCAAGCAACTTTTGCATGCACGCCTTGATACATAAATTCATGAATGGAAACCCAGAAAGCACATATCCAACGCATTGTACAAAGACAGCACTCAGAAGCACACAGATACAAACAAGTACAAGTGACATAAATAGTGGCATTCTCCAAGCAAGCATACAGCACCCACAGGTGAATGGACGAAAGAGTGAGTGGGTTGATGAATCAGTTGATTTATAGATTTGGGTAGATACATGGATGAAGGTAAAATGTACATTCATGATGTAGACAATATGACGCGTTTTGTTTTGCTATTTAAAAATAATTTAACGTGCTTCCTACATTTACTTTTTGTGTTGCAGCCGTAGTTGCAAACTGTTCTTTGAATTTTGTGAGATACATTCTATTTTAACACCGTGACTTCAAAGCCAGATGAGAAAACGTTTTGTGCTTTGTGAAGATAACACTACTCACTCTCTGCTTTCAGTCACACGAACCTTGAAATTCATATAGAAATGTATGATCTATGAAATCATTTTTGTAGAGTGTTCGTTCGCAGAAGCATCTTGGTGCCACAGTGCTTAATTTGTAAAATAATAAGTGGCAGGGCTCTGACCAGAAGGCCACTGCAGCTTGCACCTCCCATTGCCCCTGTCATCGCTGCCAAAACAACTACTATCTCTCACGCCTGCAAGTGCGACAGTTCAGATTGTCCCAGGTCCCCAAAGCTAAAGGAACGGCTGGGGAGGCAGGCATTAATAATTTTTTATGTATATTGTATTCATAAGCCACCCTTGTTCTGGTCTTCTCGAAATCAGATCAGCATCTTCACCAAGTGGCAGACTGTCATAAGTGTGGTGTTGACAATTAAGTGCTGGTGCCAAGCACCAGAAACCAATTACGTGCCGGTGCCGAGCACCGGAAACCACCGGCTCAAATTAAGCGCTGTGGCACCACAACAATGAATTGCAAAATTGAGCTTAAGGAGAGACGAGGTTAAAGCCGTAGCTATGGAGAAAGCTTTGTCTCTATAGGTGGATGTGTAGGTTCTGGAAATAGGCAATAGGTTCTGATTGGTGGAACTACAGTCCCATTAGTTTCGTACCGATTGAACTCCTAACAAATAGCTTTACGCACAAGTGCCAGTGTAATTTTTCTGTTAGTAGATAACCATTGAAGCTGTTTCAGTATTTGGGTGTATGAGAGACAGGCCAGGCTGCCACATTTAGAACCAGTTAGAGTTGTTACAGATTGCCGTGTGGATTACTAAGTATGCAGCATTGCCATAATCAAGCATAGGGTGAATTAAGGCATTGATCATGCTCATGTGAAGATGCTTTTAAATAAATAGTAATAAGGTCCTGACAAATGTAAGTTTCCAAGAACAGGTTTTAGCAAGCCTGATGGCTTGTGTCTTTAAAGATTAGCACTGCTTATGACCTCACATATTACATCACTAATACCATGTTCTGGGACATCATTGATAACATCACTGATGACATCTGGAATGGCATGGAATGTTTGATGACAACACTGTGTACAGCCGGAGCGCAAGTTATAGTTACATCAGTTAACTATAACTGTCAACGGCGGGGTCCTCCATCCCCATTTGGGCGGAGAAGCCCCCCCCCGCTGCAAGTGCAGGGAAAATAAAAAGAATTTATTACCATTTCATTTTTCATTGCTCCCAGCCCAACCCGTGTTTAAGGGCAGGGCCACTGCTGCTGACTGGCAGCAGGGAAGAGTGGTGCTTACTCCGGTTCAGAGTGCGCATGTCACTTTGGCCAGCTGTCTTGCGACGGCCAGCCAACATGTGCACTTTAAACATCCCCAACCTGAGACAGATGGGAGGAGAGCAGACACTGGCCTCCAGTGCCTGAGGGAGTGGCAAACCACCCCACTCCAACCATTCCTGGCACTTCTCTCATGCTGCTTTACATTATCAGCAGCATGAGAGCAGCATCTGGATTGGTAGAGGAGAGTTGGTTGAGGCTCGAGGACTTGTGCTCGGACTGCCGAAGAGAACACAGAGGACGCGTTGGTAAGTAAACATTTTATCTATTTTATTATTTCCTGTTTGACCCACTGACTGTCACAGTGAAAAACTCGCATTGCCTTCAGCCTCAACTCCAGAGCTCTCAATCATGGCCCTTTATAAACAAATCACTGTTAGCGAGCCATGATTGAGAGCTTTAGCATCGAGCCTAAAGGCATTGTTGGTTTATCACAGTGCCTGTCACTGGGTTAAAATTCACTTCACTCGCCGATGCACCTCACTATTAAGTGTCACTGCCTGCCATTGATAGCTAATGAAGTTCATAGGTTTTTTAAATGTAAAATGCTATGATGAAACTGACATTTTCACCCTATTGTAATGTCACTTTATCCTTTGGTTGCATAGTATCTATCAAGCATCTCTCTTCTCTCTATGGTTGAGTATTGTGGGAGCTAGTCCAGTGGGAACATGATAGGTCTTAATATACCTTTGTGATTTTGTGCCCTCTAAACACCTTTAGTATCCTCCTGACAACAGTGCAAACATATATATTATTCCTATTAAATACATATATATTATTCCTATTAAGTATGTTTTCACATAAATCTACTTGCATAATCGTCCTCCTGTGATTACTTTTGGTAGAGCTTTGCTTCCAATCTCTATAACCTGTTCTTAGATCAGAGGTTGGTTGGAACCTTCCCGGATTCTAGAACATGAGTATATACTTTGTGTTTTGCTAAATGTTTAAGCTAGGAGTACTATTTCATCATGTTTTTTGAATGATCTGGTAGGTTGAGGGTTCTTTTGTACACAAGATGCTATTATGTTACTTGTAGGTGACCCTTGTAATCATAATGCTTTTTCTTTCAGAATTCATTCCCAGGAAACTTGCACCTAGTTCTGGTTCTACGTCCTACTGGATTTTTTCAGCGCACCTTCACAGATATAGGCTTTCGCTTTAGCCAAGAAGATTTCATCCTCAAGCTACCAGTAAGAGACAATTAAACATTTAATGTTTACCTTGTTCTTTCAGTACTCGGCTTCTTAGAATGCTATGCAATATTACATGTTCAATGCATCTTATTAGTAGTAATACATACAATTTCTGAAGTTAAAGTAACTTTCTATCAATGTGGACCATGTGTATTGACTGGTGAACTGAAAATCTATGACTAATTTAATCAGTATTACAATGGGGTAACTAATCACGAACAACATGTTAACTCTCATAACTTTATAAAAATCAAGATTTCATAAAAATTGTATTGTCTTTGGTAATGCTGATAAATAAAAATGTAAATACGTTTTCTTACATCTTCCATTCAGTGTGCAGTGCAAATTAACTGTTGTCATTTCTGCAGCTGAACATTTCACTTTTTATTGCTGAAAGACAAGTACTTTAAAAATGTTTACTTATTCCACAGTTTAACAGCAAAAACACGTTGCTACAATGTCATTACTTTTCATAACAGCATTAAATGTGCCCTTCCCATTCATTTTGTCCGTTGTAAAGGCAAAAATATACTGTAGTACACATACTCAGCTCATATCTGAGACAGCCTTAAAATCATGTGTCTAGATAAGCTCTTAGGCATGCCAATGTGTCTTGTGGTTTAGCCAATTCAGTAAGGTTCCTCAAGATCCTGACATTTGAACAAGTTTAATTGCCATTCCCTTACCACTGGAATGAATAGTCCAGTATATTTCATAGCAGTGCAGTACCTAGCCAGTAGTAGAGCCATTGTAAGTTTTCTCAATGTTTTGGTCTTACCCACCATTTTTGTTCATAATGCCTGACCAGGGGCTCTTTAGGCATCCACACATCCATTTTCTCAATAAAATCACCCACTGTATGCCAATACGGATGTATTACATGTCCGAAATAAGCCTCTGGTATTCTACATCTTCCAAATTCCTCTGGGGCGGTCAGAAAAATGTGTTTTAGTTTTTGGAGTCTAGTATGCCTCATGTCTGCAATTGTAGACCAGTCTGGTTTGATCACTTAACTACTTCCATTCTGCGTCAAGTGTTTCCCCCATGATCATGTTGCTCCACCTGGAACTGCTAGTTGAATTGCCCTCTGTGTGATCCTCTACTCCAGAGTCACCCTGTGTAAAGTGGAGACCGCGCTGCCTCTGCTTTCCATACATAATGGCTATGTTAAAGAATGCGAAGATTTTCAACAAGACCTAAATTCCAGAAACAGTTCGCTCATAACTGTCTGGCTCTGTTATGTGAATATTCTGAACGTCTTCAGCTCTCTGCTGTCTTTATCTTATTTACAACACAGAAACATTTTACCTTGAAAAGGTTCACCAAATGTTTGGATGCCTAATTACCAGCAATCCCTTACAGCCTTTTCCCTCAGTGATTGAGACACCCGTTCTGTCAGGACAGTGGACCAGTGAGGAGAATGCCAACTGTAGCCCCCTTTTCTTCTCCAGTTTTTTTTTCTGTATCCAACTGATGAAGTCATCCAATATGATCTTGTTACGTGATGGAGTGTTGCCTGTATGAGGCAGTAAAGAGATGTAGTTTGCACCAAGACACTCAATCTCCGCATGGGACAGCACAGAACCTTTCGTAAACCTGATTGCTGTGTACCCAGCACATACCAATAAACATTACATTTCCAAGACAGGTGCTGATAGCCCACCTTTGCTATATGGATGGCTGTCAGTATGTCCCACTTAATCTTAAGTTAGCAGTTTGCCCAAATCAGACTTCCACACAAGAATCTATTCTTTGTGATACATTGTGGTGCCAGCCTTAAAAGAATATTTCTGAATACATATAAAAATTAGACAATATAACCATCATCAGGCGCAAGATTTAGTCAATTATGGACAAATAATTAAAGTACAGTTAAATATGTTCAATTAAGAGAAGAAAAGTTGAGAGAATGTTAGTCAGTTATGCTATTGTAGGAAACCATTACAAATATTCTCAAGCAATAGACATTAATGATACAATGAAAAATGTCTAAATCACCTGAGCACCACAGCTTTAACTCCAACATTTCACTGCGGATAAACTCATACATGCTATTAAAGGTGATATCTCAAATGAAATTCTTGATTAAAGGCCTTTGATAACGGGTATAGGCCTCAAATTCCCAACTAAGACGTATGTATTTATTAGTAACAAATGGCTATCACTCATGAAGAAAATAGTGGCCAGTTATTAATTATAAAAAATCTGTTCACCTTTTAACACAGCTATAATAAGCCCAGGACTTTACAAAAAGCAAATCATGTTTTTCAAGGCTAGAGGAAATTGAAAAAGCTTCCACCAGATCTCCACAATGAAAGTTTTTTGTCAAATTCAAGAGAAAAATCTAAGAATGCTTGTGTACTGCCAGACATGCTGACTCAGAAAGCCTTCCAAAACCTCTTTGATTCAGCATTTACATCATGTGATAGGGCTTTGTTTTGGGGTAATGTACAAATATCATTAATGCCAACTTGACAGCCAAAATCAAAGTTCAATATAGGCTTTATATATAATCGTATATCAGTATGGGAAATGAAAATTTGCTTTCTCAGTCAACGGTTCCCTTCTTAGGCAGGCCTTCTTCTGTAGATTTTCACAGTGGTTTATTCACTTACAGTGAGTTACCATTAGTAGTGGTGAGAAGCAGTTGATGGTCAGGTGGTGTGCTCCACGTCCTTCTTTGTGTTCATTTCATGGTCTATATGGTGATAAAACAAAAAAGCATGTTATACCTCTCTGGCCCCTTTCTTCCTCCACTGTCTTCAATAACTATTGTGGGCTTTATATACTGGATGGGGAACCAAGCCTTACCTCTCCGCTGTCTAGATTCTCTGATTGGTAATTTGTTTTGTGCCTTTTCCTGCACTGCTTTGATTGACAATTATCCTAGTTCCTGTTACTTCTTTGCCACTTTATTCATGGAAAACAATGAGTGAAAAATTTTGGTTGCTTCCTAGGTTCCTTTAAAAGTGTTTTTCCTTGTTTTGTTTGATATCCCTGATTTAATAGATCCCATTGTCTTGTCTTGAGTGCCTCATGAGTTATTGGGGACTAGTCCAGTGGGAACTCTGATATGTCTTTGGGATCCTGCTACCTCTATATATCTTATGAGACCAAACAGTGTCCTCCTATTAACAGTGTGAACATACATGGAATGGACTACCCTGCCTCAGTGAGTTCAATGTGGCCTTGATTTCAAACAAAGGCCACATCCTGCAGTTGCTGGCGTGCACTGTAGTCAGTTGACCATAACCAATATGAGAGAATGTGGCCAACAAAGACCCTGCTGGCGAGCAACTATGATGCAGCACACTGGAGACATCCATCGCTTTAAAGCTGCGCTGACTGGGAACTATTGGGTAGACTGCGAGGCATGCTTCAACACCCTCCTCAGTTGTATTTGCATGAAGCTGTTGCACCACACCAAACGTTTTTTAAGGAACAAGTCCTACATTCTTCTTTAAAGTCCACCACTGGCGACTCCCACTGTGAAAGCACTGCTTCTGCCCCTGCTACCACTGCCATATGCCACTGACGCCCACTGCCATTGTCACACCTGTCACGTGGCCGATAGGGACATTGTCGACATCACTAAGTTAGCATGAACCCTGCTGCCATGATGCAGCTTTTGCGCACGTTACTACATGGCTTTCTTTTTGCAATACTCTGTTTATGCCTTTCACATGAGAACCGTCTGCTGTGTTCGTTCTCTGCCTGTTCCTGGAGTTTAGTCTGAACATTGTGAGCAAGGTTGATAAACAATGCCCCTTGTTATTCTGTTCTGGTCAGGCCCTAGCACCTAGACAAAACATGCCAATGCAGCTGCTGCTGTTGGTGACTCGTACTTTGATAATATGGTGATGCATGTTTAGAATACAGACACTTGGAGAGGGACCTTTCCAGGGAGAAGAGCAACACACACCTACGATGTAGAAAAACCATCTATAGTCTAAGGTATGGGGTCTGCTGACAAAGCCCAGAGATCTTCCATTATATAATAATACTTCTTCTTGCCAAGGGGAGGGAGGTTGGGCACCATAGTCCATTTTCCACTGTCTTTATATTATGACATCTCCCTTTATGATATATGGCCTAGCTGCAATGCTAACTATATTAGTGATATGCATTTCTCTGCTTGTTGTGGCATGTATACTGCATGTTAGAGAACAATAGTTAAAATAAACATTTTAAACTATATTCGTGTCTCAGTCAGTTCTTGTTGTGGACAAGTATGAGAGTGTGAGCGAAAAGGTGTATCTTGTTACCGCGATTCCTGAGAGATCCGGGAGTTTTTGTGTTCTGGGGTGTCTAATCATTTGCTTCTTCCTGAGTGTATAGGAGAGCGAATGAGACACAATAGCTAGTCGGTTTCTGGGCTCGTGGGCACTAAGGTGGTGGGAAGGCTTAGCCACTATACACCGAGGTCCCATAATCCTGTGTATAGTTCTGTGTATGTGCAGAATCCCTGCAACATGTCGCCACCAACGTTTGGTCTGGTACTTACTCACGAGACCCCCGAGTAGCGCTTGTGTTTGTCCACAATACCCTTTCACCAGTTACGGAGATGTCCGTGGTGAGCGGGATTTTCCTCCTCTATTAGAAGTTTTATAGGTTTTTTCAAGCTTGAATTTTAAAAGGTTTGGTTTTCTTGGTTCTAGACCCAGTGTTGCGCTACCATTTTCCTTCCTTACTTTCCAATCCCTACAATGGCAATTGACATTGCTGCGTCTAACCGTGCCACGGTCACTGTTCATTTGACTCAGCATGGGGTCCCGCTTGCAGGAGCAGATTTTATATTTGTGGTAGAAGTGGACGCAGCTTTACCCTTCGAGGTTTTTTACTCTTGGGTTAAGTTTCCTGCGGTTGATGGTAGCGATCATTTTTTTCATGAATATGAACGTGGTGCGGTTCCACAGGTTTACCGCCCATATCGTTTAGTTGAAGTTCTGTTGTCAGCTTGGGAGCACACCATATGGTTTAATGGCGCCCTACCTTACCCTGTTTCTGTGGTCCGTCTTGGCCCCTTGTTGGTCGACGGGCCACATGGCCCGTTTTGGCGGGATTTACACCTCATCCAAATTACCTTGGATTTACACACGCAGAGCTGTGCATATTACACACATCTGTAATACATATACACCAAAGAGTCATACAGTTTATGCCTCGTAATATACCAGCGGCACCAGCTGGTACCGCTTTGCCACTGGGTCATGGTGGTGGTGTGGTTATTAGTCCTATCATGATTAACTCAGTGATGGGGAAGCGACCTCAGACTAAGGATGATTTGCCTTTCTGGTTGGCCGAAAAATGTGAGCAACTCGAAGCTATTTTTACGCACACTTCTCCTGTGGATAAACACAGGATCCTCACAATGATCTTACCTAAAGGAATTATTCCCAATTTGACCGATTGCACCACATGGGGGAAGGTATTTGCAGTGGTTTATTCGCTGTGTTTTAACACCCCCTCCATGACCGTACTCCTGACGGTTCTTAAAAAGGTTCAAGATGAACACGGGGCAGAGGCTGCCCTGGAGTTGGGGATGTGATTAGTTGGGGTTTTCCCTATAGTCTCCGACATGATTCTTGCTAACGTCAAGGGAGAGGCGGTTAGCTTGCAGGTGAGTCAGCGCCTAGAGGCAGTGGCTGACATGGATAAACAGCGTTAATTGCCAAAGATTATTGCAAAAGTTTATAAATCATTAGGACGCAATAATCTGGGAATTAGATCTTTTACTCAAGTGCAGAATAAGCCCCAGCCTGAGAAGGAGGGGCGTCCAGTCTTTCCTAAAAAGGCTTGGAATAGAAATCAGCAGCAGCAACAACAGAAGCAAGGTTCACGTGCGGGTTCACCCGACACCTGATGTTTCTGAACGTAGATATGATTTGCGTGACCGCTCAAAAATTAAAACACCAGAGAAGTTTCAGGTTCCTGATACGGCTCTCCTCGTTCCTTACAGGAATCATCGGATCCACATTTCGGTGGTGGAGTGCAACAAGATCGCAGACAAGGCGAGACCACTCAACAACAACGTGATCTGCCACACCAGTTTGACGTAAAAGCCAAACCGGAAGGGCCACTTCCTTATCGTGCCCCGTTTCAGAAGAAGAAAGTTGCAGCTTTAACAGCAAAGTATGCCTCAGACGGTGAGAACCTTGCTCCTCGATTGGAGATGGGCGGTGACACTTCTCGACAGCGCGGCAGAAGTTACCATAGTGCGGGAGGCACTCCATCCTTGTCTGGAGGCGAGAGCAACTGACACTTTCATTACAGTGGAAACAACAGATACACGAGTTGTACCCCCTGAAAGGCTTTATGAGATAGTCCTCCAAATTGAAGGTGATATAAAACGGACAATCAAGGGTGTCTTTTGGGACAACCTTTCCTCCTCTTATGAAATTTTGTTGGCGGAGGCGGATTGGCCTCCTCCATTCGTTTTGGCTTCTTCCCAAGAGGAGGACATGATACTCCCGAGGTTTTCCCGTTACGTCTCAGAGGAGGCTAAACAAGCTTACGTGTCGGAATGGGCGTTAGCCCTAGTGCCGGCTGTGTATCATAACCAGGTGGGCTGGGACAAAGATTCGCCTGCACATGAAATTCCTTTACAATCTATGCCACACTCACAATATTCGATCAAGCGAGATGTGAAAGCATCCGGGAGTGAGATTTTGACCCAGTTAGAATATCAGGGTGTCATTGAACCCTGTGTATCGTCAATAAATAATCCACTTTTTCCGATATCGAAACCGGACGGTTCTTATTGCATAGTTTTAGATTACAGACATTTAAACAGCCATGTTCGTACATTTGCAATACAGAACACACACAGCTCTGTGTTAGTGAATAACATTGTTCGCAAAAAGTACAAAACTACCCTGGATATCTAATGGTTTTTATAGTCCCAATTTGGCTCCTGAAAGCCGTAATTGGACAGCATTCACTGCTGTTGGCACTCAAAAAAGATTTACGCGTTTGCCTATGGGCTATAGGAATAGTCCCGGTGCTTTTGCGGCACGTATAGTGTCTGTTTTGCATGAGATCGATCCTGCGGCTTTCTCCTACGTCGATGATATCTATTTGACGGATGATGAATTGATTCTGCATCTTGTGCGCGTAGATCACATCATACTGAGTTTTGCCGACCTAGGTTACAAATTCAACTTTGCAAAATCCCATATCGCTTGCTTGGCAGTACTTTTTCTGGGATACAAACTGAATAATGAAGGTCAGGGGTTAGCTCCCCACTTTCTGGAGTGATGTGCACAATTGCAACCTCCATCTACGTTGAAAAAACTGCAATCCTTGCTGGGATTTTTGAATTTCGGGAGGATTTACATTCCTGATTATGCCCAGCGTATCAAACCGCTTTACGCGTTGATACTACCCACTTTCTCGTCTTCCAGCTGGCAACCGGAACATACGGAAATTCTTTGGTCTTTGCAGTCGGATCTGCTTGCGACCAACTTCTTGTTAAAACGTGACAATTCGACGAACTTAGTCATAAGAATTGTGCCTGGTACAGTAGGTTTTACCTATTTGACATTCAATGAGGGAGATACAGTCCCCATTGCTTACAAATTGCACTTGTACACATCAGCAGAACTGCGATTTTCCACCGTTGAGAAAATTCTTACAGATGTCCAGATGGCGATTCTGAAGGAACGCTCTCTGGCACAGGGTAAACGCATTCTTATGGTCTCGCCTGTACCTGCTTTAAAAGCAGTGACAAAGGCGAGTGTTCCAAATTCTAAAGCTTTACATCCCCGTTGGATACAATGGGCAAGTTCTTTGACATCGGCTGATGTCACTTTTATCTTTAATCCTTTTTTGCAGACACAGGAGTTTTTACAATATGGATATGTTCATCCTCCTCCGTTGTCTATGCTTCCTCTTGAGCGGTACAAATGTATCATTTATACCGACGGTTCGGCTCAACCAGCCGTTGGATCTAAACATGCTTATTCGGCGGCTTGTGCTATAGTGGCAGGCTCAATTGTAAATGGTGAATTTAAGTCTTCCATAGTCCATACACAGGCGCTGGGAGACTGTACTGCTCAATTGGCCGAGCTGCGTACTTTGATTTTGGCTCTAGATTTCGCTGATCCTGATGTACCAACTCTTGTTGTTTGCGATTCCTACTGCTGTGTACAGGCTTTCAATGTCAATTTATTCCTTTGGTCTCAGAATGATTATCAAGACTCTAAAGGTAGCGCAATAAAGCATAAAACGCTTTGTGTCAGAGTGGCTGAACTTAAGGAACGTTTGCCACACACACACATGTTATCCATACTCTTGGCCATCAGCTTGTGGGAGCACATGCTGTTGGTAATTCTTTGGCTGATGAGGCAGCCAAATCTGCAGTTGCCACATGTTCAGTAGCAGCAGTTACTAGGTCCATGACTAAAATTGATAATGATATTCTAGCGGCTATTGCTGCGATGAAGGATGGAACAGAGTTCCCACAAGGTTTCCCTTCACTTTATACATATCACTTCTCTCCTGATCAAGTCCCATTTGCAACAATTCCGTCTGTTGGGGATCAGCTGATTTCCAACGAGGACCACAGATTACCTTTGATCATTGTCGCTCACGAAGGCATGGCTTCTGCACATGCCGAAGTTTCTGCAACAGTTTCTCTTTTACAGCAACGTTATTGGTGGCGTGGCTTATACAAACAAACCCGTAATTATGTACTTTCTTGTGACATTTGTCAACAAATCAAGCCTTCCACGGTTGCACGTCCACCACATACACAGTTATACATTTCAAATCAACCATTTGGTTGTATTTATCTTGATCACTGCGGTCCTTTGACATCAGACACTGCATATAAAAATATTTTGGTTGCAGTGGATTCGTACACGAGATTCCTCTGGGTTTAGCTGCAACGAAGTGCTGATGCTCGAAATGTCATTAGAGATTTGCGTGTCTTTGTCGGGACTTTTGCCTGTGGCACCTTCCATTCTGACCAAGGTCCTGCGTTTGCCTCTAAGGCTAACAAGGACGCAATGAAGTCACTGCTGATGCTGGTGCAGTTTTCGTCTCCATACAGACCTGAGGGCAATTCTATAGTGGAGCGAATGAACCGTGACTTAAAGCAATCTTTGACAGCTAGAGTCTTAGGTACGGGTAGGAGTTGGCTGAATCATTTGTACGGAGTCCAACGTGCACTTAATAATCTCCCTAGAAGATCTCTGGGTGGGCGGACCCCATACGAAATGCTCTTTGGCATTCCAATGTTTGTGCCAGACCTTGATAGTCTAGACGTTGTGGCGGTTGCCGCAACATTTGATGTAGATAACCATTCTGCAATGTTACAGGACCTACAGAAGACCCGTGACACACTGGCAAAAGATCATTCGCCCTCGTAAGCTGACGCAGCGGTGCTGATTCCTGTTACTGGCTGGCTTCCTAAAGTTGGTGATCTGGTATGAGAGACGCTGGAGAACAAAAAATAATTTGGTCCCTCTTATCGTGCACCTGTCCCTGTTCTTGGAGTGAAGGGTACTCGTACAGTAATTTTGCCTCCTTTGCCTGGCCGCAAGGAAAACAGATTAATTTCTATTGAACATGTCAAGTTACAACATATGGCCGATACTGAATAGTATGACTCCAAGTATTCCCAGCCGTGATGTTTCACTGAATCCGATGGCTTCAGCTTCCTCGACTACTCCCCGTGCAATGGAAGGGGAGTTGGATTCTTCTATTGATTTAATTCCTGCTGTAACTTCTGCTTCCACAAGTGCAGACTTTGAGTATGCTACTCCTCCAGTTGAAGTAGTCATTGACATTCCAGTGAGTACACTACATAATCCATCAGATGCGGCATAACCTCCATTGTTTCATTTGGGAGCAAGTGGTTATTATATGGATCGTACCAATTTTTCCTCCGGCACAACTTCTTTTCCTCATCTGTAACAAACCAGCTGACACATACAAGACTTTTCATTGCCTGGTTCAAAAATACTTACCTAGTCCCACCCTGGACATACATCTGGATGGCATCCCTATTTGCTATGAACGACAGGGATGACCTTTTGGAACAGCTTGCATTCCACGGTATCAATAATCTGATTAATTTTGCGGACTCGCCTTAAAAAACTTTTCAAACTAAATTTTTTCTGATTGAGCACATTTTTTATAGGCGTCTTTGACTCTGCTTACCGTTGCATTCTGGTTTTATATGTGCAACGACCTGGCCAAGGGGAGGGCGTCACGTGGCTGATAGGGACATTGTCGACATCACTAAGTTAGCATGAGCCCTGCTGCCGTGATGCAGTTTTTGCGCACGTTACTAAATGGCTTTCTTTTTGCAATACTCTGTTTATGCCTTTCACATGAGAACCGTCTGCTGTGTTCGTTCTCTGCCTGTTCCTGGAGTTTAGTCTGAACATTGTGAGCAAGGTTGATAAACAATGCCCCTTGTTATTCTGTTCTAGTCAGGCCCTAGCATCTAGACAAAACATGCCAATGCAGCTGCTGCTGCTGGTGACTCTTACTTTGATATTATGGTGATATATGTTTAGAATACAGACACTTGGAGAGGGACCTTTCCAGGTAGAAGAGCAACACGCACCTACGATGTAGAAAAACCATCTATAGTTAAGGTATGGGGTCTGCTGACAAAGCCCAGAGATCTTCCATTATATAATACTTCTTGCCAAGGGGAGGGAGGTTGGGCACTATAGTCCATTTTCCATTGTCTTTATATGATGACATCACCCTTTATGATATATGGCCTAGCTGCAATGCTAACTATATTAGTGTTATGTATTTTTCTGCTTGTTGTGGCACGTATACTGCATGTTAGAGCATGATAGTTAAAATAAGCATTTTAAACTATTTTCATGTCTTGGTCAGTTCTTGTTGTGGACAAGTATGAAAGTGTGAGCGAAAAGGTGTGTCTTGTTACCGCGATTCCCGAGAGATCCGGGAGTGTTGTGTTCTGGGGTGTCTAATCATTTGCTTCTTCATGAGTGTGTAGGAGAGCGAATGAGACACTATAGCTAGTCGGTCCTGGGCTCTTGGGCACTAAGGTGGTGGAAAGGCTTAGCCCCTATACACCGAGGTCCCATAATCCTGCGCATAGTTCTGTGTATGTGCAGTATCACTGCAACACTCCCTTTCCAAAATGTTTGTGTGATTCTCTAAAATCCTGTTTCTTGTAGTTCTCTTCATAACTAATAATATTCAAAAGGTACAATAAACAATTATATATAAACAATAATGTATCACCCCAATGAATTTAAGTACTGGCGGTTCAAAAGAAGTTGTAGTGCTCTGCCCTGAAAACACTGGCAAAAATTGAAGCAGTCGTTGCCTCAGCAATTTAAGGGCTTGCTGCAGACACCTAATGTGACTTTCAGATCATATGTTTAAAACTCAAAAGGGCCAATTTAGCCTTTCATCTATCTGAGGTCATTAAATCATATACCACTAAATTGGGTAATAATATCTTTGACTTTTTATTCTTTCAATTTAATATGAGTGTTTACCATACAGACTAGTTACAATTGCTAACTCTGTAGCTTCTGTTGCCCAAATATTTCAGAATTCTTTAACTGAAGGGACATTAAGGTGTTGCCTAATCTATCAAGAAATTTAAATTTAATAATGCTAAATAACTGTACGATATTGGCATTGTGACTTAATGGACCATATTGCCCATTCTACTTGACTGTATTCAGGACCACCCATAAACCCTGAAGGTAACCTTTACCTGATGGAAATATAAATCCAAATGCTGCTGTTTTAATCAATCAAAGAGCTAGATGACAAAGTCTTTGTAAACTCCACATGAAGAACAAAAACACAACAAAGTCCCAACAATTACAACTCAAAGTTACCACCATCAGGAGACCTTTACCTAAATTACCGAAATACACTTCATTGCACCCATCTTCATATATTGGCATTGTTCAGTATGGTTTGATGAAAATCTGTCCTTCTCTGAGCAAATTACCACTGTGGCCGGAGCCTGCTTTGGCATCCTTAAAATGCTACGCAAAATTCTGGACCTTCTCCCCCTTGATGCTAAAAGAACTATTGTACAGGCTCTTGTTACATCTCGCCTTGATTACTGCAATATTCTGTATTTAGGGGTGACAGCTAGAAATTTGAACCTCTTGCAGAAGGTCCAAAATGCTGCAGCCCGGCTGATCTTGAACATCCCCAGGCGGGTTTCGGTGGGGAAGCTTTGAAGAAACTTCATTGGCTCCCAATTCCGGCCAGAGTCACTTTCAAGGCCTTATGCTTTGGTCACAGGATCCTTAGTCAGAAGGGGCCACGCTTCCTGCTCCCCCTTCTTACAGCTTATCGGCCAGCACGGGATCTGAGATCGCTTGGCTCTGCCAGGGTGATTGTGCCCAGGGTGTGGAAGGTTCGAGCTGGAGGGAGATCTTTTGGCTTCCTGGCTGCTAAGGCATGGAATGACCTCCCTTTGGATCTTAGGACCTGCGAGTCGGAGTCTCTGTTCCGGAAAAACGCAAAAACTTGGCTTTTCCGACTTCCATCTGGTGGACGGAAGTAATATTTCTGTTTTTTATTATTTTGTCAGTCTTCTGCGCAGGAAGGCTTCTAGGTCTGCATTGTTTTTTTGTTTTTTTTTGTCCTCATAAGCCTCTTTAGTGGAAAGAAAAAGCAATAAACGTTCTTCCACTTGCACATGTACATCTTGATGGGCACCTGAAAGCCTGTGCTCTTGTGCTCTACAGCAATACGGGTAGGTACGAGTAGAGAGGGAGATCGAGATTTCTGATGGCCCTTAGAATCGAAATCCATCTACTCTCTTGTCCAAATGTCTGCTTTCTTCCTCTTCCTTTCCAACTGGCAGACAAAGCCACAAGGACCTAAACCCGAAATTCTGATGAGGCTGATAAGGCATAATCATAGGACCGCTGAAAAGCCTAAATATTATCGTTTAGAGCGTCACACCATTCAATCAAGAGAAGCCAAAAATTAACATCTCTAGAACTCATCCTATCCATAGTAGCTATATATTTAATTGAGACCAACAAATTATCCAAACTAGGGGAGAGGGGGGACACCCATAACTTGCAAATTTCCCTGCGCGCCAACAGTGCAATGTAAAAGATAAGCCTTGCCTGACCTTTAGTAGGTTTTACTTCAGGCTCCAACTGACCGAAGATAACAAGTAGAACGCTTACCTTAACATGCAGCTTAAGCATTTGAGACAGCGCCCTACTCACTTCACTCCAAAAAGTTTGCAACTCTATACATTCTACAAACATGTGGGCGTCGTCGGCCTTCATGTTGCCGCACTTCGGGCAGGGGACTTCACCTCCTCTCCCGAACTTTGACAGCTTCAAGGGTGACCAATACGCTCTATGGATGGAAAAGAGATGGTTTCTCCTCAGGTGTGCAGGCTTAACCAATTTAAAAAGCATAGCCATAGATACTTGCCAGTATTTTTCCAGCGATGATTCCGGCAAGTATTTTCCCCACAGTTCCACAGGAAGCGTAAAATCTCCATCCTCCATTTCCACCAGTAGCCAGTAAATAGTCGCTAACTCCTTTTTTTGACTGGATTGCTGCATCAGCTTAAACTCTAGGTCGTTTGGTACACCTATCTTCATTAGTGGGTCGTGAATCCAGCCCTGCATTTGAGCATATTTAAACCTAGATAGGCATTTAAGCATATTTAAACTTTCGCCTATCTAGGTAAGCTGACTACAAGTCTCCCAGGAGATAAGCTCACCGTCACTTATAATCTGGTCCCATTGAGTAAATCCCCCCTCTAACAGGGGTTTGGCAAGGATATCTTTTGTCCACTAAGGGGAGCCGGGACTGTCCCAGATGGGAGCTAAAAAACGATGGTATGGAATTTTCAAGATTTTCCTCACTTTATACCAAGTCTCTGCAAGCCCCCTCAAGATCTTCAGCCTGACCTTTTTAAAAAATTTTGGGTCAGCATATTTGAAGAGAAAACCCACATTGCCTCCCGACTCCAGATTCGCAATTTTGGTCCATAAACCTCCTGCCATAGAAGGATTTGGAGGGTTGAAGAGAAATTTCCCATTTTTTTAAAAGAAACGCCCATGAATAAAAGAGTAAATCTGGCAAGGCTAAGCCTCCTTTCTCAACCCTTCTCCGCAGCTTCTTCCAAGCTATTCTTGGACCTTTACTCACCCATATAAAGGAACCTATGTCTCCTTGTAGCTTTTTGATCCAATCCGTATTAAACGGTAAGGGGATAGCATCGAAGATGAAAGTCGGCTTTGGGAGAATTACCATTTTAATCAAATTACTTCTTCCGAAAAGAGATAGCTGGAGATGAGACCAATTTTTCAAAAGTTTCAAGATCTCCTTTCGGACTTTATCGAAATTTAGTTTTGCTATTTTGCTAATGTCGTGAGATATCATCACACCCAGATACCTGATCTCATCCTTTCCAGTTTCCCCTCGATGTTCCAAGACATAATTTCAGACTTATCGCCGTTAACCTCATAACCTGAGATCTTCCCAAAGTCTGTCGTTAGAGCCATCAAACGAGGCCAAGTAGTCAAAGTATTTGTAGTTAAAATCACGATGTCATCCGCATAGAGCCCCAGTTTCTTTTTCCAACCAGAGAAACTAAAAGGTATAATTTCAGGATCCTCTCTGATCTTTCTTGCCAATGGCTCTATGTAGAGGTTGAAAAGCAAAGGCGACAGGGGACAACCTTGCCTAGTTCCTCTGGATATTATTACAGGTTGGGACAAGAAGCCATTAACTAGAATCCTGGCTTCTGGGGCTTGATAAAGACCAGTAAGAGCATTACAAAAATTTGTACCTAGGTTCAGGGAGGTAGCGACTTTTTTCAGGTAGACCCAGTTCACGCGGTCAAAGGCCTTGGTAGCATCCAAAGCCACCAAGGCAAAAGGAAAGATTATACATGGATGCTAGATCTATTGTGCCGACCAATGTAAAGGTCAGATCTTTCAAAAATCTTCCCCGAATAAAACCTTTTTGGTCGTCATTTATTAGCTCATCCATCATCCCATTTAACCTATCCGCCAAGATCTTAGTGTAAATCTTGTAATCGCTGTTTAGCAAGGAAATAGGGCGATATGAGTCACATTTTCTGGGGCATTTTCCAGGCTTCAAAATTAACGATATTGTGGCTTCCTTCCAGGAGGCTGGCAGGTCCAAGTGTTTGACGAATAGCTCATTAAAAAGATTGACTAAAATAGGAGCAAAAGTACCAGCCAAAACTTTGTAGACCTCTTGAGGAATGCCATCTGGCCCTGGGGCCTTCCCCTATTTTAACTGAGCAATTATATTTCCCACTTCCAGGACGTCTATTTCTCTATTTAGGAGATCAGCTTTTTCTGTTGTCAAAGGGTTTCCCATGCCCTGTCCTGCCCATTCATTAAGAATATCTTCAGGTGGCGTAAGATCTTCTCGATAGACTTTGCTGAAATGGCTTTGAAATACTTGCTCAATTCCTCTACTATCACCTACTCGGCTGCCCGTTTGATCGCATATAATTTCCTCAACTCTATTTCTTAGTTGTTCTTTCTTTGCCTTCCATGCCAGAAGTTTGCCACACCCTTCGCTATATTCAAAGTGAGCCATCTGACTGGCCTCCCATCTCTTTCTCAACCGCTCTTGCAATATGGTGGATAAACTCGCCTTCACCTGTGACAGTTCTTGGAACCAACTCATCCTGGCCTCATCATCTATATTTGGATTGATTAGTTTTTTTTCCAAGCAACGAATCTTCTCCTCCTGTACTGCCACTTCTTTGTAATAGCTCCTCCTCTTCTCTGCCGCTAGAGCCCCAAGTCTGCCCCTTAAGAACGCTTTATAGGCATCCCATGTGACCCCGGGGGCTGCGGTTCCCCAATTGAGTTCAAAAAATTCTTTTGTTTCTATTTTAAGGGCTTGTACTACTTCCTCTTCCAACAAAATTGTACTGTCAAGGGTCCATCTAGGTCTGGATTGTTGCGGGGTTTTCATTGATGTTCCAGCGCGGGGACACTCCATTGGAGTAACCAGGCGCTTTACAAGCTAGCTAATAATGGCCACATCTTATCAGAAAGAAACTACTGTCAGCCATGCACACAAGACATGGTAACCATGGCAAACGAAACATTGAGCAGTGGGAGAGAGAGAGAGCACAGAGTGTGGGTGTTGGAGGATTGCATTTTACAGTTGCTGAAGGGAAGGTACAGAGGACACAGGAAATAAGGGGGAGGGTGGATACTTACCTGGGCATCAGCAGCGGAATTAGCATGGAGCACAAGGCACCACAATGGTGAAAGAAGTCACTTTCCTGAATAGTAAAGGTGAGAAAAGCTTAGAAAGTGAGGCATATAGATGGTCAACGAGAGGGAGATCAGAAATGGCAGAGGTCATGATGGGGCTCACTATGATCAACATCGAAGATGAAGTGTGAACACGGATGGTAGGATTTATGAATGGAAGGGGGTACACTGACCTGTCCTACAGGGCGAAGGAGTGTACTAAGTGTGAGATGATGTTGGGAGAGGGCATATTGCAGGCAGGGAGATAACTAAAAATGGAGGGAATGCATGCCAACTGGGGCAGCAACGGCAGGGGGAGCATTTGGCACCGTGTGCCCAAGATTGGGTAGGGGACAGTGCTTAGCATTTAAAAAAAAAAAAAAAAAGGAGCCACTGCAGCTTTCACCATCCATTGCCCCTGCCAGCACTGCCACTGTCAGTACCAATCCTACTACTAACCATGACACTCCTTCAAGTGCGACAATTCAGACTATTACAGGCTACCCAAAGCTATAAGAATTACGTAGGCTGCAAATATTAGTCATTTTGAATGCATATTGACTAATTAAAAAAAGTTGTTGTGCTCATCTTAAAATTAGACCCACAGCACCACCATGTGGCGAACTGTCATAAGTGCCGGTGTTGAAACCACGGCTCAAATTAAGCACTGGTGGGGAAGCAATGTCCTCGGCTACAGCAGGCGGTAGAGATTAAAGACCAAAGGTAACAATGGAGCAAAGCCATACTAATTTAGTAAGCATGAAAAAGGGAGCACAAATAGAAGTTATATAAGCAGGGACAACAAACTGGGCAGTATTGGAAGGGAAAGCATACAGTGCAGGCCATACTGGGAAAGGGCATGCCATCAGTAGTCGAAAGGAGAGGAGTCCAGCACTGATGGTTAGGATCAGCTCATGCTACACCTGTTCTTTCTTCTGTTTTCCATCTTCCTGATTTTTCACGCTCTTTCCTCTGTTTTTGTTGAATTTCTTTACTATTCGTACATGTATTACGTTTCTAAAATTGGCTGCTGTTTGCCTTTATTATAATAAGGCTTAATTGGACTCAATTCATTTTTATATATTAAGTTTTCCAGCATTTTGATAGGATGTTTCAGTACATCTCTGCAACTCGTTAATGTAAAGCAATTGTTCTGGAAGAGTTACTGCCAAAGGATTTTGACATAGCAATTAGTGGCATTGCAGACTCTACAATTTGTCATTGAGACACACTGACTTTAGGAAGTAGTTCAAAAGTTTTGTTGACAGGTTTTCATTTTTTATAAAAGAATGTAGTGTCTGGTACTGGACTATAGTTATGAGCGAATTACATAGTTGCTATTGGACCACTTAAGTCAAGAATGAGCTTTACAATTCCTCAGCTATTTATATTCTAAATTTAGCTTGTATGCTTCAGCATCATTCAAACGACTTCAGTTTGTTGACATTGTTAGTAGCTCACTATTTTGTACAATATATTCCAAACATCCCTGCTTCAAGCATCTCTTTCAAATTATATTGACCTTTTGCATGGCGTGTGTTCTGAATAAAGTTGGCCTTTAGCTTCTTTTCTGGTCTAGTTCCCAAAAACAGGCCTATCAGAAGCTTTTGTGGGACCTCAGTAAAACATTTACAAATAGTTCCCTTCTTTTGATTCTTAACCAAGGAACCTTTTGGAACATTGTGTGTTTTCAAGCAACAACGTGCTTAAGGCATTGTTAGAATAGGCATAGGATTTAAAAACAATTTTACACACTATTTTTGAAACATTTAATACTAAGTGGTGTATTCACATTGCACCTGTAACGTTCAAATCTACATTGGATTTATGTAACACTTTACTATTAGGAGGTTTGGGCTTCTCCAGCATGGTGGCAATAGTGCTCAACAAATAACCCAACTCATCTGGAGCAACGTATACCATATTAATCCATAACAGGCCCATATTTGCACATTACTATATCAGTTCCTAATAATCCCAGGTCATATAAGTACCTTAAATAAATTTCACAATTATAGAACTCCCGTAATGAGTCTTATGTTAGCCCTGCATACAAAGAGTGGCCACTAGGAAACCATAGCAGATACTCACTCTGCATACAAATATATGATTTGTTCCATAGCAATACACGACTTACCACTTTTCAAATGTCTGTCTGCACACTGCCAGTTTCCACACTTTTCTCAATAAACATGCTTTGTCAGTTGTCACCCTGGCCCAGTAACATACAGGTTGCCCAGTTTCCAAGGTGTTAATATCCACAAGTACCCCCCAAATAATGCACATTCTGATAAGTTTTGCGCAATACATTACTCAATGCACCTTTTGAGTTTACTTAGTGCATCAATAAACACACATTGGTAACTTCTATATTGCATTGCTGCAGTTTGCACATTTGTCCAGATATTTCAATGTCACTGTAAACACATATTTCACAGTTCCCATAACGCCCCAGTAAACAGTTGTTTTTCACAATGCCTAGAGAACATACATTGTTTCAATATCCTAGGACCCCTAAGCATTCTACAAGTTTAAAAAACACACCCATTGTGTAAAAGTGCCCCAGGACACGCAAATGACAATTTAATTAATTAGCTATTGTAGAGATTGCCAATTTACACACACACACACACACACATAAACACACACACACAAACATATACATATACACACACACACACAGACGGCGAGACTTTGCATTAACCCCTTAACCCCTTCGCTGCTAGGCCTTTTCCCCTCCTGTGCTAAGCCTTTTTTTGGCTATTTGGGGTAGTTTGCGCTTAGGCCCCTGTAACTTTTTGACCACATAAGGTATCCATGCCAAATTTGCGTCCTTTTTTTCCAACATCATGGGGATTCTAAAGGTACCCAGGGTTTGTGGATTCCCCTGGAGGGCACCCAGAAATTAGCCAAAGTACAGCTAAATTTTGTTTTGTTTGGGAAAAATGCGAAAAAAGGTCTACAGATGAAAGCATCTGGTTTTTTTCCCTGCAAATGGCATCAAAAAAGGGTTTGTGGTGCTGAAATCACCATCTTCCCAGCTTTCAGGGACAAGCAGACTTTTGTCAGAAAACCAAAATTTTATACACAGTTTTGGCATTTTTCTGGGACATAGCCTATTTTTGCTATTTTTGTGCTTTCAACCTCCTTCCAGTTAATGGTAGAAATGGGTATGAAAGCAATAATGGATCCTGGAAAGCAATACATTTCTGAAAAGTAGACAAAATTCTGAATTCAGCAAGGGGTCATTTGTGTAGATCCTTCAAGTTTTCTTTATAGAAACAAACAGTTAAATATAGGAAAAATTGAAAATTAGTTGAAAAAAACAGCCATTTGAGTCAACATTTTCACCTGTAACTTCTTCTAATTATGACAGCTATTTGAAAGCAATATACCATTACATCCGCTGGACCTTTCTGGTTGTGGTGATATATAGGACTTGTAGGTTCACCAAGAACCCGACGAACACAGAGCCAATAACTGAGCAGCGTCTTGCAATGGTTTTTATTATGTCCGGGTATATAGCAATTATTCTGGGAAAATTTATACATGGAAAAATCGGTATGAAAGACACCTATGTATTTCTGAAATGGGAACAAAATATAGAGTTTAGAAACAGTAGATATTTGCACATTTCCGAAATTGGGAGTACCCATACTAGCATGAGAATTATAGGTCATTTTTCAAAATGACTTCTTTTTACACATTGTCTTTCATTTGGAAGGCAGAAATGCATCGAAAGTCAATAGATAATAACAGTTGCTCTACAATTTTGTGTTACCCTAAGTCTCCCGATAAAAATGGTACCTCACTTGTGTGGGTAGGCCTAGTGCCCGCGACAGGAAACGGCCCAAAACGCAACGTGGACACACCACATTTTCACAGTGAAAAATGACCCTTTTTTTGCAAAGTGCCTAGGTATAGTTTTTGAACCCTAGCTCTGCCGGAACCTAGGGTAACCTAGCAAACCTATACATTTTTGAAAACTAGATACCCAGGGGAATCCAGGATGGGGTGACTTGACTGGCTCTCACCAGGTTCTGGTACCCAGAATCCCTTGCAAACCTAAAACATTGTCAAAAAAACCACATTATCCTCACTTTTCTGTGGTGGAAAGTTCTGGAATCTGCGTGGATCCACAAAATTCCACCCACCCCGCGTTCCCCAAAGTCTTTCGAGAAAAACGGTATCCCACTTGTGTGGGTAGGCCTAGTGCCCGCGACAGAAAACGGCCCAAAACGCAACGTGGACACACCACATTTTCACAGTGAAAAATGACCCTTTTTTTGCAAAGTGCCTAGGTATAGTTTTTGAACCCTAGCTCTGCCGGAACCTAGGGAAACCTAGCAAACCTATACATTTTTGAAAACTAGATACCCAGGGAATCCAGGATGGGGTGACTTGACTGGCTCTCACCAGGTTCTGGTACCCAGAATCCCTTGCAAACCTAAAAATTGTCAAAAAAACCACATTATCCTCACTTTTCTGTGGTGGAAAGTTCTGGAATCTGCGTGGATCCACAAAATTCCACCTACCCCGCGTTCCCCAAAGTCTTCCGAGAAAAATGGTACCTCACTTGTGTGGGTAGGCCTAGTGCCCGCGACAGAAAAGAGCGCAAAACGCAACGTGGACACACCACATTTTCACAGTGAAAAATGACCCTTTTTTTGCAAAGTGCCTAGCTGTAGTTTTTGAACCCTAGCTCTGCCGGCACCTAGGGAAACCTAGCAAACCTATATATTTTTGAAAACTAGACACCCAGGGGAATCCAGGATGGGGTGACTTGACTGGCTCTCACCAGGTTCTGGTACGCAGAATCCCTTGCAAACCTAAAAAAACACATTTTCCTCACTTTTCTGTGGTGGAAAGTTCTGGAATCTGCGTGGATCCACAAAATTCCACCCACCCCGCGTTCCCCAAAGTCTTCAGAGAAAAATGGTACCTCAGTTGTGTGGGTAGGCCTAGTGCCCGCGACAGGAAACAGCGCAAAACGCAACGTGGACACACCACATTTTCACAGTGAAAAATGACCCTTTTTTTGCAAAGTGCCTAGCTGTAGTTTTTGAACCCTAGCTCTGCCGGTACCTAGGGAAACCTAGCAAACCTATACATTTTTGAAAACTAGATACCCAGGGGAATCCATGATGGGGTGACTTGACTGGCTCTCACCAGGTTCTGGTACCCAGAATCCCTTGCAAACCTAAAAAATTGTCAAAAAACCACATTTTCCTCACTTTTCTGTGGTAGAAAGTTCTGGAATCTGCGTGAATCCACAAAATTCCACCCACCCCGCATTCCACAAAGTCTTCCGAGAAAAATGGTACCTCACTTGTGTGGGTAGGCCTAGTGCCCGCGACAAGAAACAGCACAAAACGCAACGTGGACACACCACATTTTCACAGTGAAAAATGACCCTTTTTTTGCAAAGTGCCTAGCTGTAGTTTTTGAACCCTAGCTCTGCCGGCACCTAGGGAAACCTACCAAACCCACACATTTATGAAAAGTAGACACCCAGGGGATTCCAGTGAGGTATGTCTTGCGTGGATCCCCCAACGTTTTCTTACCCAGAATCCCCTGCAAACCTGAACTTTTGCTGGAAAAATCACTTTTTCACACATGTGTGTGTGGGAAAGTTGTGGCATCACGGGCTGACACAAATTTCCTACCACCCAGCGTTCCCCCAGGTCTCCAGATAAAAATGGTGCCTCACTCGGGTGGGAGGCCCAAGTACCCGCGACAGGCAAGGGCCCAAAACATTTTGTGATAGGCAATTTTGATGTCGCCTCAATACGTTTTGGGCCCTTGTCTGTCGCGGGTACTTGGGCCTCCCACCCGAGTGAGGCACCATTTTTATCGGGAGACCTGGGCAAACGCTGGGTGGTAGGAAATTTGTGTCAGCCCGGTGATGCCACAACTTTCCCACACACAAATGTTGAAAAAAGTGATTTTTTTGGGCAAAATTTCAGGTTTGCAGGGGATTCTGGGTAAGAAAATGTTGGGGGATCCACGCAAGCCATACCTCCCTGGAATCCCCCGGGTGTCTACTTCAGAAATGGGTGGATTTGGTAGGTTTCCCTAGGTGGCCGCCGAGCACGGGCCAAAAAGTCATGGGACCCCCCTTGCAAAACCAGGTAGTTTTGTGATAGGCAATTTTGATGTTGCCTCAATACGTTTTTGGCCTTTGCCTGTCGCGGGTACTTGTGCCTCCCACACGAGTGAGGCACCATTTTTATTGGGAGACCTGGGGGAACGCTGGGTGGTAGGAAATTTGTGTCAGCCCAGTGATGCCACAACTTTCCCACACAAAAAGGTGTGGAAAAAGTGATTTTTTTCAGCTAAATTTGAGGTTTGCAGGGGATTCTGGGTAAGAAAACGTTGGGGGATCCACGCAAGCCATACCTCCCTGGAATCCCTCGGGTGTCTAGTTTTCCGAAATGTGTGGGTTTGGTAGGTTTCCCTAGATGGCCGCCGACCCCGGGGCCAAAAACCCAGGTTAACCCCCTGTGCAAAACCAGGTTGGTTTGTGATAGGTAATTTTGATGTCACCTCACTAGGTTTTGGGCCCTTGCCTGTCGCGGGTACTTGACCCACCCACACAAGTGAGGTACCATTTTTCTCAGAAGACTTTGGGGAATGCGGGGTGAGTGGAATTTTGTGGATCCACACAGATTCCAGAACTTTCCACCACAGAAATATGAGGAAAACGTGTTTTTTTTATACACATTTTGAGGTTTGCAAGGGATTCTGGGTAACAGAACCTGGTGAGAGCCAGTCAAGTCACCCCATCCTGGATTCCCCTGGGTGTCTAGTTTTCAAAAATGTTCAGGTTTGCTAGGTTTGCCTATGTGCCGGCTGTGCTAGGGCCCAAAACCCACAGGTAGGCATATTGCTAAAAACAAATCCGTGCCTAGTCGGCTT
Source organism: Calotriton arnoldi (assembly GCA_963921515.1). NCBI lineage: Eukaryota > Metazoa > Chordata > Amphibia > Caudata > Salamandridae > Calotriton > Calotriton arnoldi. The sequence goes on from CAWUFW010002942.1 coordinate 1,856,605, forward strand.
TCTGCCGCCCTGGGGGGGATTCCAGGGGGTGGGGTTGCCCCGATATGCCCCCAAGGGGGGCAGAAACACTGTGGCTATTTGTTTGGGGGGTAGGGGCATTGGTATGCCCATTCTGGGCAGCCCCCACCCCCACACATACAAAAGCCAGCGTAATCGTTGGCGTCTAGTGGGCTTTTTGCCCCCGGGGGGGGCATATTGGAGGCTACTGCCCCATATTCCCCCCAGGGGGGGCAGAAAGGCTGTAATTGTTGCGGGTGGGGGGTGGGGGCATTGGCATGTCCGTTTTGGGCAACCCCACCCTAATTAAAAATTTGCCAAAAAAATCCCTGGCGTCTAGTGGACTTTTTGCCCCCTTGGGGGGGCAGATTGGGGGCTACTGCCCCATCTGCCCCCCAGGGGGGGGCAGGAAGGCTGTAATTTTTGCGGCGGAGGGGGTGAGGGCATGGGCATGCCCGTTTTGGGCAGCCCCCACCCTAATTCAAATTTGCCCCAAAAAAATCCCTGGCGACTAGTGGGCTTTTTGCCCCTCCCGGGGGTGCAGATTGGGGGCTAATGCCCCCATATGCCCCCCAGGGGGGGCAGAAAGCCTACTAGACGCCAGTGATTTTTTCGAGCAAATTTTAATTAGGGTGGGGGCTGCCCAAAACGGGCATGCCAATGCCCCCACCCTAATTAAAATTTGACCAAAAAATCCCTGGCGTCTACTGGGCTTTTTGCCCCCCCCGGGGGTAAGATTGGGGGCTAATGCCCCCATCTGCCCCCAGGGAGGCAGAAAGGCTGTAATTTTTGCGGGGGAGGGGGTGGGGGCATGGGCATGCCCGTTTTGGGCAGCCCCACCCTAATTCAAATTTGCCCCCAAAAAATCCCTGGCGTCTAGTGGGCTTTCTGCCCCCCAGGGGGGGCTGAAAGTCCACTAGACGCCAGGGAGTTTTTTGGGCAAATTTTAATTAGGGTGGGGGCTGCCCAAAACGGGCATGCCAATGCCCCCACCCTAATTAAAATTTGCCCAAAAAATCCCTGGCGTCTACTGGGCTTTTTGCCCCCCCGGGGGAAAATTGGGGGCTAATGCCCCCATCTGCCCCCCAGGGGGGCAGAAAGGCTGTAATTTTTGCGGGGGAGGGGTTGGGGGCATGGGCATGCCCGTTTTGGGCAGCCCCCACCCTAATTCAAATTTGCCCAAAAAAAATCCCTGGTGACTAGTGAGCTTTTTGCCCCCTCCGGGGGTGCAGATTGGGGGCTAATACCCCCATCTGCCCCTCAGGGGGGGCAGAAAGCCTACTAGATGCCAGGGATTTTTTGGGACATATTTTTATTAGGGTGGGGGCATTGGCATGCCCGTTTTTGGCAACCCCCACCCTAATTAAAATTTGCTCAAAAAAATCCCTGGCGTCTAGTGGGCTTTTTGCCCTCCTGGGGGGCAGATTGGGGGCTACTGCCCCATCTGCCCCCCAGGGGGGGCAGGAAGGCTGTAATTTTTGCGGTGGAAGGGGTGGGGGCATGGGCATGCCCGTTTTGGGCAGCCCCACCCTAATTCAAATTTGCCCCAAAAAAATCCCTGGCATCTAGTGGGCTTTTTGCCCCCCCCCGGCGGGGCAGATTGGGGGCTAGTGCCCCTATATGCCCCCCAGGGGGCTGAAAGTCCACTAGATGCCAGGGAGTTGGGCAGATCCTAATTAGAGTGGGGGCTGCCCAAAGCGGGCATGCCAATGCCCCACCCTAATTAAAATTTGCCCAAAAAATCCCTGGCGTCTACTGGGCTTTTTGCCCCCAGGGGGGCCGAAAGGCTGTAATTTTTGTGGGGGAGGGGTGGGGGCATTGACATGCCCATTTTGGGCAGCCCCCACCCTAATTCAGATTTGCCCCAAAATATCCCTGGCGTCTAGTGGGCTTTTTGCCCCCCGTGGGGGGGCAGAAAGGCTGTAATGGTGGCGGGGGTGGGGGCATTGGCGTGCCCGTTTCGGGCAGCCCCCACCCTAAAAAAATGGACCAAAAAAAATCCCTGGCTTTTAGTGGGCTTTCTGCCCCCCCGGGGGGCAGATTGGGGGCTACTGCCCCATCTGCCCCCCAGGTGGGGCAGAAAGACTGAATTGCGCCCATTTCTTTATGGGTGGAGCGAAGGCCCTTGCCCAAGGGGCCGCTCCCCCCTCCCTGGTGTCTAGTGGGTGGATCCCCAAGCAGGGATCCACTGGGGAGGGGTACCATTGGAAAGGGGAGATTCTCCCCTTTCCAATGATACCTCTCCCGTCTTTCTACGTGCCCGGGGGCTGAGATAGCCCCTGAGCACTTAGAAAGTGAAACTGAAATGAGCCTAAAGGCTCATTTCAGTTTCGGTTTCTGTGCAATGACAACAGCGCGACGTGCGCACTGATTGTCATGGCACAGAAACCAGGGAGGGGGCCTCGGGAGCTGGGGAAGCTCTTCCCCAGCTCCCAAGGTCACAGGGGAGAAATAGAAATCCCTCTGCTGTCTGCAGCAGAGGGATTTTGTGCCCCTGGCCTCATGACGGAATGGTTCCGTCATGAGCACAGGGGCACCGATGCTCATGACGGAACCATTCCGTCATGAGCATCGAAGGGGTTAACTGCTGGACCCCACCCCTCCCCCTAGTGCTGAGCCCTTTTTTGACTATTTGAGGTAGTTCTATAACGTTTTTTCCACATAAGCCAAATTTACATCCTTTTTTTCCAACATCTTGTAGATTCTAAAAGTACCCAGGATTTGTGGATCGCCCCTGAAGGGATCCAGAAAATAGGCAAAATATAGCAAAACTTTGAGTTATTTGGGAAAAAATGCTCTGAATAAGAGTGTCTGTTTGTTACCTAAAATATAGCATGAACGAACAGTTTGCCGTGCTAAATTCACCATCTTCCAAACTTTCAGGAACATGCAGAGTTGAATTAAAAACACATTTTTTACAATAGTTTTGGCATTTTTCAAAGAGGTAACCCATTTTTCCTATTGTTTGTGCTCTTAACCTACTTCCGGTTTGTGGTAGAAACCCATAGGCAATTCAGTAAAGCTATAGATTTCTGAAAAATAGATAACATTCTGAATTCAGCAAGGGGTCATATGTTTAGATCTGTTGAAATGAAGAAATATTGAAAATGAGTAGGAAAAAACGGCCATTTGTGACAACGTTTTCATCTGTAAATTTTTGTCACGGTGGCCAATTACAAAAGCAATATACCATAAAGTTTGCTAGACCCTACTGGTGGTGGGGATATATAGGGTTTGTAGGTTCTCCAAGAACCCAAGGTACCAAGAGCCAACAACTGGGCTGCGCCATACAATGGTTTTTCATTGTGTACCGGGGTATAGACCAATTCATATGGTGAAATATCTAGAGTGAAAAATGAGTATCAAGGATGCCTATGTATTTCTGAAATGGGCATAAGATGTGGAGTTTAGGAGCATAGTTTTTTAAATTAGAATTTGTGAGTACCCATACTAGCATAACATTTAGAGCAAATTTTCCAAAATGTCTTCTTTCTTACACACTGACTTACATTTGGAAGGCACAAATACAGTGAAATGCAAATGTTCTACTAGTCTCTGCTCCCACATGTCTTCCGATAAAAATGGTACCTCACCTGTGTGGGTAGGTCTAGTGCCAGTGACAGGAAATGGGCCAAAACACAACATGGCTGCATCACATTTTTCCCCTCAAAACTAACCTTTTTTCCCCAAAGTGGGTAGCTGGGTATTTTGAGCCCTAGCTCAGCCAGCACCTAGGGAAAATGAGCAAACCTGTGCATTTTTTAAATGTAGGCACCTAGGGGAATCCAGGGTGAGTTGTGTGGCTCACCTTGTTTTTTTCCCAGAATCCCTTGCAAATCTCAAACGTTGACTAAAAAAACATATATGTCTCACATTTCTGTGATGGAAAGTTCTGCAATCTGTGCGGAGGCACACATTTCCTTCTACCCAGCGTTCCGCCAAGTCTCCCGATCAAAATGGTAATTCACTTGGTTGGGTAGGCCTTGTACCCATGACAGGAAACTGTCCAAAACGCAACATGGATACATCACATTTTCCCACTCAAAGCAGACCCTTTATTTGCAAGGTGGGTAGCTGTGGATTTTGGGCCCTAGCTTAGCCAGTACCTAAGGAAATCTAGCAAACCTATACATTTTAATAAACTATACACCTAGGAAAATCAAGGGACGGGTGACAAGCATGGCTCTCACCAGGTTTTGTTACCCAGAATTCCTTGCAAATCTCAGACTTTGACTAAAAAACATATTTTCCTCACATTTCTGTGAGGGAAAGTTCTAGAACCTTCGGGAAGCCACAAATTTCCTTCTACCCAGCATTCCCCCAAGTCTCCTAATAAAAATGGTATCTCACTTGTGTGGGTAGGCCTTGTACCCGCAACAATAAACGGCCCAAAACCCAACATGGATATATAAAATTTTTCCACTCAAAACTGACCCTCTTTTTGCAAGGTGGGTAGCTGTGGATTTTGGGCCCTAGCTCAGCCGGTACCTAGGGAAACCTAGTAAACCTGCACATTTTTTAAAACTAGACGATGAGGGAAGGGTGGTGTCATGCGTGGATCTCACGAGTATTTCTTACCCACAATGCCGTGTAGACCTCAAACCTTCCCTGAAATCACTAATTTTTCTTACATTTCTGATCATTGATCCGTTCCCATCATGGGCACTAGGAACAGCCACACAAGTGACTCTGCATTTGTATTGGTACAAGTGGAGTACAAGTGGAGTAAGGCTGGGTGGTAGGAATTTTGTGGAATCCTGCGAAATGTAAGGAAAAGGTGTGCTTTCAGACAAAGTTTGAGGTTTGCAGGGCATTGCCGGTAGGAGAACCTCGTGGGATTCACACAAGGCACACCCCGTTGGAATCCCCTGGTTGTCTAGTTTTCAAAAATGTCTGTGGTTGGAGTGTTTTCATGGGTGGCGGTGGAGCACAGCTCCAAATCCAGCAGCTACCCCTATTGATGATCTCTCCACGTAACACTTTAAGGCCTTTTGCATTAAGGTCTCTAGGACTACCCACACAAGTGAGGTATAATTTTTATTGGGAGACTTGGGGGAGTGCTGTGCGGTAGGAAATGTATGGCTTCCCACAGATTCTACAAGGTTTCCTACCAAAAATGTGAGAAACATTTGTTTTTTGTCAAAGTTTGAGTATTGCAGGGCATTGTGGGTAAGAAAATGGTGTGGGATGTATTGAAAGCACACCATCCTGGACTCCCCCAGATGTCTAGTTTTCAGTACTGTGTGGGTCTGGTAGGTTTGTCCAGGGTGCAGCCTACTCCAGCCTAAAAAGTGCAGCTGTTATCCATTTGAAGTAGGATGATACTGGGAGTTAACCACACTCTCCTGGCCCATATGTCAAAACAACACCCAAAAGAATCAAATGTACCCTCACTTGCCATTGGAATGGGGTGCTTTAGTATGCAGGGGAGCAGAAAGACTGTTGAGGGTGGGGCTGATGTTAGGATTGGCAAGACTCACCTCACTATTTTATTAAAATTATATATATTCCTGCCATACAGTGGGCTTTCTGCCACCCCGCCCCCGGGGGCAAACTGGGGGCATTCCTCGTATCTGCCCCTGGTAGGGAAAAAAGACTGATTTGCACCTTTTGGGTGGGGTGTGGCCAAAGCCAGAGTGCAACACCTGGACCACTTTCTTTTGCCCCAAATGCAAAATCCCTGGTGTCAGGTGGAACCTATTAAACTTTCCCTGGCATCTAGTGGGCTTTCTGCCCCCCGGGTAGACAGAGGGGGAGTAATTAGCCCCATATGCCCCACCAGAGAGGGCAGAAAGACCTGCCCCATTTAGTTGGTGCCCCCCCCCCTTATATAAAAAATAAAAATAAAATAACCTTTCCCAGGCATCTAGTGGGCTATCTGTCCCGCTGGGGGGGCAGATCAGGAATAATTACCCCATCTGCCCCCCAGGAGGGCAGAAAGACTGTTGCCCCCATTTACGTGGGATGGAGACATGGGCATGCCCATGCTGGGCAGCCCCCCCATCCCAACATAAAAAAATCCCTAGCGTCTATTGGACTTTCTGCCCCCCTCCCCTCCCCCGAAGGGGAGATTGGGGGTAATTACCCTCGTCCGCCCCCCAAGAGGCGGCAGAAAGACTAGCCCCATTTAGTTGGGGTGGGGGCATTAACCAATGCCCCACCCCTATATTTCTTTAAAAAAAATTACATTCCCTGGTTTCTAGTAGGTGTTCTGTCCTCCCTGGTGGGCAGATGGGGTAATTACCCCATCAGCCCTCCAGGGGGGGCAGTAAGAATGTTTCCCACCTGTGTATATATATATATTTTTTAAATCCCTCATGCCTAGTGGGCTTTCTGCCCCCCAGGGTGGTAGATTGGGGTAAATACCTCCATGTGCCCCCAGGGGTGCAGAATGACTGAAATAAAATGATTGGCCCAGGTGGGAGCACAAGCCATTGCCCAAGGGGCTGCTCCCCTATCCCTCGTGTCTAGTGGGTGGGTCCCTGCTTGGTGATCACTCTCATGTGGTGATCCCCAAGCAGGTATCCACTGGCAGAGGTACCATTGGAAAGGGGAGATTCTCCCCTTCCCAACCATACCTCTCCCAAAGGAATTAGTGCTGGGGGAGCTGAGATATACCCCTGAGCACTGATTCAGCAAAAGTAAAATGAGCCCATCAGTTTGTTCTACTTTCACTTTTACTGAAATGACGTTAGCGCGCCCTGCACCCTAATCGTCATTACAGTAAAAGTAAATAAATACTCAGGCTGCTCGGGAAGCTCTTCCTGAGCAGCCCAAGTTTAAAATAAAATAAAGGACTCTCTCTGGTGAGGAGCACCAGAGGGGCCTTTAAATACCTCCCCAGTGGTGGAGGTAGTGCGGGTAATGGCCGACAGCCTCACTTAACAGGTTAAACAAATGGCTTGTTACGTAAACACAAGTACAGTGAGAAGCCTTGGCCAGTCATTAGTGATGACTCCTAATCCAGTCCTAGGAGAAATCCCACAGCTGAATATCCCTCTTTTGTATTGTGTCTTATTGTTTTACCAGAAACAATCCCCTGAAACCTTGCTCTGGGTGTCTTTCAAAACAGCACAACCTCAATGTAATTCAAACCCAAACTCTCTTATTAAAATGAACGCACTCATCTTTAACATCAACTCTGGCTAGTTCTTAGGGCAGGTCAGCTCCTTTCAAGAGCCAAGATTCGTTGTCTGAGAATTGTCCACAGTCAAAGGCTTTCCTCACAATCAAACTCTGAATACTGTTAGCATGTCGAATATCTAAGCCCCCAACCTGATCTTTGTGCCATATGCCGTTCCTGCCTATTACCCTGTCGCACATTCCAAGATAACTCACAGTGGGTGGTCTAAAATTAAATGTTGCTTGCTAGAGGACCAAGCCTATTGATCTCGGTCATGAAAGCTATTTCACCTCAGAATAAATCAAATTACATCCACTAGTGAATGGGGAGTATGTAGAAAATAAATTATTCCTCCCCAAGCTTTCAGGCAGAAAAAATCATGTTTTAATAAAACCATATTTGCAGCAGTTTACGCACTTTCATTTTCCCGAAGAAACATGTTTTAAGGGGGTTGCACTGAAAACAGCCACCACCTGCCTGATTTGCAGCATATTTAAGAAAAAAAGTGTTTTTTCTACTGGTTTAGACTTTTGCTAAATTTTGCAACGATGTATAGATTATTTCTGTTACTATTTCTATTCTAACGGGCTGATTACGACTTTGACGGTGCGGGAGCGGATGGCACGCCACCGCCCGGCTTCTGCTCCACCAAAGTCAACCACTGCTCGCCAGATTAGGAGTTTTCTCCTGGTCTGGCGGGCAGTCCTTTGATGTTGCCACGGCGGTGCCTTTCAAAAAGGCACCGCCGTGGGAACGCCAAAGCAAGTTCCTGCATGGCATGGACTGTTTAGTCCATGCTGTGCAGGCACTGGGCATGCATGCACACAGGGGGGGCACACCATGTACTCCCCCTGCATGCATCCCAGTGTAAAGGGGGCCTGTGGGGCCCCCTTTGTTTCCACACTGCCAGCCTTTTCATGGCAGCCCCACCGCCATGAAAAGGCTGGTGGTGGAGAAACTCAAAATATGCTTGGCGGTGTCGCAGCAGCACCGCCAAGCATATTGCTGCCATTATTGCAAGCATAATGCCGCGCCATTCCCTGGCAGTTGCAGCGGTGTCAAAACGGTGCGGCGTACCCGACCACCACCGCACCTCCACCACGGGGTTGGCTGTCCGGTTGACCACCGAACTTGTAATCAGGCCCTGAGTCATATACATATTAAATATGACTTTTATAGGAAAGATTAACCATAACCTAAAGAAATCTTTTGTATACTGTTTCTGAAGAGACATATCATTCTAAATATTAGGTGTAAGAAATTAGGTTATTTGTTGAGAGGGGTGAAAGTCCCACACAAATAATAAATACAATCCTTGTCAGGGTGAACCACAAAAGTCACAACATTATTATTATTATTAGACATTTGAAAGCGCACCTATCACCCAACGGGCATCTTTGTGCCAGTAACTTATCAGTAAAGAGGAGAAATAACTATTATAGGATTTGCTGAAACACTTAAAGTTAACCTTTCTATTTCCAGGGGAAGAGTCAAGTTTTTAGGTCCTTCCTGAAGCTCAACATTGGTATTGGTACTCTGGTAGAGTGGTAGATCATTTCATAATTGAGCACCTTTAACCTGGAAGGTTCTACCTCCAAGTCGTATCTTTTTGAAGTAGATAACGGATATTAGGCCGGCATGAGATGATCTTAAGGAGGTTTGTGTGGGCTTATAGAGCTCAATGTTTTGTTGAAGAGCTTTAGGTCCTGTGCCATTTACTGCCCTATGTAGATTGCATAAAGATGCACCTTTCTTTTATTGGCAACCACTGAAGATTCTGCAGTGCCTCTGTTACAGAGTCCCGTCTTCCTTTATTTAGTGCAAGTTTGGCAGCCATCACCTGTATCCTCTGGAGCCGTTTGAGTAGATAGTCAGGGCTATCTAGGAGCAGAGAGTTAAAAATAATCCAGTCTGCTGAATATTGTGGCCTGCACTACAAGTTTCCTGTACTGCTTGGGAAGCAAAAGGACTATTTTCTTCAGATTTCTAAAGAGTCCATAGCACATGGCTCCATTTTATTAACGTGAGTTTCCATTGAGAGTCTGTTGTCAATTTGGACTCCTAAATTTCGTGCCGAGTTTGTCTCCCGATCTGAGTATTTTGCCCATGGCCAGAGGTTAGCTGGGAGTTGCTGTTGTAGGTTCACCAGCGAGCAGCACAAATATTCTGTTTTATCTCCATTGAATTTTAGCATGTTATCATCCAGCCACTGGGTCATCTCTTTCAGACAGGAGTAAAGATTATTTAGCTCATTAGGATCTGATTTGTTCAAAGATATTATTAATTGCATATCATCTGCATAATTTACAAATGATATCTTAAAGGATTTAATAAGGGCTAAGAGTGGTCTAAGATGGACATTGATTAAAATGGGGCTCAGGGCAGAGCCCTGGGGCATCCCATGTTCAATTTCTTTGTATTCTGATATGAATGGAGGGATGGTTATTGCTTGTAGTCTTCCCAAAAGGTAGGATTCAAACCATTTGAGCAGTGTGCCTCTCAGACCAAACTCCTTCAAGCGTGCAAGCAGGATTTGGTAGTTGACGGTGTTGAACGCAGCAGATAGGTCCAACAGGATAAGTACCGTCGTTTGACCACCGTCTACTTGCATCCTTACTTAATTGGTGGCTAAAATCAATGCCATTTCTGTTCCATGGGCCAGCCTAAAGCCCCTCTGTTCTGGTTCCAACAGATTATTGTCTTCAAGAAAGTCAGCCAGGATCTAATTAATGTACTTTTCGAGTATCTTCCCTGGGAAGGGGAGCCTCGAGATTGGGCGATAGTTGTTCAGCTCTTGAATGTCAGCCAGGGTTTTTTTTAATAGTGGGATTACCAAGGCCTTCTTCCAGGCTGTTGGAACCATCCCAGTGTCAAGAGATTGATTACAAATTAATCGTAAGGTGGGGAGGAATTTGTTCGCTCTAGCTTTCCATATTTCTGTGGGAATGGGTTCTAGAGAATAGCCTGATGAGATCAAAGAGGCAAAAGTACTGAATTCTGCCTCTCCCAGCAGATCAACTCTCTCTAGGGTTGTCACATTGGACCGTTCTTGGTGTGGACCTAGCATTTTGGCCTTGTTGTCAGGATCATTCTTTTGATTAAGTTTGACCTTGTTTTGTATATCTGCTATGATCTGTTTAATTTTGTCATGGAAATATTCTGAGCGGTTATTACATAGTTCTTGTGAGGGCAAAATATTTTGTTTTATATAATCAGGAGTGGTTAATTCTTTTAACAAACCAAAGACTTTTTTGATTTATTAGTTGCTTCGAGGATAGTAGCTGAAAGGAAGGAGGCTCTAGCCTTCTTTATTTCGATCTTATATTCCTTGGAGGCCAGTTTTTATAAGGCTCTATAACTGTCTGTGTAAAATTTCCACTATTGCCTCTCGAGTTTTTTACACTTGGGGGCCGATTCCGATCTTGGCCGGTAGGGCTCCGAATTGGATTCGGCATAACCGGATCCGATTCGGAGCCCTATTTCCCGACCGATTCGTACACGCGTCCGGACGAGCGAGTACGATGCAAATTCGCCGACCGACTCGTTCGGGCATCCCAACCGCTCCGACCGACTCGTTCCCGGGTCTAACCGCACCGACCGACTCGCTCGGACACGACTCGCACCGCGCAATGGAGACGTTTCCCGGCCGGGTAAGTACGATGCGCGCCGTGAGCAGTCCGACCGACACGCGCCGTCCGGCTCGAAAGAGCAGTCGGAGCCGTACTTCGGGGGTCCGTGTTGGACCTCCCTGTACGCGTAGCCGCACGAGTCGCACACAGGGGGGACCCATGGGTCCCCCCTACCTGTGCATGTACGGCGCGAGTCGCTTCGCCGCGTACCCGCTGTAGGGGGCGCCCTTGTTCGCCTCGCACCCATTGAGGCAATGGGAGCCCGCGTACGCGTTGTACGACCGGCTCCCATTGACGTCAATGGGAGTCCGAGCCGACTCGAGTACGATAGCATACGGACGCATCGTACTCGTTCGGTCGGGCTGCACGGGTCCGATTCGGTCGGAAATCTCTCCGGGTCCGGCTCGGTCGGAGAGATTTCCGGCCCGAATCGGAATCGGCCCCTTAGTTTTTAGGTCTCTTAGGGTTTCTGTGAGCCATAGTTCTGATTTTCTAGGTGTATGTCTGATTGCTTTTAGCGGAACTCCCTTATTTAAGGTGTCGATAATAGTCTTTTGGTAATTTGAGTAGTTTACCTCTACTATGTTAGATTCTTGAAAACAGGTGGCAGTGGCAAAAACTGTTTCCTCATTGAGTTTCTTTAATTTATCCCAGGGTCTTTTCAATGCTGGATTTCTTATAAATTTATCATAATTTTCCAAAGAGGCGAAATCCCTAAATCCTGTAATGGCTTACAGCAACATTTTTCTCATGTTGCTGGCAGCCAATCAGAGCATTTTCCCAAGGGGAAAAAAGCTCCCTGGACTAATCAGAAGGCTCTGTTTTGTAAAATTGTATTTGAGAGATTCAAGCGAGAGTCCATTGAACCCAATCGTCCAGATATACAAATAGTTTTCCCCATTAATTTTTCAAAAACTACTGAATGGATTTACATCAAATCACAAAGAGATCACAATCTGTGGACCAAGATTACGCTTCCTGCAAAATTTTGTGTAACTCTGTTTAGCAGTTGTTGCTAAAAACGCTTCTGACAAAAGTCTATGGAAAATGCATGAGAAATTAGCTTTTTCCATTTCTTGGTCCCTGCTTGACTGATCACTCCGAAACTTTCCAGAAAGGACCTGAGGTGAATTTGCTTTTTTTGGAAAGTTTCGTGAAGATTCTTCAAACGGCATCAAAGTTATTAGCAATATGTGTATATATATATATATATATATATATGTGTATATATATATATGTGTATATATATATATGTGTATATATATATATATATGTAAATATGTATATATATATGTATATATATATATATATATATTCACTGAAAAAAAACAAATGTTAAAGTAACGTTGCAGTTAGGTGAATATGTCAGTGACAACATTAACGTTTTGAACTAAACAAGCACAGAAATTCACCAGTTATAGTTAGCAGACCTAACTATAACTTGCTCCCCCGCCATGCACTCCTTATTACTTCACATATTACATCACTCATGACATGTTCTATGACATCTTTTATGACATCACTAATGACATTCCAAATGACATCATTGATGGCATTATCCAAGATGCTTTTGTACACATTGCTCTATAAACGGTTAGAGCATTAGAGCTATAAAAGTAAGTGCACAATAGCTCAGAATAATATGACTCATCATTACAGCTATCATACATACAACCCCCATAGGTAAAGCAAGCTTGTGTTACATGCAACATTGACCCTATGACATACACTTCATGAGTAGCCGAGTTAATTTGGACTATGAACCAGAGATGAAAGGGTAACCTAACCTGCACACAATATTCAATCTGTATACAGTTGTTCAGGGAAAACAGTGTTTCTCCAGATACTCTAGCCCTGTTACATAACTAATGCCCTATTACGGTCAGATTTTACCTGTATCAAACCACTGACATTCAATGAACCTACATTGAGGAATAAAGTAGATAGAAATAGAAAAGTGGATACTGTTCACACTGTTTACTCTTTGGAGAGAGTTTACTCTGTACCACACTGTTAGGAGACAGTGAAACTCTCGTGTGAAATACACCACAGAATATTAAAAAGTATCTACTAAGAACAGTGTACACTCTATGTAAAACTTGTCCAAAGAGCGACTATTCACTTAAAATAACCAAGGTCTGAAGGTGTCAGAGATTATACGACCTGCTGCCTTCATACTGTGGTGAAACTTTACTGATAGCCCATCTTCTGAAGCAAAACAAGCACATGTACATAGGTTAGTACTTGGTGCACATAGTCTTTTATGTTAAGTAGCATTCGTCATGCTGAGACGATTCTGTCCAATAGCTCAAGGCTGCTTTCAATACTTAGTATGCAGTACTTAGAGCCTTTGCCCTGCTGGAAACTTTTTCTGCAGTACCAAAAAACTTGTGTGGAACATAATGCACAACTTAAGTAAAAATAACTATCAGAGCATAAATAGTTCATGATTGTAGGAAACACAATAAGGAATAGAGTATCATAAACAATAATGCCTAAAAAACTTAAATTTACTAGGACGTATAACAAATAAAACCCATTATTGAAGTCTAATTTAAGAAATTAAAGATGTTGTGTAAGGGAAAAGCAAAGGTAAGAAATTATGATATGAGATAAATGCTATTAAATATACCTTATTAAGAATTTTTTATGTAAACCATAAAACATTAACTTTACATATATCAAATTAATACAATTAAAATACGAATAATAATATTAAGACAGGAAAACAAGTAATTCAAGAAGGTTTTACATTTTCCACTAAATCCGGGGCGTGGCCTTGGCGGCCAAGATGGCGGTTAAACCTTAGTGGTGCACCTGTTGCCCGAGAGACATCGGTCACCATCCTGCCTGACAGCGACATCCCTCTTGAACCTCGGGGCACCATGGCTCTTCGCGGGGCTCTGGGGCTCTCAATAAGCCCTTTTCTGCTCCAGTCTGGGACCATTGGACTGTCTCGGCGCTGAGGAGACCTTCCGCGCTGCAGAGCTGCTGTTGGGGCACTGCCTAGACGCGGAGCTGCTGGTGCTGCAAAGTTGCCTGGATCGCCCCCACGGTACCTGCGGTGCGGATCCAGAGGCGAGGAGTGACCTTGAGTGGTGGAGAATGCCTAAGAGGTGGAGGCTTCCCCCTTCATCAATTCACAGTGGGGATGCCTCCTGGAGCGGTGGAGCTGATCACAGCGGCACCCTGTGTGGCCGTGTTGGAGGGCGGTGGTAACTCCTTGGAGGGCGCCGCGGGTAGTGCCCTTCCCCGTTCTTGCTTGCGGAAAGCCCTGAGCTTCCTGCTTCTTCTCTACCCCTTTCTCTCCTGGTTCCAGCTGGGCCCCATGCGTGGTCCCTGGGGCAACCCCAGTGGAGGGGGAATCAGCAGTGCAGAGGACTCTGCGGTTTCAAGGAAAGACCTGCTGAAGTTGACACGAGGCCTGAACTTACTCTTGGTGAGTGTCAGCTTGATCTTGCGGGCCTCTGACTGTAGAGAATGGGATGGGGGAGGGTACCATTGCAAACTCCATCCCAAATGAAGATGGACCATTATACGGTCCTGCGACCACCCCCCACAGACATGGAGAGAGCTTGAATCATCGGATGCCTGAATCGGGGCGGCAGGGGTCTGTGGACATAGATGTGATCCTTAAGGCTATACAGGACTCCTGGGATGCCGTGGAAGCTAAAATAGATGGCCTACGAGTCGATCTCTCCCTGCTGCACCAGAATCTGCGCAATGTGGTTGACAGAACCCCAGAGGTCGAAAACCGTGTCTCCTCTGCTGAGGATGACAGTTCGCCCCTCAAGAGCCAGATGTCCAGGCTGTCTGCCTCAGTGTCCTCTCTGATGGAGGGGACAGAAGATGCCAAAAATAGGTCTCGGCGTAATAATCTCCGACTCATTGGTTTGCTGAAATCAGTGGGGCAGAGGGGCTTTAGAATGGGTTTAAAACATGGGTGCCTGAAAATGAACTGTCTCCCTTTTTGTCATCGAAAGAGCACACCGCTCCTTGGTGCCGAGGCCCCCGCCTGGGGCCTCCCTGTGGCCTGTGATCCTGAGGCTGCTTAATTTTGAAGCCCGGGACGCAGTACTACAAGAGGCCGGCACCCATCCTGATCTGCAGTTTGACAACGCAAAGATTCTCCTATTTCTGGACTACACAAAGGCGGTGCAGCGACGCTCCTTCGCCGAAGTGAAGCAGAAGCTTTGGGCCCTAGACTTGCGCTACATGCTGCTGTTTCCCGCCCGCCTCAAGGTCTTCTCCAGTCTCGCACTTTTTTCTTTGATACACAGGATCAGGCCTGGGAGTGTGTGACCGAGAGCCGACTGTTGCAATGCCCCCCCCCTTCGAATGAATCCAATTGGGGAGTACAAAGGAGCGGACTGGGTCGCTTTCTCATCGTTGGTGGAGGGGGGGACACTCCCACTCTCAGAAGGCCCAGCCAAGTTTGGGGCCAATTAGAAGGGCCCGGCTCGGGCGGAACTTACCATGGACCCGGCTTCACCGAGGGAGGTTGAGAACCTCTTGGATACTCCACTGGTTTTCCGCCCTGTGGAAGTGGACTTGGGCTCCTCATCTCAGCTCTCTGGTCTGCCCTGACCTAATGCTTCCTAGTTCTAATGCCGGTTAAGTTGTGGGGGGTGGGCTAGGAATGTTTGCTGACAAGGAAGGGAGTGCTTCCTTCCCTCACCTTTCTGCGGGGGTCCTGGCCAAGTGTCTCTCTTGTCATTCTGGGTGTCCCTTTTGCTGGGTAATGAGGGCAAAATCCATTCAAATGTGGTATATTTCGTTGTCAGGCATTGGATCCTGTTTGTATGCGCACCTATGGACCACAGAGGTTTATGACCAGTTAGAGGTTTTGGGCTAATACGTTAGGGTGATAGATGCTTCCTGGGGTGAAGTGTGGCGAGGGGGGGTTGTTGGGGGAAGGGCTGTTTAGTTGGGCTCTTGTGCCTAGTTTCTTTCTGTGACTGTTTTGTTTTACCAGTGTTTTTCTCCTCTAGGTTAACAGCGGCAACAAGGCAGATAACAATTGTTGGTTTGCAACGGCATGGCACAATAGCTCCTTGGGGGTCTCCCATCCAGTTGTGTTGGGTGGAGACTAGGCCTGGCGTCTTCGGCTGCGTCATGGCCTCTCCCAGGTTAATAGTACTGTCTTGGAATGTGAACAGCCTCCTAGACCGCATTAAGAGTTATGCTGTGTTGAGATATATCAAACGCCACAGGCCATCGGTCATCCTACTGCAGGAGACCCATCTATTCCTAATGAACTGCCCCTTTTTGGGCCATTTTCAGCTACAACAGGGTTTATCACTCAGGTTTTACACATGGCTCTAGAGGAGTCGCTATATTGCTGCACAAATCTCTTCCTTTAGCTGTTACAGCACACCACATGGACACTCGGGGCTGCTATGTGGGTATTGAGGGCCGATTGGAAGTAAGGAATTATAATTTTATATATCCTGTTATGTTCCGCCACTTCTGCTGCAGCCTTCTCTGCAGTCGCTGGGATCTTTCATCCTGACTCTCCCTCAGGGCATTGCAATGATCTGGGAAGACTTCAATGCACTTCCAGACCCGGTCCTGGATGCCTCCTCCACTCCATACCCTGCCAGGTGTCCCCGAGCGGCCTGCCTGTCCTCGTGGACAGATTCGCTGGGCCTCTGCGATTCCTGACGCTCCTGGCACCTCACTCAGCAGGCTTACACCCATCAATCTCCTGTGCATGAAGCGGAATCACGCATAGACTTGATGTGGTTACCGGCTGGGGATCTTCTCTTAGTTCAGTCAGTGTGTATTTTTCCATGTGGTATCTCAGATCATGCTCTGTTGTTGTTATCCTGGGGTACTTGATCTGCTGTCTTGTGGCCGGCCTGGAGGTTCAATGCATGGTACTTGCAGAGCTGCAAGTGTGATACATTTGTCGAAGAGGAATTACGTCAGTTTTTTTAGCTGAATATAGGCTCAGTGTCATCGGCGGCGATGCTATGGGTGGCTAGTAAACCATCCTTAAGAGGCCGCATTAAAGATTATGTCCGGCAGGCCAAGGCGCTCTGTCTAGCACGCCTGACCGACTTGGAAACCCAGATACTGCGTATGGAGGCGGCTAATCAACGCCGGGACACTGAGCATTCTCGTCGTCTCCTATAGCATGCACTAAATTTCGGCAGGTTTCCTTGGAAGAGGCGTGACTATGTTGGAGAGCCTCTACACAGAGGGTGTACGCCTTGGGGGACAAGTCTGTCAAACTACTGTACTGGCTGACCACCAGTGATGTCTACGACTGAGTGGTTCTGGCGCTTTGGGACTCAGTAGGTCGTCTCCAGGAGGAGCTTCCTGTAATTGCCCAGACCTTTGTGGATTTTTACTGGGGGTTATACTCGCTGGGTCCTCCGCTACCAGTGGAGGTCACCAACCCCCTTTTAGACACCATACCACTGCCGGCTATTCCCAGTGTCTTGGCCCAAGAGTTGGACCTAGCCCAAATGATTGAGGAAGTGAATGCTGCGGTGTCGGGGTTGCAAGCCGGCCCAGACGGGTGTCCTATGGAGTATTACAAATGCTTCTGTGAGATCGTATGTTCCCACCTACTGAATCTCTATACGACCACCTTGCAACAAGGGTCCTTTCCACCAGAGTTAGCCTGCACCACCATAGTCATCCTAACCAAGGATGGTCTTCCGAGGGACCAATGCTTCTCCTATCGCCCGATTTCGCTGATCAACACTGACATCAAGATCTATTGATCTATTAACATCTAGTGTTTGCTGAGCGGCTGGGGTGGGCCTTACCTCACCTTGTCCACCCGGATCAATGTGGATTCATGTCAGGCCGTAGCATGCGTCACTGCATAAGGAGGGTCCATTGAGTGCTGTCCCGGGCGTCAGAGCACGATGGTGCTCTGGCCCTCTTGCTAGTCAATTTTACAAAAGCATTTGATACAGTGTTGTGGGCTTTTATGGATGGAGTTCTTTGTCGGGTTGGTATGGGAGAGAGGTTCCATCATATGGTTCGGCCCCTCTACCATTCTCCAACCGCTCAAGTTCAGGTGAATGGGGTCTTGTCTCCTGCATTTCCCATTGAGTGGGGCACGTGCCAGGGGTGCCCGCTGTCCCCACTGCTTTTTGCTCTGGTGATGGAGCTTCTGGTGCAGCTGATACGCTGTGATGCTTTTATTTTGGGCTGGTGATGGGGGGCCGACCTTGAAGATCTGCAGCGTTCGGGGCCCAGCTGCATGACGTTGCTTCGGCTGTATGGTGAGGCGTCTGTGCTCCAAGTTAATGAAGGCAAAACTTGTTTGGTGGAGGTAAAGGGGGATGCCTTAGGGTGGGTCTGGTGCCCCAACATTCCCAATCAGCATAACTCCTTTAAATATTTAGAGGTGCATGTGTCTTCTATGCCGGATCTGGCCTGGGGCCTCAATTTCCGGGGACTTGACCAGCGGCTTGATCAGGATCTTGGCTGCTGGGCCAAGCTGCCATTGAATCCTATTGGACACACAGCCCTTTTCAAAAGGGTGTGTCTCCTGCGTTATTTGTACGTGTTGGGCAATTATCCTTATTGCATTCCCCACAAATGGTTTAGCTCCGTGACTACTAAAATTACTAACTTTGTGCGGGCTGGGGGTTGGCACAAGGTGGCATTTCACTCACTGCATAGATCTCCTTTCGACGGTGACCTGGGTTTATCAGATCTATATCTATACTATCTTGCAGCACACATGGTACCGATTAACGATTGGTTCACTGGGGGATGCGATGACTCGGTGTATCGGTTGGAGATATACTCAATGGGCATAGATGGATTGCTCAAGCTCCTATATGGGGCGCGTTTGCAGGGTACACTGCCTTCCTGCACACCGGTATCCTTTCTCTGTTGGAGGGCGGCCCTTTGCCTTATTGTTTGGGACCGTCGTTTAACCGAGATGGCCCCTCTATGGCGTGGAACATGGCTTGGCCAGCTTTCGGCGCTGGAGGGTTTTCTGCCATGGGATCTCTTACCTGGGGACATTGTCCTTACAGGAACTAAAAGCTAAGTACTCACTGTCTAATTCACAGTTTTCGATTTTCCCAACTGCGCCATGCCTAGTTGGCTCACAAGCTCCTGGGCGAATCCCTGCCAGAATACAATTCATTACAGGCGAAAATCTTCTTAGGGCAGCTAGGTAACGGGGCCACATCTGTGCTCTATCGCTCCTTAGCAGTCCATGCCCCAGACAGTCTCAATAGGGTCAAGCAGAGGTGGATTTCCTGGGTGGGAGACCTAGATGAGGACAACTGGAAGGAGGCTTGCATTGTGCCTAGGGAGCTGGCGATTTCGGTGTGGCTGCGTATGGTACGGTTAAACTAACTACACGCGACGTACCTCACTCAGAGACACTTACAACATGTACGCTCCGATATGCAAGCGGTGTGCGCGTGCTACACACTTCCCACAGCAGATTATTTCCACGTTGCTTGGGAGTGCCCGCTGCTGAGGCACTTTTGGGAGGAGGTGAGTCAAATACTGTATGGTGTCATGGGCCGCCCCCTGGAGTTGACGCCCCGTGTTGTGTTACTGGGGCTAATGGAGGAGGAGGGGGGTCCTAGGGCTGAATGTGCTTTTCTGGGGACAGCTTGTTTGGTTGGCAAGCAGGATTTGGCCTGAGTCTGGAAACAAAAAAAGCCATTGACTATTAGGGGTTGGTGTGCAGGGGTGGACTGATGTGCACACCAGGAGAAGCCGATTTTTGAGGCCTGTGGCTGTCTGAAAAAACATGAACGTATATGGGGGAAATGGTGCGACTATTATGGCTTATCAATATGACAAAGCAATTTTATACACTATTGATGTCTGAGCTTGCTACCATGCCGTGCTTGTACACTGATCCACTATCATACTGTGTTATTTTGCGGTTTGCCGCAAAACTTTCAATAAAGTTGGTTATAAAAAAAAACATTAGGGCATAAAGAAATAGGCATTATATCACGATAACAATAATCAGACCAACAACCATTGTCATTACTTTTTGAAATTGTAGAAGTGTCACATTATGTATATAAAACAACGTTTAAGTAGCATTCACAGCTTTCAAGGTTTTATAACATTTTAACCAAAGTTTGTTACTAAAGGTAATAGTACAAGAAACGTTTACATTTCTTTCCATAGGGTTTCATCTCTAGATTTAGGTCCTAGAGTAGCACTTGTAAATAAGCATTTACATAAAAACAGAAACTTTAGGATTGAACAATAAAATCTGAAGTAATGCATTATTACCATCAGCAACACATAAACTTCTGAAAGTACTTTTATAATAGACGTAAACTTATTCCTAAAGGAGTCAGGACAATTAAATTTCGCCTGAAACTCCGAAAAGAACAAAGGCAAAGAACCAACAAAGAATTGATGAATCCACAATATACTTCTCTGATTCCATGTGTTCCAGAGGGTAGATTGTCTACTGATTTTAACACACTTATTATTCCAGACTCCTGATTTAAGAGAATCTTTCATTGGGAATAACCAAAATATAAATAAGACCTCAAACATTTACAAGTAAACTTAAAACTGGGAGTGATCGTCTGGGAGAGGAGAGTGGTCTCACTGAGAAACAAATGAACTCCTTGAAAGAAAAAGAAGATAGCAAATATTTTCCAAATCTATCCATAACTGAGTAAATTGCGTACTTTCCTTTGGAATCCAAAAACATGTTTATCTTTAGCAAAATGCTTTGTGATATAGCAGAAGTCAGAAATATTTACACCTGCCTTTAGATTAATCAATTTGAGTCTAGCTAAATGTATTCTAGGTTTCTTTTTATTCCATAAATATTTGGACAGAAGAAAGTCAATTTTTCTGAAGTAAAAGGAAGGAATATTTACTAGGATCATGTCGATAATATATAAACTAGTAGGAGACAAGATGAATCCAGTCTACTCACCAAGACAGATATAGGTGACTCCATCTAGAGACCAAATAGTTGGAATTATGAAGGACATCTTTCATATGTAAGTTTACTGTTTTTCTAACTGAATTATTGAAACATACTCCTAAATACTTTATTTCTGATGAGTTCTAAATGAAACCAGAGGACAGAAACATTTGTCTGGTACAATATTTATTTAAAGGGAGAATTTCGGTTTTATTAGCATTGGTGTAGTACCATGAAACCAATTAAGAAGCAAAAGGTTCACTAAAAATAGATGATATAGACTTCTCAGGATTGGAACCAAAAAGTAGAATGTCATTAGCATAAGCTAATCATTTTATCTGATTAGCCCCATGTTGACAACTAGAAAGCCCTCTGTTATTCCTAATTTTAGATGGGAAAGGCTCTAGGACTAAGAGAAATAAAAGTGGATGTAAAGGGCAATCCTAAAGGAACAATAATTGGAGATCTTACCATTAACTAATACAGAAGCTGTTGGAGAGGTATAAAGTAATGAGATAATCTCAACCATTTTGGTGCTAAAACAATGCAATTGCATAGATTTGAGCATAGAATTCCTTTCCAGTCTGTAGAAAGGGTTCTCAGTGTCAATAGTTATAGCAGCTGTAGGATCCTTAAGATTAGAACAATTGCTTAAGACATTAAAACATCACCTTGTGTTATCTGAACGACAGTCTACCATTTAAAAACCTGATTGTTCACAGCCAACACATTTAGTGAAAAAGGGAGCCAATGCATTGACCGGATCTTCACAAATATTCTACAATCTGTGGTCATTAATGAGTCAGGTCTGCAAATCTTGCATAAAGCAGCATTCTTGCCCTCTTTAGGAATTAAACAAATCACAGCTTTTTTAACAGAACTGCCTTATGAATCAGTAGAGGATAACAATTTAAATAGATCAAAGAGGTTTGGCAAAAAGAAATAGATAAATGATAGTAAAATTCAATGGAACAACCATTAGTACCAGAGGCGTTACCTTTTTATTGCCCATCAACTGCCTTAGTTATTTGTTCAGGGGAAGATCCTATTTGAATAAGGAAATAAAGAGATTGTCTTTGCATTTTTCAATTGATTTTAAATAAGTATTGATATCAGTATCACAAGTAGCTACTTAAAGGGTATACAAAACTTCATAAACATTTTTAAAGTTTTTTTTTTAAAAGTCCAGATCTTTATAAATTTTAGTTCCCCGAATATTTAACAATTTTGGTTCATTCCTTCCTAGCTTTAAGATAATTTCAGTAATTCCCCAGCTTGATTATTACCACTATAAAATTTTGCGTTGGGCAGTCAAAATATCGAATTTTAAATATCGACCTACACTAATATCGATTTTTTTAATATCGAAGTAAGTAATATCGAAGTCATTAATATCGTCAGCAAAAATATAGTTGTAAATAATATCGATTTTTTTTTTTTTTGTGTTATGTATTTTATATGTATGTTTAAAATTTTTTAAATATTTTTAAATATATGTATTAAATGTTTAGAAAATATAAAAAAATTTAAAGGAAATTTTGCATTTTAGTATCAGAGCAGGTTGTGGGTTTATAGGGGAATAGGGTGGGAAGTAATTTAATTATAATTAATTAATATGTTTTTTATTGTTATTCGTTAATTTATTGTTAATTATGAATTGGCAATTAATTTATATTAATTGGTTAATTTATAATTATATTAATTATAATTTATTATTAATTTTTATTTATTTTTATTAATTAATTTATTGTAAATTAATTATTAATTGGTAATTAATTTTAATTAATTGATTAATTGGTAATTAAATTAATTATGTTATTTTTAATGTGTAGCGGGTTGTGGGTTTATAGCGGAATAGGGTGGGAAGTAATTTAAATATAATTAATTAGTTAATATGTGTATATTTATTGTTATTTATTATTAATTTATTCATTATTAATTGGTAATTCATTTTTATTAATTGGTTAATTAAAAATTATATTAATAATGTATTATTTTTATTTGTTATTGTTAATTAATTTATTGTTAATTAATTAATTGGTAATTCATTTGTATTAATTGATAATTAAATTAATTGTGTTATTTTTTTATGTGTAGAGTGTTGTGTGTTTATAGGGGAATAGGGTGGGAAGTAATTTAATGTTATTTAAGTAAATATTAATTTAATTTAATAGGTATTTATTAATAATTATTTTGTTAAATAATTATTAATATGTTATTTATTTAAAAAAATTTTTTTTTATAAGTATGTTAATTTAACCCCTACGCGATCCTACATTTTCCTACTGTTGCACTCACTGGAGTGGGAATAGTAATTTTTACCCCTACGCTATCCAACACTTTCCCTACTGTTGCACTCACTGGAGTGGGAATAGTAGATTTTACCTCTACGCTATCCAACACTTTCCCTACTGTTGTACTCACTGGAGTGGGAATAGTAATTTTTACCCCTACGCTATCCAACACTTTCCCTACTGTTGTACTCACTGGAGTAGGAATAGTAATTTTTACCCCTACGCTATCCAACACTTTCCCTACTGTTGCACTCACTGGAGTGGGAATAGTAATTTGATTTCCTCCGCTATCTAATATTTTGTATTTTTTCAGCTAATGTACTGTATAATTATTTTTAAAAAGATTTAAAATAATTTAAATTTTTTTAAATTTGTTACATATATTTATTTAATTGTTATTTATATTATTGTTTTGTGTATAGATGTATTTATAATTTATAAAAAATAAATTAAGCAATTTATAAGTTATTAAAATAAATATTAAAACGTATTAATAAGTATATATATATATATTATATGTATATGTTTAATTTATTTTCAAATTATATATATTACTTATAATTTTTAAGCATTTTAAAATATTTTTAACTGTTTCTTTTAATTATATGTATTTACTTTATTTTACAATATTTCTTTAACTTAAATTAAAAACGATATTTTTAACAATGATATTTTTGACATCAATATTTTTTTTACGATATTTTTGTACTTACCTTAATGTAGATAGGATGTCGATATTCTTGTCTGCGATATTTTTGCTGCGATATTTTTGTAGGTCGATATTGTGACCTTCGATATTTAGTCAGTGATTCAAATATTGCACTACTCTCTAACAGAAAGAAGGGGGCACTATCTGTAGAAACCTTGATAAATTGAAGTTTACACTAACCAGTTTACTTCAAATATCTTTTTAATTAGAAGAATAAAATTGATGTTTCAACATTTTAATTTTATTCATCAAAATATTGTAGTCATTTTCAGATTTTGTTTTCTTCTTGGATACAAAATTATATATGAAGCCACGGGCTGCTACTTTAAAGATATCCCAAATAGGTTGAATTGATAACCCAGTGTCCTTATATGTATCACACAATTCATCCAAAAAGTTTTGAAATTCAGATGAAAAGATAGGATCATTTAGCAAGTAATTAAACATCCATGTGGTAAAATGTGTATGAATAAGAACCAAATCCAAATCTGTGAGCATTGAGGCTTGATCTGAACTCAAAATGGATTCATTTTTTAAACTAATCATGCTTTGGACTAATTGTTTCCTTACAGAGATATATGATCCAACCTGGAAACGATAAGCAGGGGTATAGAAAGAGTATTTCTTACAGTAGGGTGACATAACCTCCACAAAGCCACTAATGCTTTGTGAACAGTAGTAGACAAAAATAGTTTATGCATCTTATTAGGAATAAATTTAACTAGGGAGTGTCTATTTAAAAAAGAATCTATAATTTGACTGCAATCACCCCGAAGATGAAATATTGATCAACATATTCTAATGCTTTTTTGTCACATTAGCCCTATGATTATAGTCCAATTGAGTAGGACCATAGACATTAAAAATAGTAATTGGAATTTTAGTAACCAGTAATTGAGCAGGAATATACTAACCCTCAGCACCGGAATCTTGGGATTTAATGGTAATACAATAAATGTTAAATACAAAAAATACCTGATCCATTTTTTTATTTGAGGTTGGGAAAACTAGATATTCATCTACCCTACATCTTTGCAGCTTATATTCTTCTGCCTCTGTTAGATGAGTTTCTTGTAATAGGACCAAATCCAGTTTAAGCTTGGCAAGGTGGGGTAAGACTGTCGTTTAATAGGGTTATTTAAAGCATTAACATTCCAAGTAACAATCATGAAATATAGTAACTGTAAAACACCGATACATAATAGGTTCTACTTTTGGCTAATGATACAATCATTATAAATAATGAAGAACAGTGAAAGTCAAAAGAGAGAAAAAGTGGGAAATAGAAGAGTGTAAGAGAAAGGGAGCACAGGAAAGGGAGAGTACATGAGGAGATAAAAGGTAAAATAGACTGAACAAGCAAAATACATGGTGACTAAAAAGCATACCTTCATGGGAACAGACACTGGGAATGGGGAATGTTCACGACGAAGATAACACATCCAAGGAGAAAACAAGTTAGATGATGAGGAAAAGTATCATACATCATATTACAGCAGACAAGACAAAAGTGCAAGACCTGAAACGAGAGAAGAATCAGATGTGAATTGCTCAACATTACATATACAACAATTAAACAAAAGACAAAAAAAACAATTTAGGTTTTTGAAGATAGACAGATCTAGAAGTATCCATAACATAACCTCTACTTTACTATCAGCATTTTTTTTAATACTGTAGGATCATATAAAGTAACAGTTTTGTCCATGTAAGTAATTTTGAAGTAACATGGGTGAATGAAACCAAAGTGAGCATTCATGGTTCTGAGTGCTGGCTGAAGATCTAAAAACTCTTTCCTGCAATCCGTTATAGCTTTCGGCTCATCTTTTGTGAGGAAAGTTTAATTCCTGACCATGAGTTGTTTCTTCACTTTCGCTTCATTGATGACATTGAGCAGATTTGTGAATTCAAGACCTAAATATGACACCTCTAGGTTTCACAGAGAAAGAAAGGCATATTATTCTTTACAAGTCTGTGAGTCCTCAAGTGATTCAATGAAGAAGACCTTGGCATAGCTAACATTTTGGGAAGAAAACCATGAAAAAAATAAAATTAGATCATTCTCTTCAACCTCTAAAAGGAGACCATACATTCTTAGATTATTATATCTATTCCTATTCTCCAAATCATCTGTGTGTCTTTCAAAGCATCAGATAAATGTTATTAGATGTAGCCTATAAGTTCTTGACAATTTGTTCCACTTCTGAGACTCTTCTGTCCATGTATGACCACTTTTCAACTAGTGCTTGGAGCCTTGTATTAGGTCCATCCTCATGTGGTCGAAGAGCCCTAATTTCCTCCAAGAGAACCTCCAACAAAATCAGATAAGTGAACTTATCAGGATAAGGAGTGTTCTGCTTAAGTCTCTTATTAGTAGTACTTGAATTTGAAGCTTCCATTGATGATACAGGTTTGGGAATTACAGAAGGCAAGCTATGTTGGAAGTCGTTGTCTACCATCATGTTGAACTACTCTCAACAGTTACTGGGTCAAGAATATTGTAAGGAAAGAAGACTTTATTGGAAAGCTTTAATGCTCTTGTTTTTCCTATACAGGAGACACCAACCTCCCAAAAGGAGGGAAGAACTTGAATCAAAAAAAGTTACCAGAGGATAAAACATAGATGTACTATATAAATGGGGGTGGTATTTGCACACAAGTTGAGCTTCCACCTAGCTTAGCACACAAAGTTATCAGAGCTCTCAGTGTTTACTCAGATACAGAGATGACTTAAATATGGTACCTATTTTGAGAGACTTAGAATAAAATAGTAAAACACAGATTGAATCTTAATAGTACGACAAAAGCACTTGACCATGAGCGCTGTCCTCCAGAGCATAAAGCAAGAAGCCAAATAAACTAAAACAACCAAAGTCTCTTATGAAAATGTTAAGTGATTGTGCTGATGAGAAAAACCAGGGTGGCAACTTCACAAAATAGAAAATGGTGACGAAAAACAAGAGCAAGTCTCTGGGAATCAAATTCCATATTATGAAACAAACTGTCTTGACAGTTTCTAAGAATGAAGTTGCACTGTTGAAGCAATACACAAAATCTCATCCACAGCTAAGGAAGAAATTTAGAGCGGAGCATCATAAGAAGGAATGGAAAAATATCTGTCCCATAATTAAGAATACGCTCTGCTTTCTCCCTGGACCATAGCAACCACATGCTGCACATCCTCTCATTCAAAAAGCCAATACATCTGCTTTGAGAATTAAAGCAGCACAGTCCCATTTCGAAAGTCCCACACTAGTTCTTCTTCAGCGTCATAGCCACACCCCCCAAGTATTTCCTGAGTTTTGGTCATTGCATATACTCTCCAGATGTGATTACCTCATAAATGTTTATCAACTAGTTTCTCTCTCTATATGGTCTGTATTTTTTTCCCCACCAAGGCCCTTGCTGCTCATGTCAGTTTCTCAACTATGGCAAAGAAGGAGTATTAAATGAGAAGGTACATGAAAGGATTTAGAAAGCGGGAAAGAGGTTGCAGGGGTAATCTCCCAGAACAGCTATAAAAAACAAGCATTGGCAATGCCAATCGGTCTCGCCATATTTATTAGGTTAGTGGTTTATTTTAGATTATAAATAATTAATGTAATGTATTTTTGTGCTATGTAAAAGTAGTGTGTAATGGAATCCATTTGATGCCTTAGGTTGTTTAAAAATCTTTTTATTATCACGGCAAACATTTGTAATCAGAAAAACAGTAAGTAATACAATATATTTAAGTAATTATTGTCGCTTTATATAACTTTTATTGCATTTTGTAATTTTAGACTTATATACAATAGGAAAATGAGGTATTTTTATGATCATGGTATAGCATACATGTTTTTACAGTTGTAAGTAAATCTAAGAGGAATGCAGTTTATAGTGGTGGCTCCTCGTGAAAGTGCTGTGGGGCGGTGGGGGAGGGGCTGGGTAGGGGGTAGTAAACAGTGGCATTAATCCGAATGGAGTGCACTGAATAAGTAAATAAATCAAACAAATTTCATTGTGCGTGCTGCATTGCATCGCTGAATTGTAGTGCGTGCAAAGAAGTTTGTTTTATTTATGTATTTATGAAGTGAACTTTCTTTGTGTTAATGCCGGAGTTTACTTCCCTCACCCTGCCCCTCCCCTGCCCCGCCTACAATGTTAACAAGATTTGTTAACCTGCCAGCTGCACACATACACGGCATTTATAACAGTGTGAAAACAGACACAAGATCCTGTAAAGATGCTGGAGCTTGTGGCCGCTGCGCTAAACTTCATGTCAATGAAGGCACGGTAGAAATACAAGTTTAAATAAGGCTCCAGGAGTGCAAGCCCTTGAAAAGCTCACGCACCTGGTTACAAAAAGCAAAATATGTGCGTATAAGAAAAAACTTGTGTTAATATTTAGTTCCTTCTAATAGCAGGTATCGAGAATTCAGCTGTAGGTAACAAAAAGTTTTTTTTTAATAAAAATGCTAAACATAGTAAAAAATCTACATGTGGCATACACGTAGATGCTAAAGCAAAAAAGCCCAACTTGGTTCAGCTTATTCTTTTTTTTTATTATTAATAGTGGGATTAGGTGAGCAAGGGCGCCATTATGAAGGTAATTTTAAAACTTTATTAAAAGCAGTTTGGAAAGCGCATTCACCTTGCTAAAAGAAAAAGGTGTGCGAGCGAGCACGCCAAAAAGTGTGTAGAAGTGGAAGTTGTTGCTGCTGTTTGGTGCAACGTTTCTAAAGATGTGAATAGATACATATTGTATTGCTAAAACAAAGAAGAGTAGCTCAAAGAAAAAGTCTACAGTAGTGTGAACAAGTTACATTGTATTTCTGTGATAGGGAAGCACACGATTTGGAGAAGACCTGCGAAATACTTGGGTGCGGCTTTAACACCAAGCCATGCTGCCACAGCTTTCCTAGCCCCGGGCACACAATTATGTTGGAAGATGAAACCTGAACTATATTAAAATGTCCCTAAGCAGCACAGACTCACAGGTGCACGGGAAAAACGGGGGCGGGTTCATAAACATGATACCGGATGAATAAAATGTGTGCATATAATATGCGCTACAACATAGGAGCTGTAGCGCTTTATGCCACCTATGCCACCAGCAGCCCTTCGATGATTTCTCGCTACTTAGCGCTGTGATATCCCTTGCGATGAGCTGTGCTCTATAAATAAATAAATAAACAGGTTAAATTGAGTCTTCATTTGTTGGGAAAAAGGTGCAGCCTTTTAAAAGAAAAGTAACAATATGCGATGGGTATTATTATTACCAGCTGCACGTGCCCCAAAAATACTTGCTGACTGTATTAAAAGTTGTTACACGAAAGAAATGCTCCAGCTGCACGCATACATTGTGTTTAAAACCGACAATTGCGGAACAATGAAAAAGCAAAACTTGCATTGTATTTGCCAGCAGCACGCATACACTGTTTAAAACAGTGTGAAAACAGAAAGAACACCCCGTAAATAAGCTGAAGCTTGTGAGACAGTGAGAAACATCAGCTATATGTAATTACTTAGGGGCATATTCACAAGGAGTTAACTCCGATTTATCTCCACCTTAACGCAGCAAAAGTGGAGATAAATGTAACACCCCATTCACAAGCTGGTGCAAACTGCAGACAACACCAGTATTCCCGCGATAACTGCCCCCAAATTTATCTCCACGGTGGACACCACCAACTAACACTAATGAGATGCAGAGGAGGCGTTCCCGTGCAAAAACACACGAGAAAACCACAACACCACATTCACAACGAACTGCCAGATCTGCGAGCGAAGCAAAAACAGGGGATAACCCGCGGTAGCACCAGGGATTTTACACCTGCCTTTTGCTGGTGCTAAGCAGGACGACTACCCACAGCATGAAAGGGAGCCCAGCCAAGAGCCACACCTGAAGACCCACAGATGCCATGGAGGCAATGATCATGCTGCTCCGATACCCATGAGGGTCACAACACCCACCGCCACCACCCCCAGCCCCCACCCCGCCATATATTTTTTAATAACCTGCCAACCCCTCAGCAGTCACCCGTGAATGCATTTCCATCTATCACTTGTAGGTGCTGGCTGGCAGGGTCTTTCAATAGAGCGGGGGTACGGAGCTTCGGGGAAAGGGCCTCTGTTGACACAGCAGTCTTTCAGGCTGCATGCCAAATGTTAAATGAACCAGACAATGTCTCCTGCATTTGTTGTTCACTTGACATCCTAACCCTCACATCCTAATATTTGTAGGGCCATGTTCGCAATGCGATATCGCCTGGGTTGAGAAAGGTGAGTTATCTGGCGCTGATGTGCCGATCCACAGCTATCGCCTGCTAACTCAGGAATAACTATCGCCATTGCGATGTTGTTGTCGCCTGTTTTCTCTGCCGTTCACTGTAATTATTGCCATGTAGCGCGGGCTTGTGAATACCACACTATCACGGCGAAGAAAATCGGGGTTAGGCAGTGCTAACTTTTCTGCCGATAAATTACTTTGGCGATAGTTATCGCACGTTCTCGTGAATATACCCCTTAGAGTCTTACGTGGAACATATTAGACACCGTTCGAACTATTATTATATATAAAAACCACATATAGCAAGCACCAACTGGTTGTAAGCAGATACGAACAATCTGTTTTATATTAAATAAACCTGCAGTTAAAGTTTATAGTTCTGTGTTAATGTACCGAGAGTTTCGTAAACAATAGCATCCGGAGCAATACCACCCCCTCCCTTGGGGCCCCACTGGTTGTAGTGCCACACTATTGATCCAAATAGCCTTTATCTCCACTGAGCTCCATAAACAATAGCATCTGGAGCAATACCACCCCCTCCCTTGGGACCCCACTCGTTGTAGTGCCACTGTTGATCCAAATAGCTTTTATCTCCACTGAGCTCCATAAACAATGACATCTGGAGCAATTCCACCCCCTCCCTTGGGGCCCCACTCGTTGTAGTGCCACAGTGTTGATCCAAATAGCATTTATCTCCACCAACATTATGTTTTGGACATTTGTGGGATTGGTTTCAGTTATGTTTTGGGGCCTATTTTACCCCAGCTTTATATTGCATAGTGAGGTTGAAAATTTCACAATAAATGCAACAGTAAGATGTAAAAAAAATGTGTAAGACAGAAGTAGGGTAGGATTAACAAAAAATAATGGGAAGGATATAAAATGGAGTTAAAGAATATGCAATAAATGATGAGAAAAAATATATATAAAGGATAAAAGAGAAGCAAAACATTGTAATTAACATGAGCGCTAGGAAAGATTAAGCAAGCTACAGCATATAATGAATTAATACTGAGATGACCTGCTGCGGGATCCAGGAATCGAACCGTCAGCCTTGTGCTACGAAGTTAGCTTGTGTAACCGCTGCGCTATACTTTATGTCAATAAAGGCACGGCAGAGAATACAAGTTTGAATAATGCTACATAAGTGCGAGCTCTTAAAAGCTTACGCACCTTGTTACAGACCAGCGAAAATGTGCGCATTGCAAAAATTCTGTGGCAATGTTAAGAAGACAATGTGCCTACTGCACGTATAGACTGTGTTTAAAACAGTGTGAAAACAAACACAACATCTTGTAAATAAGCCGGAGCTTGTGAGACAGTGAGGAGGCACATCAGCTATATGTAATTACTGTTATAACTATTGCTATATTTTAAAACGACATATAGCAAGCACCGGGCTGTAGGAAAGATTAAGCAAGCTATAGCTTATAATGAAATAGTACTGAGATTACCTGCTGCGGGATCCAGGAATCGAACCGTCAGCCTTGTGCAAAGAAGTTAGCTTGTGTGGCCGCTGCGCTATACTTTATGTGAATAAAGGCACGGCAGAAAATACCGTTTAAATAATGCTACATAAGTGCAAGCTCTTTCAAAAGCTTACGCACCTTGTTACAGAACAGCGAAAATGTGCGCATTACAAAAAATCTGTGGCAATGTTAAGAAGACAATTTGCCTACTGCACGTATAGACTGTGTTTAAAACAGTGTGAAAAAAACACAACATCCTGTAAATAAGCCGGAGCTTGTGAGAAAGTGAGGCACATCAGCTATATGTAATTACTTAGTGTCTAACGTGCAACACATTAGACGCCCTTAGAACTATTGCTATATATAAAAAGCACATATAGCAAGCACCAACTTATTGTAAGCAACTAATATCAATGTGTTTTATATGACATAAACCTGTCGATAAAGTTATATGGCCGCTGTTGATGTACCAAGAGCTACATAAACAATGGGTCCGGAGCAATACCTCCCCCTCCCTTGGGGCCCCACTCGTTATAGTGCCACACTATTAATCCGAATAGCCTTTATTTCCACTAACATTAGCTTCCGTGCAGAGCCGGCAGCGGTCCGAGTAGCTGGAGAACGCCCGTGGCGCTGTAAATTGCACAGTGACGCACTCCCAGTATTGTGAATGTCAACACAGCATGGGACGAATGTAACTGTCAGGAGCTCTCAGATACCTGTGTTACCGCCACACCGTGCCCCAACCGACCCCTTGCACGTAAGGAGGGGGTTATAGCACATGACAGGCACCGATGCCGGATCCGCACCACCTAACCTTTGGGGACCTCATTTGCCCAGGGCCAGCCCTTGCACGCCTCACCCGTCTCTTCGCTTGTCCCGTTTTAAAAAGGTGACTCTGCAGTGTTAGCAAAAAAGTTAAAAGGAACAGATCACGCACGCAGTCATGGAGTAAGTGAGACAGCCTCTCCTGCACAAAGAAGTGTGGGATGGTGTGACACAAGGAAGGACGCACAACGCCTGGTGTGACTCCTCTCAGGTGATCTAGACACACCACAAAGTAAGGGCGGCAACACACACTTCTTGTGCATAGAACTAGAAGCAGTTTTTATGCTGCACAAAGGCTGCCGCTGCCACCTACGGACGACGCACATCCAGCGCTAAACCGTCTAAGGACAGGAAGGCCTCCCTCGCCGCCCGTCTTCTACAAAAGCTAAACAATAAAAGGAGACCTCTTCTGGTCTCAGGCGGGTTCGGGTGCAGCACGGAGCAAAGTCTCCTATTTCAACAGAGCCCCTGAACTGGGCCGTATGGCTTTAGCCTACGTAGATGGGGAACAGGCTCCACTCACTGAGGACCGCCCACCACAGAGGCACTCGTTCCTCTGCAGCTTTCTGCTCGGGCCTCGGAATAGCCTGCAAAGCACAACAGGTGCTGTCTCTGCCAGGACAGCAGCGGAAACAGATCGGAGCCCTCGCGCTCCAGGGGAGGGGTGGGCAAGCACTCAAGGACCAGAAAATAGTCTGTGCAGTAAAGGAAGCACAACAGGTGCTGTCTCTGCCAAGACAGTAGCGGAAACAGATCGCAGCCCTCGCGCCCCAGGGGAGGGGTGGGCAAGCAGTCAAGGAACAGAAAATAGTCTGTGCAGTAAAGGGGCTGATAGCCGTGTAAGGACACAAATGACGACATGGCTGTCATGGGGAGGGACTAGGAAGCCAAAAACAAATCACAATGCAGCATTTACGATGTAAGCCAATCTAAAACATGGGCGGAGAGTGGGCGGAGCTTAAACGAAGCTTCCCTCCTAGAGTATATACTGCATGTCTCAACGAGACAGCGCAAGCGCTGCCTAGGCGAGACCTAAAGAAACATCACTCAGTTACTGGACATGGGAAGGAAACCCAACATGGAGAAATTATTTTTAAGAGTAAATGCACCTATACATTCAAAAGCATATACAAGGTAGTTCCTAAAAAAAAAAAAGACGTTTTGTGAATTGGTTTTTGATAAATGCCTTTCATATTGAAATTTTCGATTCAATAAGATGAATTGGTTTCTCAGAAATGATACTCTTATTGTTCGATGAAATCAAAGACATCCATAATGAAAGCACAGTATAAACAAGGAGTGTTCATTGTGAGGGAAGTGTGCAAAGACTAGCAGCAAAGGTCCAATGTCTCTGATTAGGCTTATGCCCATTATTTGGGGGGAGGGGGGTCACATGTATTCCTTGTTGTTTAATCCCTTGTGTACTTGGAAACATCTCCGAGGTTTGGAAGAAAATGTGAAATACAACTGGGTGCTTTGCTTTCTATCTTCTTTAGGTGGTAATGCTCAGCTCTGTTGCAGATTTGCTGAAGTATATTGATGAGAAACAATTAACAACAGAATTTGGAGGCACCCTTGAGTACTGCCACAGTGATTGGGTTATCTTCAGAACTGTATGTAATTTTAGTTTGTTTTAGATTGTTATGCTATATTATGCATTTTATTCATGCTGCCCTGTAATTGTTTTACACTCCGATTCTGTTTTTAGCCGGTTTAGCCAATACAAGAACAACAGCTTTTTGCTGGTGAAACAAATCAATGACGTGCTTGCTGCCTCATAAAACTTCACCAAACTGGGCATCATTATGATGGCGGGCGGACAAAGTCCGCCCGCCATCCTAACGGAAAAAGGGACCGCCCGCCATATATGCGGCGGTCCCGTGGGGAAGATTAGGATGCGCCCGCCACACTGGCGGGCGCATCCCTGACCCTAACATTGCGGCGGGCGGTGCTTTCAGCAGCACCCGCCGCAATGGAAACATGCATGTTGTACATTTGCATGCACAACGTGGCAGGCACTGCGCGGTGCCTGCCACATTGTGCATGCAAATGCAGGGGGGTACCATAGGTATCCCCCATGTGCACCCCCCACCCCCTGAACACCCTGGGGGCCCGCTACGGGCCCCCACATGCAGCCACCGCATGCCTTTCCATGGCGCCATGGAAAGGCACATCACCGCCTGCATCTTAATATGGCTGGCGGTGTCTTGTAGACACCGCCACCATATCAAGCCCCTTTTCCGCCCGGTCACCTGTTTGACCGGCGGAAAACCGGCGGACGGTCTTTCCGTCCGCCGGTGTCCCCCCCACTATACTAATATGGCGGGGGGGAAATGGGGGGCGGGCGGTGAATAATGGCGGGCGGATCGCCACCGCCCGTATGGCGTTGGCGATCCGCCCGCCATTATAATAGACCCCTAAGCTCTATCAAGGCAAGCACTCGGCTTCATTGTTGAATGTTGGTTGTCAGAAGGCAACCATATTAGAAACTTTTATTTGCTTTTTCCTAAATATTGAACAATTTATTTCCTTTACGAGTCAGTAAGTCAAATGATTGAAGGGTGGCTGTATTTAAAATGGCTGTCAGGGATGAACATTTTTTTCTAGCAGCTTTGGACACAATTGAAGTCAGAAATGTAAGAGAATATGATGAGCGAATATGACCAGGTGCGGTCATGGCTAAACAATAAATACAGGGCCAAAGGAAAACTCCTGGAAGGCAGAAAGGCAGAAACGCTCTGGCCTTTTATTCAATCAGACATTTCCCTGGTGGGCTGGAGCTGTTGGAGGCTGGTTTTGAAAGCAGCTGCTTGTGCCTCTATCACTTTCTGCAGGTCTCCAAGATAAAATGCAGTAGGCACAGGGGGACTTTAGAGGGAGAAAAAGAGAGAAGGAGGGAGGTGGAGAGAAGATAGAGAGAGAGAGGAGGGATGGAAACAGATAGAATTAGGAGAAGAAGTGGAACTGATCTGCACATTTTTGCAATGGCTGATTTTGGTTCTCCAGTCCTTAAATGGGGAATGGGCTGCATTTAGAGCTTGATTATCTCTATGCTCTTCGCCCTATCCAGCCCCGAAAAGTGGGGTTTAGAGTGCAGCCTACAGTTTTCTTAAGGGTACATGCAACACATTGAAATATTGGAATAATTCATGTACATGTGTGTGTTGTGTCGAGTTCCTCCCTACCGCACTGTTTTTCCCACAGCGTCTTTTGCAGAGTGCTTCACTGGACAGCCTAGATTCTGTACCAGTTCTTACAGGAATGAAAACCCTGGAATATTCATGTACTTTTGTCACAGTCCTACACAGATGGCATAGTTTCCTATAATTATATCAGCCGCATTAATTGATGATTGGCATTTATGAATAATGAGTGATGGATGCATTTGTGGTAAACATTAACTTACGGTGAGATATGTTTTGTTTATTGACATTTCAAAAAAAAAAACTTTCTTATGATGGAAAGCAAAGGACCATGAAGGTCTTCCCTGGACATCTACACAAAGAAGATTAGGAAAGAGTTGTCAAACAATGTGGCCTCGATTTGTCAGCACTTTAT
Organism: Calotriton arnoldi; assembly: GCA_963921515.1. NCBI lineage: Eukaryota > Metazoa > Chordata > Amphibia > Caudata > Salamandridae > Calotriton > Calotriton arnoldi. Next base: position 1,892,381 of record CAWUFW010002942.1, read on the forward strand.
GAATTCTTCCTTAGCAACCAAATCACAAAAAGTGGGACTCCTTGCTCAATAATCCCTTTGAGTCATCCTCTCCTCTCCTCTGAGGCCCACCTTCTCCAGCAATTGCTGCTACTCTCAACCATGACCTGGGCGGAGCCTCACTCCTGGCAGTGCCTCTTGCCATCGCTTGTCCAGGCCTCGGGCAGATTCAGGACAAGATTATCGCACCCACGCTGGGATAAAGCATTGTGCCTCTACATTTAAAGCACTCATGTACTCTTACCTCAAATGCTGGAATAAGGAGCATCTTCAGCTTTTATTTGTTGTACTAGAGGACCCCTTCCAATAGATTAAGCATGTACAATTACATGCTACCCCGCCTTACCGTTTTAAATTTCTCTATGTAGCCTGGTTACCTACATCTCCCAGGATCACCACATAATTGAACAGCAAGCTCGCCAAGTCTCTCCTTAGTTCTTCTTTCTTGCGCAGCATGGCTGGGCTACGCCAGCAACCTTCATGGAGCTGCCTGGGTCATCCAGAGGTTGTTGGAGCCAGTGGATCAGGAGCTTTGAGATGAACTTGGTGGCCATTGATGGAACATAGTATAGCACCCAACGAAAACAGGTCCTGCTTTATCACTGCTTGGGTGCTGAGGGCAGATGGCTATTTGATAATGAAGCACCAGTTGAAAAACCAGAGGAGGATGGACACTCAGACCCCTGCATAGAGGCCCGGAAAAGAATAGAGGAACATTTTGATACCAGTGTCAGCATCATAATTGAACGCCATAACCTTTATTATAGACACCAAGCTGCAGGTGACACAGTCGAGGTATGTGCTGCAACATTGTGCATATTGGTTTCATCCTGTGCATTTGGCAATACGGCTGAAATGATTTGTGAGCAAGTGGTCATGAACACCACATGTATCAAGGCTCAGGACAAGTTACTGTGCCACAAAAATCGAAGCCTCTGCAAAGTCATCAGCACCATCAAAAACAGTGAGTGTTCTGCAAAGGGTGTGAAAACCCTCAAGAAACCAAAAGAATGTGACAAAGAGGGGAATCTTGTGCACGCTAGTACACAACCCGGACATGATAGTGGCAAACAAAGAAGTAAAGTCAATGGTTTCAGACCAGATGAATCTAACCATAGAGAATGTTAATGTTGTGGCTTTGGCAGCCACTTGGCATCTTATAAAAACTGTGCCGCACTCGGAAGGGAATGCCGCAAGTGGGGAAAAAAGACCACTTTGCCAAGATGTGCTGTGCTAATAGTTGTCCAAAAGAGGTATTTGCAATAAAGAATGATGACAAAGATGACACCGAAGATGAGGAGAGCTTAGAAGAGCATGACCTGTTGATGGTCACCCTTGATAAATGTAGCACTTGTGATCAACCAAAATGCACCAGGTGTGTGAATCATCATGACATCATATTCTTAGTTGACACTGGTTCACGGATCACCATTATATCCAAGGAAGAATACAATGCTTTACCAATTGAGAGCATGCTCTGGTCTAGTTTCATCACGCCAAGTTCATAGTTCAGGGGTAAGAAACATAGTACAGGTCACACAGTTACATAGGAAACAGTTGAGTATGCACAAGCTGTGTATGCCTATGCAAACTATAATTCAAGAGAGAGCAGTCAAAGGAACTAAAACTGCGTAGGCAGAGTAAAGAGTTTCTGTAAAACTAATGTAAATAGAATTAAACATGTACGTTCGAGGGACTGAAGAGTTTAAACTAATAGGATATGCGATGCCTTTGAGTTGTTTCTTACTGTTAATTTGTATGTTCGACTAGTTTTCTTGATCTTAAAGATGAACTGTAGCTAATAATTAAACGAAACATGTTAACAAAGGGCTTACTACTTCAGGTATTTTCTTTTTGTACACAGTATTAATTTTAGAATGCTTCAGAAAAAAAGTGTCTCAGATAACATATCTTGATCAGCACGCTTGTACACTAACTAAATTTTTGATTATCTTGCATTATGTTTCATTTAAAAAATGCCTTTCAGTATAGCTCTTTGATGCGCCATGAGTGCAGTTATCGCTTTATAAATGCTTTTTAAACGTGCTTCTATATACTTTATAAACCTATAAAATTGGTTTAACATCTCTCTTGCTCCAGGCTATTGAAAGCTTTGCACTGACAGTGAAGGACATTGCTCAGATGCTTCAGGCTTTTGGGACCGAGCTAGCTGAAGCAGAGCTGCCTGAGGACATATACTCCATTGAATGCATACTATCCATGCGCACTCAAAGATACTGCCAGCTGAAGGTATGTTAAATAACATTCGAAGTATGGGCTAGCTGAAATATTTCTTTATTTATTAAAAATACTTACATTGCTTGACTTTGACTTTTCATGTTGAATTATATGCATGTGAGTTCTTCTCTCTATTTGCAGTGCTGTGACAGACTGTACCACGTAATATCCACAAATACCCCAGTTAATTTGTTCGCCAGCTAACTATTATCAAAAGACATTGTGTTGATGAGGGCGTAGATCCCTTACACTTCCCTGGCACCCATTGAAGAGAGCAGCAGCATGAAGCTCTCCGCCGTATCAGATATTAGCTGTGCAGAAGTGTGGGTGTGAGACTCACATTAATATGTAAAGCTCCAGCTTCTTCACAGAAGCCTCTTGGAGATCCTTAGAGCCCCCTTCACCCCCCATTCTAGAGTAAACATTTGATTCCCCTAAAGGTTTTCAGGAATCGTTTGCACCTTCAGTAGACTATTAGGAGACTGACCTGACAACAGCCACGGTGAGGAGCGGTCAACCTGTGGATGAATTCTTTAGTGAAGGATAGAGAATCAGTAAATAAAATAATAATCACCCGATTCTCTGTCTAGCCTGGTTGTGGTTTAACTACTCAACTATATAGATTGGCCTAGGTGATGGGCATGCCACCCATGGAGAAGCGTACCATTCTGTCATCAAATCAGCAAAGATCCGGAGCTGACATCGGAAGACATGGTGGTGGATCCATTGCCCAATCTAGAACAACTAGGGGACCAGCCGGTCTAGCCTAGTTAGCTTCATGAAAGACTGCCATGGAAATGGTGGAAAATGTTCACTGTAAGTTCAGTATGGTGCCATGGGAGAAAAATCCACTATACTAGTATGGCTATATATTTGGCACTGAGAAGGCACTTCCAGTCTGGGGGTACATTTCCACTACATGTGCTGAAATGCCACCTGTAATGACAGCATTGCTGCATTTTCCACAGGAGTTCGTTCTATAAAGGGACTCCTTCTATGGTGGATACAAGTACATTGGTGAAGAAAGTTCCACCAGAGGAAAATTTGATATGACAGATTTTGTTCCATTGACAGGCATATATTTCACCAGTCAAAGTTTAAATCACTCTTTGAGCGTGTATGAAAAATAGGCATCAAGAAGTCCATTGATATCCTGATATATGCATTTTATATTGTTCAGGATGATATTTCAACAGTAACAAAAGAAGGGAATATGCTGTTGAGTAACCTAGAAGAGCCTTCTAGCAGTACAGAAGACCTTGAAATTCGTCGAGAAAAACAGGTGGACTGGGAGACTGTACATAGGTGAGTGTTTTACAACAAATAAACTAATTCTTGTGCAACCTGATTCATCTTCGAGGCCTTTAAAAAAATATATTTCTTTCATCATAAATCTCACTTGCTTATCAAATTATCACACATTTTTAAAGGGGCTTAACTTGGTCTATTGATTTGTTGAGGCTATCAAGCCCAAATTCAGACGATCTAGTGAGAAATGCGCTATACAAAGTGAAAAGTTAATTTTCTGAAAAACTGTATGATATTTGAAGTACATCAATATGTTTTCTCTGGTTACGAGGGGACTAGAAAAGGTCACCAAACTGGGGTCTGTTACATGTGGTCTTGGCCTACACACCTTCTCGTAGCTTGTGTGTGCGTGTTTTGAGGCCCAAACCCTTCTTAGATAGGTGAGTGAATGGCTTTCCCAGTTCCTACTTCAATAGGTTGGACAGATACCTCATGTGGATGAAAGGAGCTCCAATGCCCCAACTTGTCCATGTCTCCCCCTCCTTGTTTTTACTTGTGCAATTTGGACTACACAAATCAAACTCCTTTAATTTCATTAGATCAAAAGAAAGCACATTTGATAATTTTTCTCGTGGAATTGTAAACAGAAAGAAAATGCATTTATTTGAAAAAAAATAATAGTAGGAGCTAATGAACAAATGTACACATTACTTTCCAACATAATCATAGCACAGTGGCAAACAGTAGATTTTTTCCTGTGAGTGATCTTTAACTAGACTTTTTTGCTCCTAATGGCATGTCATCTATGCTAGCAAATGTGGCTTGCAAGGAAGAGGTTCACCCTGCATTAACAATATTGGTAATCCATTCTTCCAGCTGCTTGTTTGTTCTTGTAGGTGTGTTAGGTTCCTTCGAGGATTCCTCTACATGTCACTTGAAGAAGTGTCTTCCACCATGTTAGGAGCTCCAACCCAGAATGGGTTACTTTTCAGTTCAAGAGCTGCATTAAAATGGGATAAAGTTGTGATTAATTGCACCCACCAATAATGCCTCCAGTCTGGGTATGTGAATGAGGGTAAGAAATGTACCTATCATGTATACTGTGAATCCGGAAGCCAGTTCTCCATATATGCTGCCTCGGTTAACAAGTCCACACGCCCTGGGGGAAAACAAGTCACATGAAAAATGTAATAATAATAAAAAATAATTTCTATTAACTGCAGGCTTAACCCTGCTTAGTAAACAAATTATTAGGAGCAGATATTGGATACAAACAGACATGAGAAATATGATGAAAATAGTTTTGACTACATAATAAGTGTAGGACATTAGATTGGATAGGCCTACATTGACGTTCTTGTACTGGTGACAAAATGTCAGTGGTGAGATCCTAGCTCAGAGAAAGTTCCTTCCCATTTATGTCACTTCATGAGTCTCTCTTGGTGAATTATGCTTTTGGTATGCATCCAGGATGGTATTCACATGTATACCTGGTATTTAAGAGTATAATCTAACTGGGAAACCTGCAGCTTTAAAGTACACTGTTGTGCATAAAATAGTTCATAATTGCTGCAACCTTTAGGCCCACAAAAGAGTCTCTATTAGAGCAGTGATATTTATGCTCCATTGGTCCATATTTCTTCTGCTTCTTTTGCAGTTAAAAGTCAATAGCTTGTGGTGTAGACAAGGCTGATTAGCAGAATGCCAAAACCCATGCTGGCCCATCTACATAGTGTTTTATTCTCTTTGGGCTACAAAGAACCTCAATTGTATTCCTGAGCATACCTGTAATGCTTTGTAAATCTATGGCTAGTGGCCATTTACGTACCAGGGATGGCAAAAAACCTGTTGCCTATAGCTTCATCTGTGATGAGTGTCCACAGCTGACATCTGTTCTCACAGTAATATAAAAAGTTCCCGCAATATTGAGATACAGAAATAATAAAATCAACATTGTGCCTATGTCTCACCCCTTTTATGTGTAAGTGAGCAACATAAACCTACTTTTGAAACAACAGAGTAAACTGCAGGGTCAGAGAAGATGCACAATATGGGATTAGCAGGTGAAGTTCATGGCAGTCAGGATGCCTATTTTTGTTATATCTGAGGCAGTGGTGCAGTAGATTTATTTGCTTATTACTAGATTCTCCTTGAAATGATGGAATGTTAGTTCCTTCTTGCAGTACAACGTCGGAATGAAGCTTGTTAAAAGTGTGAAAGGATAGAATTTCAAATTCTCTGTGCATAAGTGATATTCTTGCATTTCTTTGTGTCTAGGCTGGTGATGTTCCTGTTGGAGATATATGTGGCATGTTGGATTTCACAGCTTTTAAATTAAGCAGCGGGCTCTGAAGTTAATGTGGGTGGGCAGAGGATGCCAGAGCAGTTACTTTAAAGGGAAACTCCTGTTTTAATTCCCAAGTCCCTTGAAGAGTAGTGCTACTACTTGAACAGTGCTCTTCAGGGTAATCTGTGGGAGTCTTTGATAGCAGTGATCATTGTTTTACCTCCATTGAGTTGCAAAATGATTAGCGTTTAGCATCTGAGTTTTTCTCTTCAGATATGGAAAGGATGTGTTCATGCTGTCTGTATCTTCCTTGTAATATCAGTTTAGAAGTTGATACTCGGGTTGATGTTTGCAAAGAGCTGTCCTTGAACTTATGCATGCCTTTTCTTGTTAGTAAATTTTAAATCTTCATCAGGTTTAACTCCAGATTTGCATCTGACATCAAAGCTTTAATAGTGGAGATGTAATCCTTCAAACTGTTGATGTTGTTTTCAGAGAGAAGCGTAGCTTCCATTGGTGCACCAGGTGCAGTACCGCTTGGGTCCATAGGCCTGAGGGCACACTGAACTCTGATTATTGCTGTATTTTACAGTTCAAACAGTGGCAGGCAGCCCATTTCCTTCCTTGCTCTAGGGCCCAAAACTGGCTAGGCGGCTGTTTCGAAAGAAGGCCTGAATGTAGTACTAGGTATCATCATTGTATTGATGGATTTTTATTTTCTTTGTCTGTTAGGAGTTCTTAAAGGGGTTTTATGTAGATTTACAAGGTCACTGGTGATAATATGGAGCCTTGAGGTCAGTCTCTGGTTACAAGCATATGGCCCCTCCCTAACCAATAGAGAAAATGTTCCCAAGGGTAACCCTACCCACTTTTGCAGCAATTCCTTTGTTTCTACTTCAAATAATCTCACAGTGCCCACTCTACCTAAATAGACCTGTTGAAGTTAATTAGCTCTTGGGAAGTACCCAGATGGCCATGCTGTCAGAAGAACAGAATACCTCCACACACCCAGGACCTCTAGAAACAAGTTCACACCTCATCAAAGAGGCAATTCAGCTCCTAGGTGACAGTTGGAAGCTCATGCAAATGGGCTTCTAGAGGCTTTAGGAGGGTAAAAGGTAACTTTTTTAAAGCACCTTTTGTAAAATATTTAGCACAAATGTGACTTTACCAGTGAAGTGGTCTTGTAATACATATTTTAAAAAGCCCAGGAATTAACTATGTAGCTTGTTCCTAAGTGGAGGTAACCTTATTTAATTGAAATGTTCTATCCCAATGCTTTCCTATGGCACAGCTAACCCTGCTATAGTGAAAATATCTTTTGAGGCCTTGTCTGTGTAAAGGCATGTTTTACATTAAATTTGTACATGTCCTATTTTTAAGTACCATGTACCCTGCCTCATTGGTAATTCAGGCCTACTTAGGGGTGACTTATTAATATTTAAACTGAAGATTTTTTGACAGGTCAAAATTGCTGTTTTAAAACTACAAAGACGGGCTACAGTGGTACGCCTGCAGTCAAGTTTTTTACTGCCTCCCTAGTGGTGGCACAAAGTGCACTGCAGTCCACTAGTGACGTTTAGTTTACATCAGTGCTTAACTTGAAAAAAAAAATGCCAGGGCCCTGGTCAAGAGGCCACTGCAGCTTGTTCCACCCATTTCTCCGGCCAATGAGAGTGCCAACTCAACTACTAACCATGGTCCTCCTATAAGTGTGACAATTCAGATTGTTCCAGGACCCCAAATGAATAAGAATGTCTTGGGTGGCCTGTATTAGTCATTTTAATGTATATTGAGTTAATAAACAACTGTTGTTGTGCTTTTCTCTAAATTAGACTAACAGCGCCACCATGTGGCAAACTAACACAGGTGCCGGTGTTGACAATTTAGTAGCGGTGCAGAGCACCGGATAAAAAACGCTTACATTAAGCACTGATTTACAGGCTCTGGGTACATTTTGTATCCTATACAAAGGCTTACAGGCAAGAGTACTATGCCAATTAGGAGTATAGCCAATTTCAAAAATGTTATGGGTCACAGCACATGCACTAGGCTATTGACCAGCAATGAAAGCTAGCAAAAAGTGGAGGTGATCATGCAAAAAGGGGCATTTTCTACACTGGCAAGTTAGGATTTTCACTCCCTACTATAATTGGACTAGGCAAGTGCAGCATAACAACATAAAATACAACGATTTTAGGTGAAGCCTAATTTAACCATGTACATGATGCACTATGTTTATTAACACATCAACTATATTCTGTGATAAACTACACAAACACATCTTCTGTAGGTGTACTGCAATCCAGCATTGGTAATGAGAGCAGCAGGTGGAATGAACGGGGTATGATTGATGACAGAGGCTGTCATTTTTGAGCATTCACAGCAATGCTTGTTGGCATAATGTAATTGAAAGAAAACAAAGGGGTCTACTTAGCTCAAGTTTCTTCTTTTTAACATAATGCTAAAGGTTTGCGAGTACCAATAAAGAGGAAGGCAAAAGAATCCATAGAGCGCTAGTCAAGGTCTCTCCAAAGATGCACAGAAAACAAATTTATTCAAAATGACATGATATGAGTGAGACTGAAAGAGAGTCCGTCCGGGAGTCTTGTACCATATGGTTTACCTGTTGTCATGGTATACGAATATTAATGTAATGAACAAATCCGCATACTTGAAATCGTTATATACTTAAAATTATGACGAAGTGGTTGAAAGCCAAAGGTACCTGTTGATTTGCTGCTGGTGTCTCATCAGGCGAAACGGATTGCGTCAGTGCGGTGCCACGTGCACGGACACGGACGTGGCTGTAGGGCAGAGGTCTTCAAACTTTTGGATGCCGAGACCCCCCTGTCAACATTTTGAGGCGTAAGGACCCCCTCCTGACAAATTTCTAAACCTTTAGGCAGGGCTACTGGAATTATGAGGCGGGTGAGGACCAAATTACGTGACAGGCTTGACTAAATTGTGTGGGAAGAAAAGGTAAATGATGTTATGTGATGCCGCGTACACAGTAACACTGAGGAAAGATTTCACCCCATCAGTACCAGTGTATAACCAAAATACAGCAATTAACATCAGAAAGATTTCTAGTCAACCTTTGTGAAGGGCCTTCCACTCCGCAGGAATACGTGCTGCCACATTAGAAGCTCACTAGGCCCTGGCAGGGAGAAGCAGGGGTCCCTTAAAACCCTGGCGGTTTTGTGCAGAGTTAAGCAGTTTACCCATGCAGTTTTCCTCTCACCCCCTCCCTTCCATCCCTCTGTCCTCTCCTAACCCCGGATCCCTCTCTCACTTTGCAGGCCATTTTATTTCACCTCTTTTTACAACTTCTGAACTCTCCCCATTCAACCTCTCACTTCACCTTTAACACTCCCAGCCAGGGCTGGTCCTAACACTGGTCGCACACGGTGCAACAGTCTTTTTGGTGCCCCACCCCGTTTCCTCCTTCTCCATGAATTCCTTCACTGCCACTCACCAACAATTCACCTCATCTCTCTATAGCACCTTTCTGACAAACATTTCATTTTTTTATAGCGCTACTCATAGTTTACTCACACTCATTTCTGTGATCTGCATGGTACATATTCTTTGTAGCAGGAACGTTAACCCTCTGCACTGTGTGGGTGACAAGAGTGCCCATGTGAGTGCACGGTGAGCGATGCAACAGTGTGAGAGTAGGGTAAGAGGAGTGACTGCAGGGTGAGTGAGGTGGCTTATGAATTTAGGTGCGGATGCAAGTTCAGAATGGGACGAATGAGTGTATGATTACTGATGGGCTTGTTTGAGTGAGTTGCATATTGAGCAGTGAGGGGGACAGGTGAGTGAAGTGTCACATGAGTGCAGGATGAGTAGTGTACTCGTGTGGCTGCAGGGTGAGGTATAGGATGAACAGCGCAAGTGCATTGTGAGTGCAGAGTGATCACTGTGAGTGCAGGGTGAGCGGGTGAATGGTGTGAGTGCATTGTGATCGCTGTGAATGCAGGGTGAGCATGAAAGTGAAGGGCGAGAATGACGAGTGAGTTGTCTGAATGCAGAGTGCATTCCCAGACACTTGAAGTAACTCAGCATGTTATGGACGGCGGCGTAGGGTTTAAGATCTAAGTTAAACTATTGCTATTATGGCATTAATCGGGGATCGAGGAAATAAATAATGTGCTGATCCTGCAACAAACTTCCAGTCCTATGGTTAGGGTTGCCAGCAGATTATTTTGATGGCCCAATCGGTACAAAAATAAGCAGTCACCTAAGCTGTATTTTAAGCACTTATCTGTGCATACTTCGAACAGCAAATATAAATAGAAAGCACTTTTAATTGTGTTCTAGGGCTGCCTCAATGATCCATGACTGATAATTAAAGAGAACAAAGACAGAAAAGTCACATAACGAATGCATACATACTTTTTTATTTATAAGTCTATTTAGTGTCAAGAGGAGGTCTTTGCAGGCTCTTTAAACAAAACACGGCAGGCATTTTCTTTTGGCAACCCTACTTTATATTCCTTTTCATGAAATGCATTCTCACACTGCAGCAGTAAATGTAAAATACAAATGTAAGGAATAGGCAGAGTGGGGGCCCAGGGGGTACTGGAACCAGGAAAAAAACTAAGCCTCTGTATCCAGTTTACAAAGGCATGTAAACATGCAAATGGTCTTTAAAGACCTGTGAAAAACTCGGGGGGTGCCGGAGATAAGACTCCAGACACTGCCCAGCTGAGCCCCCAGCAGCTCGAGTTGCACTGCAGCAGCCCGGGCTGAGACGCAGGACGGGGGAAGAGGGGGGGCTGAAGCCCTTGGGCCTCGGCAGAAGTGTGACTGGGAAGGCGCGACCCCCTTTACATCGCTCCACGGCCCCCCTGGGGGTCGCGCCCCACAGTTTGAAGACCCCTGCTGTAGGGTAATCTGCAATGCGGTCTGGCTGCTTATCCCAGTCTGGTCGGACGTGACTCCATCCAGACTTGCAAAAGCTCCAGGCTTAACAGCACCAGGGGAGGAAATATGTCTCAGCTCTGCTAATTGTATGGTAAATATGTGTCATGTGAGTTCCTGAAAGCATTGGCATTTACACACATCACAGCTGTGTAATATTATAAAAGCACTAGTTTAAAAATCTACAGAATTATTAAAATCTTTAGTCATTAATAATTCTGACTCCTGAGAAGTTTCATTCAAATTTAATTGCATGGACTTGCACATCTTCCATTCTGCTTTGAGCCTTTAATATCGCTTTTTTCACCACAATATTGTTTAATGGGCAAATACATTCCTACACATTGCTTTTCTGTAGGGTGTGTGAAATTGTGCATCTGTTCTTCTGAGAACTTCACATAATTCGCATAAATACTATGATTACTACTCGTGGGGCGCAATGTTCTAGGCATGTGAAATTTCACTTGAGAATCATGACTTCTACCCCCATTTAATTTGCTGCGAGCAAAAACTGATTGCCATAATCAATCTTGAAGACAAAAACGGTTAAAAAGTGAAGTTGGGAGAAAATGGCTTGCCCGTTTTCTGCGCGACTTAGTATTAGCAAGAAAGTATTGCCAGTTTGTGGTGAATAACCAGCCTGGGGCCTAAACACAGGAAATGATTCGAGGGGTGAAGGGTGGACTGCTTCGCAAGATCCAGTTAACAAGGCTCTTTTCCTTTACTGTAATTTGTCTTACCATCCATGGATCCCAAAATTGAGTGCATTATAACAAACGTGGTCTGACCACAGCTTTGGTGCAATAATCAAATAACTTCCCTAACCCTAATTTCTTAGCTCCTCTTCCATTCATATTTGCAAGCAACACTATGATATGAAATCAGATTTCTTTTTTTGTCTATCTACACACACAGATCATTCCTCTCACCGTACACTGCCATTTATCACTCCCTCTGTATACATTTCACATCCCTCCACTTCACTCCCATGTTCCGTTGAAAACAAGGCAATCTTGTAGGAACAAAGTTTTTTTTAAAGCAGTCACTGTAATGTCAGTACACTATCCAGATGTACAAAGCTTTTGTGAGGTTGTAAATGGTTTGCGACCACAAAAAATGTTTTTTAAATGTACAAACCCCAAATTGCAATTCGATAACTTGTTAAAAATTCGAGTGCTTTATTACTAAGCAATCGTAGACATGGTGGCCTGTTGACCCAAGTAGGCCACCATTCCTGTGATGGTGGCGATTCCTAGTGAGTGACAAATTGCGACCTACCTCTTTAATATTCATGAGGTAAGTCAATTTACGACCCACTAGGAATCGCTATTTTAAAATAAAGTTTTGTACATTCGGAATAGCGATTTTCAAATTGCAATTCGGAAATGATTGCAATTAGGAAAACACTATTCCTAATGTTAGTACATCTGACCCCAAGTGCCTCTTACATTGCCCTGGGGGTACCCTGATGCAGAGACAGGCAATGAGGACCCAGCTGTGCTACATGAATTTGCACCAGAAAACAGTTGACTTGTGCTTGGCCAGGAAAAAATCTTCCACTCAGTGGTGGAGCAGTCTGACTGCAACCCCTGGTGAATGAGGAGACAAGTCCCTATGTGACCTTCTTAGCTTTTGGTCAAAGAACCCCCCTTGTTTAGCGCAAAATGTAGATCCCACAGTATGCTGATATATGTCCTTGCCTCCCTGACCTCCTGAGAGGTACATGTCCATAGTGCATGTTATGTAGTGAGACTCATGCCAAGGCAATCAAAGAATTAACCTATAATGCAAATGAGAAAAAAAAGCTATCTCCAAAACATATACAGAGAAACTCTGCTAGCACTATGGATATTACAATGGGGACTTATGTAGTGCCAAACAGTGTATCACTATAAAAAGTGACATGATTAGTCAAAGATGTAGGTACTGTGCCACTCTTGGTAGTTAGGCAATGTATCTAACACATGCTCATTGCTCCAAATTACAGTTCAAATAATTATATTTCCTTTTTTTGACAGACTTTACTTTCCCAATGGACAGATAGATCACCTCAGTCCAGTGCTTAATTTGAGCAGGTTGTTTCCCGTGCTTGGCACCAGCACCTAGTTGTCAACACCGGAACTTATGACAGTCTGCCACATGGTGGCGCTGTTTGTGGAATTTAGAGATGAGCACAGCAACACCTTTATAATAGTTCAATACACATTACAATTTACTAAAACCCGTTGCCCAAGCTATTGTTAGAGCGTTTGGTGGCCTGGAATGGTCTGAATTGTCACACTTGTAGGAGTGTGATGGTTAGTAGTTTTGTTGGTACTGTCATTGTCAGTGTTGACAGGGGTAATGGGTGGTGCAAGCTTAAGTGGATACCCGACGAGGGCCCTGTAACGTATTTTTGGTTTTGCAAATTAAGCACTGCCTCAGTCTTATTTTAAAATCAACATGTCGACTTGCCGTCTGAAGAAAACAGCAGTCTAGTGCAAATACTATCAAACCGGCTAGTGGATCCTTCTGAATATTCCTCTTTTTGCCACAAGCCTATAGAGTATGTTACTTTACTTGGAATGTTATCTGTGTCCCTCCCAAATTTTCGTAGTGAAAGGACCAGAACTTGCCTGGTTGAGGCAGGAAGGCTTCCTTTTTGCCTTGCCACCTCATATATGTGAGCCAGTTCTGTGGCAGCCGATATTTATATCCCACGTTTACTGCCAGCATGCTGCTGGCTCCTGGAATCTTCCTGTTGTGAGATCAGCAATTGCTGTTTTTATTTCATCTCCTAACACAGTAGCCTGAAGTTCCTCCTGATGATCAGGAGTCAGTCGGGTCAGGGAGGAGGGCTTCAGATAGTCCTTGAGGTGCTACTGTCTATTGCATCTGATTGTTTCTATAGTGTGGAGTGGTAAAAGAAAAATTCCTGTGATTATGGCCCTGCGTACTCCATAGTAGAGATTAGATTTTCCAGGACACCCCCTATCTATGAGTGCCACTACTTGTAAATCCCTCACCTATGTCTCTACCCCGAACAGTTCCTGCTCTACAACTGCTTTAACCCCATACGTGGTGTTCAAATATTGACCTTTGATGGCCTCTTTAAATGCCTCAATTTCAACTAGTGCATCAGTTGCCATCCCTTCATTTTCAAAAAAGTCTTGCTTCCCCTATTGTACCTTTAAAAGCAGGATTCTCAAGGGCTGTCACCTGAAGGTAGGTTTCACAGCCCTGTGTTTCACCCATTGCGATTACGTCACTAAGTGATTATGTTCAAAGACCGTCCTTCCAAAGTAATCAGCTTAGCATACCTTGGTGACCATATATCGGGTACAAAAACATAAGCCTGGTGCATAAATTGTGCATATGCGAGTAATGGAAATACACCTTAACGCCTGGGTTGAATGCCCTTCATATATCCGGCATTTCCCAATTGCTCAATCATGCTTTATTGACTTTGCTGTCTTCACTGCAATGGGTGTGTGACATGGCAGGTGGGACCTGTCTAAGTCTGTTTAGCAGTTAAACTCCTCACCAGTCCCCATAGGTAGATGTGCCTTGCAAGCTAGCCTTTCGCATAGTATGCCTAAGAAGCTCGAGTGATCAACATTCAATGCATATGCACTGACCATGAGCTCTTCCTCTCAAGTTTTCCGGGAAACAGCTCCTATCGGCCTTCCTCATCCACAATTTTCCTATCTGGTGCAAATTGTACACCAGAACGAACCCATATTAACTCTGCCATAACATATGTGAAGTAACTTGTGTAAAACAGCTTGCCCCCTTTCAGCTGTGATAATTGGGTTTTCTGACTAAAGGAAATATAGGTCCTACACCTCATTAAATGCGAGTGAATTATGTCTCTCTTGTGTAGTGCTCATCCTCACACATTCCAAGTTATGCACCTATATTTAGTAACTCCTGGCCTATACATGCATATTTGTCTGGGCATTGTCATTTCAGCCCTGTTCTCCCGGGCTAACGCTCTCTGCCAGTTAATGCACCTATCACCACCATGGAATCACTCTGTTCACAATTGATATTAGGCTCAAGCTGTGACCATAAAGAGATAGTCCCAAACACCTTCCCCCTGGATGGGATAAAAACAGTATCCTGCCCACATCAAGCAAAATCAAGTACATATGAACTTTGGGTCCTCTCAACATGGAGACTGAAGATAAGGGGGGTTGTGAATGCCATGTAGCAGCCCCTCGGGTCACCCACAACATAATTAAATACTGCACCAGGTAGCCATGGATGGGGAAAATGGTCTCAGTTGTAATCATTAATAATGTGTAATGCCAAATTACATATTTATTCAACTGAGGTCTTCAGCAGTTCTCTATGTGATAATAGACTCACCTTGCTCAGCCATTGCAGTCTGATCAGTAATGACCATCATCATCTTCTGTCCTGCAGAGTGCTTAAGACTGTGGTCAGTGCCTCTCTTTTTTTCTGTGGCCAGGTGGGTGATGGTCTATTGCTTTCATAGGGTCTCAGTGTGCTCAACGTACATCTTTTCATTTTAGACAGACAGATGTACCCTGGCACTCAACAATATTACTACAACATTGATTTTTTTAAATTGAAACAGAAGATCTATGTATTTTATCGATCGCTCAAATCACAGGATATGACAATATTTGGATTTGTACTGGGGTTCTCTCAAATTTAATTTGAGATAACCCCAGTTCAGTGTGCCACGAGTCAATGGACTCATCTGAATGGTTACGGGGGCTATCTTCAGCCCAGAGTTGACAAACAATAGACTTATAAAAGGACGTATCACTGCCCTTCAGTTGCACATTACGTGTACCTCTACTTTTTTAATCATGCAACTTACAGGCATACAACGTATTTCGACGACAACCTTGCACAGATTAGGAATGGAGGACTACCTATTTGGAGAATCGACTCATGAATTGTGACGAGTTCATGCCCATATCCTACGCTCTCTCTCACTAGTACTTTAATGTTTAAGAAGTCTAGACCACATGAACTGCTGAAATAGTTTCTCCCTGTGGCTCTTCCACGACGTTTAAAAGACATCAACAGATTTCAAACAGCACATATAAGGACTTATTTCTTGGCTACTATTTTTCGTTATAAAGACGACACGACATTGGTGGATTCTCTATGAACATTTGAGGATCGACCCCCTTACGTAGCTAAGCCTTAAAGAAGTTACGAATGTAACGAAACACGTGTCGGCTGTCATGTCTCTATTTCACCGTGCTATTCTGTTCTTCCAGCAACAAGAACTGGACCTTGAAAAAATAACTGTATAAACATGAAATGTTTTTGAAAAAATCTTATTCTTGTATGAATATATGTACAGTATGTATTGACTAAATGTCACACTGATTATTAAATTTGAGAGAACCCCAGTACAAATCCAAATATTGTCATATCCTGTGATTTAAGCGATCGATAGAATAAATAGATCTTGTTTTTCAATTTTAAAAAATCAATGTTGTAGTAATATTGTTAAGTGTCGGGGTACATCTGTCTGTCTAAAGTTTAGCACGGCAATTTTTTCGGAGAACCTTGCATCAGCACTCAAGGTAGTGGGGTGTTTCTCTTACCCTGATTGGCACCTATACTAATTCCTTTTCACACTTGGAATTTGCCAACACGCTGCCCACCTTAACACTTCTTCGTTCTTCTGATGTGCGACTTTCTGTGCCACCACTACCCCCTGTCTATTTTATTACATCTTTTCATGGTCAATTGAAAGTCCGAAAGGCTACCATCCATACCTGTGGTCATTTGCTATACCAAGTCCTATGATTCTATGGGATCTGTAAAAAACCAAGTCCTACAATCCTTCATCTCCTTCAAATTTGCAGAGAACAAAAATGTGTATTTCAACCCCAGTTCTCTCAACTTGTTGTTGACTGTCAGAAAGAATTAGCATTGTTGCTGGACTGCTGCTGCTTAGTCAGAGAAGATCACAATCCTGCAGGTAGCCTATTCATAATGGCTAGTGTTACAAGCATGGTGTAGGATTATATCTCTCTCTCAGTAATTGAAGAACCAGGCCACCACTGGCCTCAGTGGGGATCCTGGCAGCTGGCTGTGTGGTGGGACCCTATGAGCGCGTCCAATGGTGAAGAATTTAGAGAGGCCTTGTGGGGCACCTTCCTTTGCTAGCCCCTGTTCAAGGAAAGAGGCCATGGCTGATCCCTCCTACTCCTCTGCCAGCCCCAAGAAGGTCATATTGTTACTTCTGGAGCATCCCTTTGAGTTTTCAGCATGATACTCCAGGAATCTCACATGTTCTCTTTAATCCAGGACTTGTAACCTAATCTGCTAGTGGTTAGACAGAGGTCCTCGAGCTTTACCTTGGCTTGTTTGACACCTTTTAGCAAATTACTTTTGATCGCTTCTGAGGAGACCCATATCAGTCACAGCTGTGTCAATTTTGTGCTCAAGGTCCTCCTTGGTGCCTGCAAGGCCATTTAATTTTGACTAGTTTGCTGGGTTGTGCGATTTGTTTTTAGGAGCTGTTGGCTCCTCCTGCAGTATAGCATCCAGTTGCAGTATGTCAGAGTTGTTCGGACTCCGCTGTTAATTGTTGGTGTCTCTGGCCTGAGTTACTTTGAGTTTGTCCATCATTTAAATTCTTGTGGCTTTTCCTGATGGTCAGGCAGTTTTATCTACAGTAGTTATTGTGGACTCCTGAGGGTATGGTCACTAAGATTATCTGGACAGGATGGTGTTGTCCTTCTATCAGCAGGGGGTGTTTCTATGGTGCTCACCTCACTTTATATGAAGTTATGTGTTTAGGGCATCACAATTTCTTTTTTGCTTCTCAGGCTGGATCCTATGGCTGTAGTGACCAGGGTGTCCCACTATGAATGAATTCTGTGGTGCTCAGCCCACTGTATCAACATTGTTCACACACTGGTTGCAGTAAACACTACAGATGAGGTCACGGAATTATTGAGGTGGTTTTATACTAGAAGAGTGGCAACATCCAAACGTGTATATAGACAGTCAGTTCAAAGCACAACTGGTACGTCCTCATCATGTGCGCAATTTTTCTTAATTCAGGTTCTTCAACCAAAGAACAAAAGCACAGCCAATGCGTTTCGCCTTAACAAAGGCTTCCTCAGGGCTGCAAACATATAAGCGACATACATAAGACAAATTGCAATTTCAGAAAAACAAAACATGTTAACAAAAAAATCACATCACTACATTAGATCTTAAAAAAACTTCTCTCCAGCACATTAACAAAACAACACAGCCATAACATCTTGCAAGTAAAGAACATTAATTTAATTCTACACCAAGCAAATTAATTGGTCTCAAAAGACATTTATAAAGGAGTATCGTTGGCTTAGAAACATGAACATACATATATAAAACAAATCATCACATATTTTACACAAAAGAAGCCTGTTACAAGCTAGGTCAAAAAAATATAAAAAGTTACTAAAAAGGTAAATTTGAATACCCAAAATCAAAGTAAACCATAATCTCTAACAAAGCCTTCCAGCCAAGGAGATAAAAAGTGCCCATCAAAAATAAGGGAAAACCAAATATCAAACCCAAGTTGTGCAAAAAAGGGTGAAAAAAGTGCAAGATCAGCACGAGTTAGCCCCTAAAACCTCATTCTTGAAAACGAAATAAGCAGCAAACAACAAAAGATAGGAAGGACTTATATTCTGTCTCGCGCTTCTCTAAAGTGTAATGTAGTCAAAAGCTCCTACAAAAAAAAATACGGGGTCTTACCAGTTTTATCCATCCACTGGTGTCCTTCAAAATTTGTAATGCACAATCCAAAGACAACAATTCACTATAATACAAACATTTAGATCATACCTTACAAAAAAAGAGTCATAAAAAGTCTGGATTTCCATGTGTCTTTTTTACACGCCTTACTAGTCTTTAAAAAAACCATTCGAAATTGACAAGCTAGGGAAAAGGTATGGTATTCTTGTTAAACGGTTAAGTCGGCATAGTACTGTAAAACATTAGAAATCTTTAAAAACACAGTGGCAAATTACATTCTAAGGTGGTTCCATACTGATTTTCACAGGCAAAAAAGGGCCTGGAAGATATTTTAAGATTTTTACAAAGTAGGCATTTCCAAGCAAGAAATGCTTGACTTCCTGGAGCTCTTCTTCATCCCTTATCCGCCAGATAATGTTGGGAAGACTGATGTAGGTCTTTGGATAATAAATATTAGTCTTAAGCTATCTGTCCCACAAAGGGGTAACCAATGCATGCCTTCTGACTGGGTTAATAGAATGAAACATTCTGGCCCTGGCAAATTGCTGGTGGTAGTATAATGCAAGACCTTCAGTTCAGAAGACAAGCAATGACAGACATTTCTAAATCTTTTCTAGAAATTCCTAGATATGAAACCACTGATTTTAAAGGCAGCCAATGTTAAAAAAAAAAAAAAAAATCTGGGAGAAAGTGTTCATTTTAGTTGTGTGTGTGATGTTTTTTGATAAGTAAATTCAAATTTATTCTGAGTAATAGTGTAAACCCAGCCGTATAGCTCATACATTTAGTGCCACTTATAAATAGAAAAAACACACATTTCTTTTCGACACATACAAATGAAAAACCACAATGTTCATTCTATTAAGGTGTTTTTACAACATGTTAGTCCGCAAAACCAGTGTACAGTTTTGATCACCCTTCAGTGGCGAAAAGGACAAGATTTCCCTGTTTATCGATTATTGAAAGCCTGCATGAATGAAGCCGCGCAGAACATTAAAAATATGGTAACACTGGGATGCTTTGTTTTCGTCTTAACCACATTTGTTATGAATGTTGATGTACAAGTTAAAACCCACGGAGATGATGGACGGAGCGCTGAAACTTTTCAGACACTCACCCCCAGTCACAGATCTGGGTTGAATCCATCATCATTCTTTAGCCCACTTTGCCACCTCAGTTCAGACCCAGCTATATGCAAATCAGTCTTGACCCTGTGCCTCATGGGAACAGTCCAGCCCGAACTGCCAAGCCAGGTCTTCCCTGAACCGGAAACAAGCATCCTGGGACCGGTTTCTGGGTAACACCCTTCATCAGCCAGGCTAGCTTGAATCCAGTCGCAAAGTGAGCAAGGTACCCACGTCTGGGCATACCCTGCCAACTTAGGGCGAACAAAGCAAACACAAGGAGATGATGTACGGAGCGCTGAAACTTTTCAGACACTCACCCCCCAGTCACAGACCTGGGTTGAATCCATCATCATTCTTTAGCTCACTTTGCCACCCCAGTTCAGACCCAGCTATATGCAAATCAGTCTTGACCCTGTGCCTCATGGGAACAGTCCAGCCCGAACTGCCAAGCCAGGTCTTCCCTGGACCGGAAACAAGCATCCTGGGACCGGTTTCTGGGTAACACACTTCATCAGCCAGGCTAGCTTGAATCCAGTAGCAAAGTGAGCAAGGGACCCACGTCTGGGCATACCCTGCCAACTGAAACCCCGAAACCGGTCCTAGGATGCTTGTTTCCAGTCCAGGGAGGACCTGGCCTGGCAGTTCGGGCTGGACTGTTCCTATGAGGCACAGGGTCAAGACTGATTTGCATATGGCTGGGTTCAAACTGGAATGGCATGGTGAGCAAAAAAACGATGGATTTAGGCCCAGATATCTGTACTGAGGTGAATGTATGACATTGTTCTGCATTCTGTCCATCAATTGTTCTTTTTGCATTTGTCACCCTGAGTGGGACTGGTATGCCCAGACGTGGGTCCCGTGCTCTCCATGCCACTGGAGTCAAGCTATCCTGGCTGATGAGGGGTGAAACCCCGAAACCGGTCCTAGGATGCTTGTTTCCAGTCCAGGGAGGACCTGGCCCGGCAGTTCGGGCTGGACTGTTCCTATGAGGCACAGGGTCAAGACTGATTTGCATATGGCTGGGTTCAAACTGGAATGGCATGGTGAGCAAAAAAACGATGGATTTAAGCCCAGATCTCTGTACTGAGGTGAATGTATGACATTGTTCTGCATTCTGTCCATCAATTGTTCTTTTTGCATTTGTCACCCCGAGTGGGACGGGTATGCCCAGACGTGGGTCCCGTGCTCTCCATGCCACTGGAGTCAAGCTATCCTGGCTGATGAGGGGTGAAACCCCGAAACCGGTCCTAGGATGCTTGTTTCCAGTCCAGGGAGGACCTGGCCTGGCAGTTCGGGCTGGACTGTTCCTATGAGGCACAGGGTCAAGACTGATTTGCATATGGCTGGGTTCAAACTGGAATGGCATGGTGAGCAAAAAAACAATGGATTTAGGCCCAGATCTCTGTACTGAGGTGAATGTATGACATTGTTCTGCATTCTGTCCATCAATTGTTCTTTTTGCATAAGTTAAAACCCACACCAGAAATAAAACACTGCATGTAGGCTTAGGCATTATTTGGAGGCTCTCAAGGTAGCTCAATGTTCCACCTGCTCTGCCTCATAAACATAATGGTTCTTCTATTATGAGTGTGGAGTTTGAGTGCTGGGTCCCAGCCCTTCCTCATGTAGAGGTAATGGACACATTATTATATCTGGGACGGGGTCTGACAGTAACGCTGTACTGCCCTACTCTTCTCTTGATTGGCGCAATTCAATCCAGCTGTTCTTGGTGCATTTATGTGTAAACTACGTTTTCTCGAGTCTCAAGTGTGAGTGCATGCCAGACATTGTGTAAGTCCCTCTAAAGTCGAGCTTTTTGTGCATGCTCACAAGTATCCTGACTTTGGCAAGCAAAGTTGTGGTTAAAGTGAGATTTCCTTTAGATGATGAAACAGTTTTTACGTTTTGTTTGGGAAAAATTGCATACACTTGGCTACTACTTTCTAATAACTACTGGACTGAGGTGGTGTGGGCCAGTGTTGGGGATTAAGTGGGAGGGTGTCTGGTTTGTTTATTTTTGCAGAATGTCTATTTCCTATTGGATAGATAGATTTAGATATCCCACATTAATGTAGCTGAAGACGATATCTGGCAGGAGGCACATGGTCCTTTTTTAATGCTTGGAGTGTCATGATACTCCTTTTTGTTTTTACTTTTATTTAAAGAGCTGTGGTTTGACATTCCACCACTGAATATCAGTAAATTGTCAGATCTCTGCTCAAAGTGGAAATAATCTGACCTAAAGAAATATTGTGACTGTATTGTCAAATATAAGTGAAGCAATGCATGGGACATAGTGACGTAACTTGGGGACATATCGTGGTTGTGAATAGTATTGTTTGATTGCACATTAATTCAGTTCTATACTCTAATGGTTGCACTAAAGTATTTTAAGCATAAGAGTTTGTGTGTCTCATTAGTGATCTTTTCATTCTTTCTGAATAAAGGTTGCTTGCACAGTTACATGAGATGGAAACTGCCTTTGATGGATTCTGGGAAAAGCATCAACTAAAAATGGAACAGTATTTAGAGCTCTGGAAATTTGAGCAGAATTTTCAAGAGGTACTGTACATGATTCATGCCAGTTATTTGTAAGGAAATATAAAAATGTTTAACATTTTCAACTTGAGTTTATCTCTTCACCCTCTGTGATGATAAGTGGGGCTGCTTATGTAAAGTAAGGGCTGTTTCAGCTTCATCCTGATCCCACGCGGACCTATGACTGGGACACAAGCAAAAACAAATCTAGAAGATATCAAGATGCTCATAAATTGCTGACCAAAGACTCCCAGCATGGAAATGACTATGCTGTATCCAGTTCCCACACCACATTCCTCACTCATAATCAAAACAGAAATTATCCATACCAATAAACACCATGAAAGGGATGGACACTTTCTCGAATGAACTAAAGAAGGGAGTTTGCGCCATGTGTTCAAAATTGACTACAGGAAGGGGAGCGATAAGGTGCAGGGCTGTCAATGTAGGCACTATAGTAATGTTGATTTTGAACATGATACAGAACATATACATTCCCCAACACCTTGTAAAATCAGAGACAGTTTCCACAAGGTGAATAGGAAGACCTAGTACCCCACTCCAGAAAAACATCATCTGGATGAGTAGACTCCGATGAGAAGAAGTAGACATCAAGAGTTGTGTGGAGGGTCTTCTATAGTCTGTTCTTAATCAACCTGTCTGCCAGTCCAGCTTGATGGGACATAACACATGGAGAATCGTAATATTCACGCTTTTCTTCAAAAATAGAGTAGGTTATGTGAAAAGTGAGAATAGAGGGTAAAATCGTCTTCAGGAATTATCATTTGTGACTCTACCAGTAGTTATGGCATTGCAATGATGCCAAGATCTCAGAGACACTATGGAGTATCTCTGAATGAAAAAAAGTGTCGTACTATTGGGATATCCATTTCAGTTCGTATTCTGAAGCGGCCACAAATTTACAAAAAGGCAAATAAGTTCTGGGCATATCTTTGAAATACCTAACGTATTTTAGTGAACACTCAAGAAAGCATGTAGCAAGAAGAAACCCTGGGAGGCAGGCCAATGAAAATGAAGGGGGTAGGCAGTCAAACTGAACTTGTTCTCTGTTACCACTGCTTAAAAGCTGATGGTAAGCGTCTCCTGAAAACCCAGAGTAACCACAATCTGTGCTCAGCTTCTACAAATCACCCTGTTGACCACCTACAACCCACTATGGAACACATTACAGTTGGTAGGCGTGGGGCTGTAAAGGCCTGCACTGCAGTGCCCCTACCCATGGGGCACGCCTAGGACCTGGGGTCACCCCTGGCTCACAGGCTCAGGCGGTGTCACCTCTGGACATGTCCAGCCCTGCTGATGCAAAGCTAGACATGATCCTAGTTGCCATTGCGGCCACCAGATAAGACCTGGGTGACTGAAATCGGGCTGCTACGAGATGATCAGGGCAAGCTCTTGGATAAGTCTGGGCGGTGAACTCTGCTCCACTAGCGGAGTTTGCAGAGTTTTCCGCACTCCGCACTCCGCGTTACGCGGAGATCGCGGAGTTCCGAAAAACTCCACTTCGCGTTGCGGAGTTTTTTTCCTCACTTGCATTCGTCAACGTCATGTTGGCGAGCGAGGAAAATCCACCTCCCAGCGAGATTTTTCCTCATTCGCAATTGTCAACATCAAGTTGGCGAGTTCGAGCGTGGAAAATCAACCACCCGGTGAGATTTCTCAACACGGGCGGTCAGATTTCCATTGCGAGTGGTCGCGTGTGCTCGCGACCGCTCGAGTTGAGAAAGCTGCCGCTTGAGTAAAAATCTACATGAGCGGCAGAAAGGAAGCAGCGCCCGCTTGCGCTGTGCATGGTGCTGTTCGCAATGATTGCACAGTGCGGACAAGCACCTGGCACTGAAAATCACCGTGAACGGCATTTATCTAACGCACTCCGCAGCTCGCGGAGCTCCGCGTAGCGCAGCAGAGTTTTTTTTGCACTTCGCGGAGTTCCGCGTAGGGGAACTCCGCCCAGGCTTACTCTTGGACAGACATGCACAGACGGAATCAGGCATACACACTCTGGAGCCTCAAACCGAGGATCTTACTACCTTAGTTGCTGAACTCACTGACAAAAAAATCAGCTTTCTGGATGGCAGGGTGAAAGATGCAGAGGGCTGTTCATGTCACAGTAACCTGCGGATGTCAGCTTCCCCGAGGGCGCGGATGGGGAAGACCCTACAGAATTTTTCGAGGCTTGGCTGTTGGCCCACGTTGCACCCACCGGCTTATCCCCACTCTTTACGGTTGAGAGGGCCCACCAAGTGCCAGCTCGGTGACCACTGCTTGGGGCCCTTCAGTGTCCGGTGTTGGGCAAACTCCAGAACTACAGGGACAAAAACACAAGCTCCACGGTAACCCAAAGGAGAGCTTATTGGAGTCACTCCCGACTCCGTGTTGCAGACATGCGGTCGTGCTGGGGAGGCCCTCTGCACACGAAGGGGCCTAAACCCACACCATGCCACAAAAACAATTTGAAAGGTGTTAACATGGTCTAACTTGGTACCGGACTCCCGGGAGAGTTGGCCCACATGCAGACAATTTGCACTTCCACTGCTGTTGCCGTTCCCCATAAGGGTACCCCGTGTTGAGCTCTTCACCAGCAACTACCGGCTATCCCCCATGGTATTCCCTCTTTTCTCACACGCTGAGACACCAGAGGCAAATGCTTGTCATGCCATACCACCCACAATTCTTGCGATATGTGTCAATCGTTTGGATGGTCAGATGTTGCTCTACCGTCCTGTGAATGGGAGTTGAGTTGTTGGTTTTGTTTTCCTTATTGAGCCTGAAACCTACTATATGATGCGACTCACCTGGAGGCGAGCCATTGACCTTGTAACTCCTGGGACACTATACAGTCTTCCCTTTCTCCACACGGCACCATGGATAATTTGTCAGTCCTAACATGGAACATTTGTGGCATGAATACTGCCAAGAAACGGAACTCCATACACCAATATCTGAAACAAAGGGGTACCCATGTGACACTCCTGCAGGAAACACATCTAGCCAAGGGAGAAGACCTCCGACTCCTGAAATGTTGGAGGGGGCAGTTCTAAAGCACTACCTATTCAGGATTCGCGAGGAGGACCATTATTTGGATTCGCCCGATAGTGCCCTTCCACTGTCTTGCTGTGAAAATTGATGCAGAAGAGCGTTATGTGCTTCTGGAGGGAAGTTTGGACTGCAGGGCGGTGCTGTTTGGGAGTGTCTACTTGCCCAACACGGCTCAAACACTGTTTGTAGCAAGCCTATCTACACTCCTACAGTTCTGATCTCACATACTATGGGTCATAAGGGGAGATTTTAATTGGATTCTGGACCCCACACTAGGTACATCGCACCCCCGCCTCACTCCCCCACAGTGCACCTTGCAACATATCTTTACAATTCCTCACCCAATGGTCACTGGTAGATAGCTGGTGTGCCCTTCACCTAACAGACTGAGAATACTCGTTTTATTCTCCACCACATGATCTATACATTAGACTAGACCGCATCCTCTGTCATACTACAGCACACCTCCTAATCACGGATGTGGAGTACCTGTGAAACCAAAAAACAAGTTGTCCCTTGATTCACTCAATCAACAAGAACACCCTATGAATAGTGCAGTTCTTAATTCATAAAAAACACAGATAAACTTTTAAAAAAAGTTATTACTCAAAATCCCTGAAACACTCAAACAATGATCCCACTATAACATACAGTGCAAAAAGGTCAATTTATTTCTTTAGTACATGTGAATATTATTAAAACACAATTTATATAATAAAACACCTATAATAAAATACAATGCATCAGTTCAACATAATTAAAAACAATAAAATTCATCAAGTCAGGACATAACATAACATCTTATAACACTTTTACCACAGAGAACCCTAAAAAATAGGGAAAAGAACAATGATAGACAGTGTACTTTGTCTTTTAGCTCAACAATTCCCTAGGAATAATTTTAACAAGATTAGCCTGGATACATATACTCTATTTTGTATTTACAGGTCCAACTTGTCCTCGGGATAATGTACAGAAATGCGTCGATGCGTTTCGATGGGTATCTGATTATTCCATCTTTATCAAGACAGTCATTACGTTCACTCACCTACCGATGCGCTTACGTCGCACTTATTGGCTCATGGATTCCCCGTCCTACTTCGTCCTTTTGGAAAATGGACGAAGTAGGACGGGGAATCCATGAGCCAATAAGTGCGACATAAGCGCATCAGTAGGTGAGGAGATGTATGTACTTAAGCCCCTCTACCTTGGACTTCATATGTGAATTTTTGGACACAGAACTAGAAATCTGGGGTTCCGGATTGAACCGTTCAAGAATATACGGCAGTTGGGAAACGGGGATTATTCAAGTCAAGTTAAGAAGGGGGTCCATTAATAGACCATTCTTCGAGTCTGCAAAAGAAGTACAAGAATAAGTGCAAACATCAACTCTCTTTCATTCAGGGTATAACAATCAAATATACCACAAAGAAAAGTGAGACGTAATGACTGTCTTGATAAAGATGGAATAATCAGATACCCATCGAAACGCGTTGACGCATTTCTGTACATTATCCCGAGGACAAGTTGGACCTGTAGATACAAAATAGAGTATATGTATCCAGGCTAATCTTGTTAAAATTATTCCTAGAGAATTGTTGAGCTAAAAGACAAAGTACACTGTCTATCATTGTTCTTTTCCCTATTTTTTAGGGTTCTCTGTGGTAAAAGTGTTATAGTCAGTCAGTCAGTCAAAAGAACTTTATTTCGGCTGTACAGCCATAAAAGCAAAATTGATTAAAACATTCATAATATACAAGAAGTTAAAGTAAAAAAGAATTTATACAATCGGGAAGAAGTACAGAGTGTCCTTGCAGCACATATATTACAATATACTACAAGTTTATACAATGTATTCTGACCCCTACGGCCACTCATCGCTCGATATTTAACAACCTACAGTATTACTCAAGACCAGAGGAACTATCATCACAATTATAAAAGCAATTAAAAAACGTTTTAAAAACGATACAATAAATACATTTTGTATTTTAAAAAAATTGAGTAAAACTGTTAAAATAGCTGGCAAGTTTTCTAATGGGAAGATGTGCAGTTTTAAATTAGCAGCATAGTCAATGGATAAGCACACTTAGATACTTCCTGATCTCTTTTTTTTTATAATGCCTCTACGTATACACCACATCGCAAACAAAAATTTAGAAGTGGCAAAAACAAATAATGGGTGTATCTCGTATTTTAGTAGCCTATAGGCCTCTGTGTGGTCTCTAATCCCCACATTTCTACACAACTGGAGAACCCACTTAGATCTTGACCTTCTATACGCGGGACAAAAGAAAAGAACATGGAGTTCTGTCTCTTCAGTTGACGTGCACCCAGGGCAATCCAGTCTGGTGGCGCCCTTCCACTGGTTTGTAAATGCTCGGAGCGGGAGCACACCGTATCTGAATTGAAAATATAATTTCTTTGCAAGAAATGGCTGAATGTTATCCAGGGCTGGCTCAAGCTTATATTGCTGTTTGACGTCCAGCAATCTGGAGGTCAAACTGCATGAGTTAATGCTCTGGAATAATTGTACAGATTTAAGTTCTTTGAGGGCAAAAGATAGGGTCTTTTTAGAAATACTAGGGCAGGTCTCTTCAGGAGTTAGCAATATGTTTGCCCTCCCCAGAGCATGGCATGTACTTCTAATATAGGATAGCCATGGAATGTTCCCTGCTCCCAAGATGGACATAACGTCCTTCAGTTCCTCCCTATAATTTAGTAGCTCAGGGGTACTCCATAATCGACGCCAAAATAAAATCGGTCGAGAGGCAATCAAATCAGCAATCGGGCCAATACCTAAATCCATCATTAGCGGAGTTAGAGGAGTGCTTTTGGGAAGGGCCAAAAGCTGTCTAAGGAAGGAATTCTCTGTAATAGATAACATATTAGATGGACAGTGGCCCCAAAGTTCTGCTCCATAAATTGACGCACCCCTTGCCTGGACTTTGTAAATTTCAGCAGGCGGTCCTACCACTTTTTGGGTGCAGTTTTTATATACTTTTAGGATACCCCCAATGGACTGTGTCAATTTTAGGTTAGCTTTCTTTACTTGGGTCCCCCAATCCATCTTATCATTAAGTGTGAGACCCAAATAATCAAAAATAGACACCCTTTCTAGGGGCCTGCCTTCCATTAGAGGATGTGGGCAATTGCTAGTATTAGCGTGAAACACCATATATTTTGTTTTTTGGAGATTTATCTCCAAGTCCCTGTGTTATAAGATGTTATGTTATGTCCTGACTTGATGAATTTTATTGTTTTTAATTATGTTGAACTGATGCATTGTATTTTATTATAGGTGTTTTATTATAATAATTGTGTTTTAATAATATTCACATGTACTAAAGAAATAAATTGACCTTTTTGCACTGTATGTTATAGTGGGATCATTGTTTGAGTGTTTCAGGGATTTTGAGTAAAACATTTTTTTTAAAGTTTATCTGTGTTTTTTATGAATTAAGAACTCCACTATTCATAGGGTGTTCTTGTTGATTGAGTGAATCAAGGGACAACTTGTTTTTTGGTACTGATAGTACTCCACTCCCTTGGTTGCTGACAAGGGGTCTCTCTCTGTTTAAATACGAGTACCTGGGAAAGACATCGTCTGATCATAATCCCGTGATGTTAAGATTTGTGTGGGGGCAGCTTGCCCAGCCAGTCCCTACTTAGTGCTTGCAGTCAACAGCCCTGGAAGACCCTATGTTTCACAAAATGACCCAAGAAACCGTCTGCAATTACTTAACTGAAAATAGTGACACCGCCCCGTCACGCATAGTGGAAAGGGATGCGTTGAATTCAGTAGTACGAGGCCACTGCATACACACTATCATTGGCGCTAGTGGGACGATTAGTCCCGAGCTGGATTATGTTGAGAATTCACTGCGCATTAGAAGGCAAGACTGCCCGCGCAGCTCCAACAGAGGCTAGGGACCGCTATGCGCAGCTGCTCAAATCTTTGCACTGCATTGACTATAAGGCATAGCAAGCCATGGCAGACATGGAAGATGACAAGCCGGGCCATCTATTAGTATGTCTACTCCATCAAGACACTAACCCAGCGCCAATAACCACCATCCGCATATCACCTGATTCCCCTGTCTATACCCAAGCGAAAATTCCTGACATATTTTGCACTCATTACCAAACCTTGTACCGACTGGACCCTTCCTGGTTGCGCTGTAACACGGAAAAGTTCCTTCTTGCTTTGACATTGGTCCTATTACCAGTGGACCAAAGGGAGGCTCTTAATGCCCCCATCCTAGATCTGTAAAAACATCGAGGCCGGTTGCCTACCCCATACAATGTGCGAAGCGTTGCTGGTTTCATTGCCGAAAGCAGGCAAAGATCCCCTGAAGGTCACCTCTTATAGGATGCTCTCTCTGATGGGCAGTAACTACAAAATTCTCTGCAAGGTACTGGTGACTCGATAACTGCCACTCATCCCTGAGCTAGTTCACTCGGACCAGAATGGTTCCATACCTGGCAGATCCACATCTCTCAATATCCGACGATTACACTGCATATTAGAGGACCCCAGCAAAGGCTGGCCTTATTCCGCATGCCCGGTTTTTGATCCTGAAAAGCATTTGACACATTGAATTGGGAGAATATGCTCATGGTCCTGCAGAGAGTGGGCATAGTGATAAGGATGCTGAAAATGATCGAACTACTTTATACGGCACTCACAACAAAGGTTAAAAAATGTTGACTGATCTCAGCTAATTTCTCTACAGGCAGTGGAACACAACAGTGATGTCCTCTGTCCCCTTTGCTTTTTGTATTGGCTATGAAACCCCTTGTGCATTGCCTGCGGCAGTCTGGACGGCAATGGGGCATACCACTGGATGAAGAGACACATGCTGTATCCCTGTTTGCAGACGTAGTCTTGGTATACAAAAGGATACATGGAAGGGAGTGGGGGACATAGCTAACATCTTGGATGCCTTTCGAGAGGCCTCCGTGCTAGGGGTGAACTAGAGCAAGACATGCCTGTTCTCATTAAACCCTGCGTGTGCACCACATGCCCTGGTGGTGGCCACCAATGATCTCACATGGGAGCCCGCACCTTCCAGTACCTAGGAATTAACATATACTACTCCATGCAAGACATGATAGAGTGCATTCTCACGAGGGCCATATATTCACTCCGACCGCAAGTCACTTTCTGGTGTTCCCTCCCAGTCCAGGGCCGAATAGCCCTCTCTAAGATGGTGATGTTACCCAAACTGTTATATCATATCGCCAATCTACCAGTACTAATTCCCAGTACAAAGTTTCGATCTTTGAACATGATGCTAGGCAACTTAATATGGAACAAGGGCAGGCGCAGAGTAGCCTTACAAAAACTTCAACTCCCAACAGAGCAGGGCGCTCCATTGTTCGAACACTATTGCCTAGCGGCGCAACTCCAATGGCCTATCAGATGGAGGTGCATGGACTATGAGGGGAAGGAGCTCACAATTTCATAAGAAAACTGTTCCTCCCAGGATTGACATTACTCCCTGACACCAATCCCCTGCTGCGTGTAGTGCATGGATGCCATCGTAAGGCGCGACAGGCCTCTTTGTGTAATTCCCCCTATGCACCAGAGATCCCCCTATGCTCAATGAATACCTTAAGGCAGGCAGCTGCCCGTGAGGGTGTGGCGCTCTAGGATTCAGCTAGAATACACTAGCCAAACTGCTTCAAATATACCCTAAAGTGTTGCTCGGCCTGAAGAAGTGTGCACGTTGAGAAAATGCTAGATTGCTGCAGCGTGGGACGAATTGACCATCGCACTCCAGGAAGACCCGGAAGGGGAAGCAAGCTCCACCTCATCTGCACACCCCAGACTCCTACCCCATGCCGTCAACATGCTTGTTTTTTCCCCCCGCTACCCAATCAATGGAGACGACTGGCCCACACATACTACATGATACATTGTAATAATACATGTCATGTGATTTTGTGCGTGTAATGGTGTACCTATCATTAAAATATAAACTTATAAAATAAAAAAAGGTATGATGTCATTGGAGATGTCATCAGGGATTTATTGCGATGGTCCAACAAGTATTGTTCTTGGTTAGTGAGAATTGGCACTGTAAACTTGAACATTTTACATCGACTGTTTTATCATTTTCTTTCAAACCCAATGCCAGCGGGAGCGAAGATGCTTAGGGATGTCCAACACACATTACCTGCTTTACATTCAGGCGACAGAAATCACTTTTCAAACATTATGTAGTGTATGAACTGATTGAGGGGTGGTTATAGATGCAGGCCTGCATGCATGATGGCTCGATTAGTTAAATGCTTAGTACGTCATGGACTTCCGGGAGTAAGTTTATGAGTAAAATCTGGGCAAGAAGAATTTCCATCAGGTGGGATATTCTGCAACTGTAATTCTGAACCAAATATGCAATGGCACTTTCCTTTTCAATGCGTTTTTCTCTACTGAGAAAATATTTTTCCTCATGGAAAAAATCCGGTCCTTGTACCCCGTTTCCCTCCAAGGACACAATCGGGCCTTTGACGGAAACAAAGTGGGGTGAATTTCTGGGGTTGGAAACTACCTGTTTGAACACTTCAAACCTACGAGTTTGTGGGTGTTTCACTACTTTTGCAGGAGACAGCAGACCGTCCTGTTACACATTTTATTGAAACAGGAAAACATGGGGAATACCATGTTAACGTTTCCTTTACCTCAAATCAAATAGTAATTAATTGGAATTAAGTTAAAAAGCAGCAAGCAACATTTTCCATATCTAATCTCAGTTTCTTTTAACAAATACACAAACATAATTGCACGCACAAAATACTTTTTTTCTGTCAAACACATCAACGAACAACACTGCCTAAAAAGCTGCATCTGGGAGCACCTGCCCCCACACACAGACTTCTAAACACAGAGCAACACTCACATACATTCCCATTTACTTGATTAGGCTTCAGGACATACAACTGCCTGTCCAGCATGTCATTCTGCTGCTGGAACACGAGTACGCTCCCCCTTGCCAAAGGCACCCGCTAGTTCAATTATAAGCCCATCACATTAAAACGAAAAAACAAGACATTACAAAAGAATGACATAGAAGTCTCCTCAAGACAGAGAACACTGCACAATCTGTAACAGACTACCAAAATACAATTGTGCACATCAAACAGAGGCTTTCTTTCTAAAGCTTTTGTGTATGTTAAATTGCCAACTAGTGATACTTGACTGATCCCTCACCTTTACATGTCCTAAAATTCAACCTTGTTCTGATGATGACCTCGGTGACTCACTGAGAGCTCAAAATGTCGTAGAGAGCAGCTCAGACCGGCTTTTGTGCTGGTAGAAATTACTGAGGCTCTGTAATTTACAGTGAATACAATAGACAGCTCTACTTATTTTTTTCTTTTGTTAGCCGTCTAGTTTTCTCTGCACAGTCCATCAAATATATACATCTTTTTGATTGTGACCTGTGGGGGTACTGAAGGGACCTGGGGGGGGGGAGGGAGGGGGGGTGGAGTGTAAGGCAAAGCCAGTCTTCCCCCGGGTTACTTTGTGGCTTTGAGCAGGACAGGTGATAGGGTAGGGTCAGAGATAGGGGCGGGAATTACGGAAAGTATTTAAGGGGAAGAAGGTCAAGAGTCAGCCTCTTTCTGACTCCTTCACTGTGGGAATAGGGAGAGTCTTCGAGTTGTGCCACCCACCCACCATGCATATTCTGGGGGTAGGGGAGAAAGGGTGGATGACTATGCCACAGTAGGACAAGGTTGCAGTGGTCCAGGGGCTGCGGTAGTGTAGGGGGATGGAGAGTCAGATGCAGGCATATCCACCCCTCGAGGGGAGGTGAGCACAGAGGAGGCAAAGACAGTGTGTGGGGCTTTGGAACAGAACAAGGAGGCTGCATTGGAGGATGTTGGTAGGGTAAGTGTGAGAGAGACTAGGGGAATACAAGAAGGAAGGGAATGCAAGAAGGACGATGAATGACGTGAAGAATGAAGTCAGGGTATGGAGACTTTGTGGTGTGATAAGTTAGCAAACACTGTGAATTGATTGTGGAAAAGGGGGTTGTTGTCAGGACTTTGAAGTACTGATTAAGTTGACATTATGTTAAAGTTGTATTGAAGCGAACAAATAGTACTGCAAACCTGTCCTAATGAAGTGGCCTTTTATGGTCATGATTGGCATGGTGCGTGATTATTCCACGATGAGTAATGCACCATTTTTTTAGATTGGATGTTTTTTTACAACCCCATTGTAAAACATTAAATCTATCTTGGTGACTTAAAAGACTAGGTGTTCATATCATTTCTGGAGCTATTATGTCCATAAGTTGCGTTTGCTTCAAACGTTGACCTTAAGTGGGTACACTGAATGAGTCCCAGCTAACCATTTCTGCTTTAACATTGTATGTATTACCCAGGTTCCTTTGGGCTTATTGGGTCGCTCTTGTTTCCCCAACATGTTGACATCCAAGAGAGCATTGCCACAAATTACTTTTGATTTCTCCTACAATACAATGGTACAGTTTACTCATAAATGACACATTGCACAAAATATGTGTTTTAACTATTTATTTAAAGAATTGTCCTGTGCCCTAGCCCAATTCAATACTCAGTTCTTTTGGCACTTTCCCCACAAGTGTTTAGGGCAGTCTCACTGTTCCATTGTTACAGCTCATCAACAGTCTATTTAAGTTAATCAAAAATTATTTTTCACTTGCGTAAACATTTTCCAGACTTTATTTCGTATCCAGTAGTTCAATTTCATTCATAAGGCTTTCTGCCAATACGTGTTTCGTTCCAGAATCAATTATTCCTTGGAACTTCATCAGAATTGTATCTTTCCTATTAGTATCATCAACAAAACCTGCTTATACATCGGGATAACCATCATGAGCATACCCACAACCTACTCTTGGTTAAACTACTTAGGTACTGGCTCATAGATGCTGTACACACTGGGTGCTCCTGTCCCTTGCTTAAAATTCTCAAATGTGTCTATCTCCCCTAGAAGTTGAATTGTGTGCGTTTCTCACACCCACAATTTTCCACATCATATCCAACAAAAAATATGTGAAGGATGTGAAGGCACCTCACGGAAACACCACCATGGGAGCTACTGATAGGTTCTCATCAGTGTGCTCCGATTATAATCACTGGCAGCCTCCACATTCACAAAAAATATGTGAAAAGATGTGCACAACTAAATTGAAATGAAAGTGTGAAAAAAGTAAAATAAGCACCCCGAAATGTGTTCGTGTGCCTATCAACCTTGACCCCCTACTATAAGAGCAATGGAAGAAAGTTTTTGCTCCTACAATGTAAAAACGAGCTAAACAGTCACTGGCACTATTTCCAATTTTAATCACTGCTGTGTGTTTGCTCACATTAAAAACCAGACCTACTGTCGTACTCCATCAGTTTGTTATGAGAAGCCAACATGTTTCATTGCCTTTTAACAATTTCCGGAAATTTCTTCAGGGCTAGGGGTCAATCCTCGCCACACTGTGAATTCAATAATGTACCTAGGGATAGTAGACATAGACAACACAAAACACTCAGACAGCGCTCATATTAAAATCACTCCACGCAGTGAATGTACTTATTTGTCTCAATGCTCACAGATACGGAATATTGGAAATATTTACCCGGTGGTTGCCCCCACATTGCATACCAGCAGCCACCTTTCCTAGGTTTGTGTACGCGTCCAGACGCTAACTAACGAACGGTAAGCGGGAGCAACTAGCCTGACGGGTGGCAGCTTGAGATAAATGGTATGAATGAGGATGCGAGAAGCGCTTCAGACATCCAGAAGCATTTCAGGCAAAGGGTTGTGATATACGTGAACCGCTGTGGGATAGGTATATTATTGTCCCCATTTGAGCTGAACATAAGAGAGTAGAGTGATTGACCGATTGCGCTGTAACAAGACCATTGTTAACTCCGTGGCTAGCGATTAAGGTTTACATATATTTTACCTTTAGGCTGAGGAAGAGCAACCGTAATAAGTAGACTGGGGTATTGTGGATGCGTGGAGTGATTTTAATATGAGCGCTGTCTAACTGAGTGTTTTGTGTTGTCTATGTCTACTATCCCTAGGTACATTATTGAATTCACAGTGTGGCGAGGATTGACCCCTAGCCCTGAAGAAATTGCCGGAAATTGTTAAAAGGCAATGAAACATGTTGGCTTCTCATAACAAACTGATGGAGTACGACAGTAGGTCTGGTTTTTAATGTGAGCAAACACACAGCAGTGATTAAAATTGGAAATAGTGCCAGTGACTGTTTAGCTCGTTTTTACATTGTAGGAGCAAGAAAAACTTTCTTCCATTGCTCTTATAGTAGGGGGTCAAGGTTGATAGGCACACAAACACATTTCGGGGTGCTTATTTTACTTTTTTCACACTTTCATTTCAATTTAGTTGTGCACATCTTTTCACATATTTTTTGTGGATGTGGAGGCTGCCAGTGATGATAATCGGAGCACACTGATGAGAACCTATCCCATGGTGGTGTTTCCGTGAGGTGCCTTCACATCCTTCACATATTTTTTGTTGGATATGATGTGGAAAATTGTGGGTGTGAGAAACGCACACAATTCAACTTCTAGGGAGATAGACACATTTGAGAATTTTAAGCAAGGGATAGGAGCACCCAGTGTGTACAGCATCTATGAGCCAGTACCTAAGTAGTTTAACCAAGAGTAGGTTGTGGGTATGCTCATGATGTTTATCCCGATGTATAAGCAGGTTTTGTTGATGATAGTGTTGTGAGTGGAGGGTGACCTGCGTTATTTCCCTCTGTAGCTCCTTTTGTGAAGGATCTTTCCTATTAGTGCCAGTTACATGAATTCTAAGTTAAGAAAAACAAGAAACTTGTTTGAGCAATTTTGGTAAACACCGTTTTGAATATTGCAGGTCATGTGAGGGGGCAAAGTGATACCCTAAAACTAGATCCTGAATACATAACTAGGAGTTGTATCCTGATTTAATTTGCCATAAAGCAAGATATCACTCCTACTTACTTTGCCATAAAACAGGATACAACTCCTAGTTACTTTGCTGTAAACCAGTATACCCTTTGACTTTAAGAGGCTTCCAGGCTTGGGATCAGTATTAATTCCTCAGAAATTTCGAAACCAAAAATTTGATCTGGAACATTACCTGATTGTCGACAACCTCGCCATGACATCCAGCAAGAGATTTGAGTTGTACTCCCAGCAGGCTGGAAGAGAGTGTCTCGGAGTCCAGTTGGGCAACCTTGAGCAACCATTCTATTCATCAGCTGGCTCCTCACACCAATCCACTCTCCAGATAGCTGATCGAACTCCACCGATAGATACCAGCGGTCCAATGATGCTGGCGCCAACGTCCACTAGCATACGAAGGCAGGGAGCATTTGTGGCCTGAAGTCCCCTGCCTGCCTCGGACCGACACTGTGTTTTGCAGCGCTGCGAAACTGCAATGGTCATGTTCTCCCAGGCTGGTATTAAGCACAGTACTCGCCAGTTTCTGTTTTCCTTGCCTGCTCCATAAGAAAGCAGATCCTTCAGAAGCCATCGACCGCTGTAGTTTGGAAAAAGATAAGCGGCCGGGCCGAAATTCACTACACTTGCTGTATCTGAGGCACCATCCTCCCTACCAAGCGCCAAAGCACTCTGCTCAGCACTGCCGCACTGCATCACGCACATTCAAGAGAGACAATAATGAGCATGCTGCTCATCGGCCTCCCACACCCGACTGAGCCCCTCCAGCTCTGACTGAGCATGCTCTATTTTGGTCTCATCGCACAGATCCTGCCCTGCACCGACCCCTGCTTCGGCTCTGCACAACCTGGGTCCTAATTCTCCGACTCCGGGGTGTTTTTTCTGGCACATGCAATTCTTTTTTTTGTTGTGAGGATTATCCCATCCGATTTCCACATATGGGGGAGAAAACATGAACAAAAACTATTCCCACATGTAGACTGTGAATCTGCTCCCTTTCACCCCCTGCAATGAGTTTATGTAAGCCTGCCTGTTCCTTTGTTCACGGCCCAGGGATGGCCACTTAAAGCAGACATTTTGTTGACTTACAGGATATTGTCTCAGAGATGAAAGAGCCATAGAAAGTAAAAGAGGGCTTCTTCCCTAGGTAAGAACTGTTGGACATAGACCCTTTTTGCAAGTGGTTTATTGCCAAGCTTTTTGCCTTTTGCCTCCTATTTTTCTGACCTGTTTTTGTTAAGAACTCTCTGTACTTTACCACTGCTAATCAGTGCTAAAGTGCATATTCTCTCTCTGTAAATTGTGATTCTGATTGGTTATCCATTAGTGGCATATTTGATTTACTGGTAAGCCACTAGTAAAGTGCACTGTGTGTGCCCAGGGCCTGTAAATCAAATGCTACTAGTGGGCCTGCAGCACTGGTTGTGCCACCCACATGAGTAGCCCTGTAAACTTGTCTCAGGCCTGCCACTGCAGTGTCTGTGAATGCAGTCTTAAACTGCCATGTCGACCTGGCAAGTACACCCACTTGCCAGGCCCAAACCTTCCCTTTTTACTACATGTAAGGCACCCCTAAGGTATGCCCTAGTTACCTCCATGGGCAGGGTGCAGTGTATGTGAAAGGTACGACATGTGCTGGTGTGTTTTACATGTCCTGATAGTGAAATACAGCCAATTTAGTTTTTCACTATTGCAAGACCTAGCTCTTCCATAATTTCTCACTGGAGCTGCCTTGTAACATTTTACAAGTGTAACTTTCAGTTGGGAACAGCTAGAGATTTTGAGTTTGGGCTCTCTGAGCTCAGGATGTAAAAAATAAATAAAGGTGGTTTTTAAATTGTGTGTTTGAAAATGCCACTTTTAGAAAGTGGGCATTTTCTTGTTTAACCATCCTGTGCCTCTGCCCACCGGTTGAATCAAAGTCTGGTTTAGACTGACAGCGGCCTGTTTGTGCATTCACTCTAGACAATCACACAAAGGGAGTTGAGGAATGCCCTGCATATGCTGATGGCCCATCACCAGGCTGATGAGCCTTCCTGAGCTAGAGTGGTGGGAGGAGCTGTCACCTGCACCTGAACAGGGCTGTGCCTTTACAGGCACAGCCCTATTCAGGTGCAGGTGACAGCTCCTCACAATGCTGTCTCCACAAACCTGGAGTGTGTCTGGAGCCAAGGCCAGGCAAGGCAGGAACTTGTACACTTCAAAGAGTTCAAAGGGCAAAAGGGATATAAGTATTGGACCTAAAACCCCAGACTGTTAGAACATTTCTGGAACTGAGGACTCTGCCAAGAAGAAGGGCTGTCAGAAGGAGTACTGCCCCTTTGCTGTGTGTTGCTTTACTGGGTTGGCCTGCAGTTGCTGCTTCTGTCTGTGGGCAGTGAAAGAACTGGACTTTGCTTTTTGAATCCTGCTTTTCAAGGTTCTCCAAGGGCTTATGCATGCTTGCCTTCTGTTGGAAGTCTCCGGGCCATCAAAGTCTTTACTTGCAGCATCCCTGAACTCCACTTCTTGGAGTTCTGATCTGCCAAGTGGTGCCAACTCCAGTTTTGGGCCACTGGAGAGATGTTTGCTGGGCTGCAAACCTCAAGAAAAGGATGGCTGACGCAGTCACCGACGCTGCTGCATGCACCAACGCCGTGGTCACCGCTTGCTGGGTGAGCACAGCCCTGATGCCTACTGACACCGGCCCCGTTTCGACTCCAACCTCATCACCGAGGCCGCTGCCCAGACCTGGACAGACCGCGCCGCTCGTGGAGTGCACGGAAAACGTCCGGATGCCTGTCGATGCCAGCGCCTCCCTTACACCATCACAGATACTATAACCGATGTGGGTGACTTCCCAAACTCATCGACACCGCACCATCGTGCAAATCCAACGCCTCGCCACCGATGCAGCCTCACCTTCCCTGAACAACCAGGACTCGACACCTCGCCTCCCCTGTAAAGACTCAATGTCTCGCTTCCCCTGTGGCAGTAAGGAACCGACGCCGCCTCGGCCCATCGACTCGTCATCTCGGTTACGCCATGCAACGTCTTTTGAATTCATCATTTTCAAAGGTGCTGTTTTGGGGGTCCGTGTGACTCTGTGGCCAGCCTGCGCACCCTGCAGTTAGTGCCGTACTGTGGATTTGTACCTGTCACGACATCGAGATAGCCCCAGTTGGAGCTATTGTCTTCTAAGACAGACCCCCCAGGATATTGCGGCATGGATTAGCAAATTTAGCGGCACAAATATGGAAATTTAGCGGCACAAATATGGAAATTTAGCGGCATTTTTGCAGCACTTTATTTTACTCATAATCATTCATTTTCAGCCTGAAATCAATGGAAACTGTTTTAGCAGAGTATTCCACTTTGCAATAGGCATGTTTAAAGTGTCTGCAGCTCTACGGAAGCACAGCTCCATGTCCTAACCTCATGGGAGGGTGCTGTATTTCTCCCTGGGATGTTCTAGTGCCCATGAATGCACCCCTGTCGGGGCACCGCTGCCTCACGGATCCGTGAGGCAGGACACCTCTTCCTCAGGCACCCTAGGGCGCAGGATAGTAGTGGCTGATCCAAATAAGTGAGACAGACTGCATAGGGAGGTCACCTCCTGCTTACTCACTGTTCGGACATGAGTAATCAGATATGGTAGAAAAAGGTAAGGAGTGAAACCATCTACTATTTGATGAATTGTGTCCAGAGTTTCATGGACCTCCAGTTGTATAAGTTTAAATACATAACCTTGAATTATAGGGGTGATCAGATCCTCTCTTATGTTTCGAAAGCTGGTTTCAGTTCCCCCTTGAAGGTGGAGATGTAATCATTAGCTCATCAAGATTCCATTTGGATGCAGGCAGGAGGAGTTTTGTGATGGGAGTGAAAAATGTAAGGATTCTGCCATGCATGGGGTGTTTCCCAGGAGTCAGACTCACCCATTTCCTCCCTCGATAATATCTTACCCAATCCTTCCCTCAGTAACATCTTACCCAGTACCTCCCTCAGTAACATCTCACCCAATACCCCTCAGTAATATCTTATCCAATACCTATCTCAGTAACATGTTTCCCAATACCTATTTCAGTAACATCTACCCAAAACCCCCTCTGTAACATCTTACCCAATACCCCCCTAAATAACATCTTACCCCGTACCTCCCTCAGAAACATCTTACCCAGTACCTATCTCAGTAACATCGACACAATAACCCCCTCAGTGACATCTTATCAAGTACCTCTTTCTGTAACACCTCACCCAATACCCCCCTCAGTCATATTTTACTTATACCTCGTTTATTAGCACCTTGCTCAATACCTCCAACAGAAACACTTTACCCAATACCTCCATCAGTAACACCTTACCCAGTACTTCCCTCAGTAGCATCTTACCCAGTAATTGTTACAGTAACAGCCAGCATGGTGTTCTGTGGCTCCCCAACCTACTCCTCTCACCCTGCTAGCCACCTCAGACTTACCCTCTCCCTCTAACATCATTAAGCTCTTCAAAGTTTCCACAGAGTAGCTGGGGTAGTTTAGTAGTGGTCCTTTTGGAGTATTTCTGCCTTAGCATCTTCCTGAGCATCTAACTTGATGCAGAATTCATGCCGGACTTGACTGGCTAGCTGTAGGTGCCTGTCTGTTGTGTCCCCCCCATCAACCCGCGTGCCTGAACCTGTTTCTGTACACCTGTAGGGCCCCCCGTGGCTCTCCGGAACAGGAAGGATTGTCAATCTATTCTGATGCATAGCGGGACGGGTTTATGCTCTTGTGTAGAAGGCCTATGTTGTTCTGACGTGTCTAGTATTTGAATCGACCACCATGTTAGGTTCTTCTCCAAATTGTATGTCCAGTCTTTTAATTGCTTCATTATATTCATCCCACAAGCCAAAAACTTCCTACGGTGATTCTATTTCCAGAAGATGATCAAAGATTTTTTGTCAGGGTGACCCAAGACAACTAAAAGTGCATTTTCTTTTTTTATTCAGGATCATATTTCTTAGCATCAATGGCAATTAAATAGTTGTAAAGTTTCTAAACCATGTTTGTCATTTTAATAGTGGCTACCCTGAATTTTGTAAGAAGAGAAGTGGTTCCGCTACGTATTGGAGAGAAGCCATAAGTTAAAGTTTATTCTAGATAATAAAGATAGTAATGGCATTCAAATAAATAGTGCTGAGACCAATGCTAAAGTGTTCTGAGAAGGCTATGTGAAATACTTCAAGTCAAGGTTAAAGTGAGCACTAGCTGTCAAAAGAGGCAAATAAAATAAAAGAACACCTTGGCAAAATGTGCAAGCACTGCAAACGCAGTGTTAAGCATATGTAGTTGTCATGAGTAAACTGCTGACTTGAATTCAAATAGACAAAGCCTAAATGCGAAGTGTGCATTAAGTGTGATAAGAGTTAACAGAGTCTTCATGATGTAAACCAGTGTCTTTTCCTCTAAAAATGGCCACTGCATGTTGACCGTGATGTGTGTGAAAGACTAACTTCACCTGGCACCAGTTAACCTCTTAAAGATGGCTGGCATAAACAGAATTTGTCAGAAAGAGCCCACGATGCGGGTACGCCCACAACTGATCATTCGTTTTTTTCAACTGCCCCTTGGTTCCGGAACCTCAAGTGCAAGTTAAACTAGACATTACAAATACAAGAGCACAAGCCCAAATACAACACAATGAAATACAGAAACCCAAGCTTGCTATGATGTGGTGAGTAGATAGGTGAGCTAACAAATAATTATTATACAATTATAGATTAAAACAATAAAACATATCTTCAGGGAGAATCGGATAAACAACACGATTCTCTACAGTCGGGGGGGGTCTACAGGTGGAATCAAAACGTGTGCCAGTGGTCACTGCTAATGGTGAGAGGACAAAGAATATGTGTGAGGGGTACACGGGTTCACATATGAGTAGGTCTGTGAGGGGTTTCCACATCCAAGGAAGATGTTTGAAGAGGTTAGGCGAAAGGTAGACAGTGTGCCTGGGTTCTGTGCATGAAGGGTTCTACAGTACACGATATGGTGCTATTTTGGCCTGATAAGCCAGCCAGGTGTTGGCAAAGCAAAACTGTGGAATAGGTGAGTGTCTCTGTTAGATTTGGGGGTCTCTAGTTGGCAGAGGTAGGTACCTTTGTCCAAATAGGGACCCTTGAGTCCAGTCAGGGAAAGTAGGTACACTCCCGAAATAACCCCTGCTCACCCTCTTGGTAGCTTGGCACGAGCAGACAGGCTTAGTTCAGAGGCAGTGTGTAAAGCATTTGTGAACACATACAGTAACCAAGTGACAACACTACAAATGGACACCACACAGGTTATATATTTATAAAAATAGGTATACTTTATATAGATTTATCACAAGACCATAAACGACAAAAATAATCCACAATACTGTTAAGAATACTTAGTTCTGATCAAAAGGCTTAATTCAAGGTTCTGTGCGAGTCGGTAGCCTCCTCCGGCTACGGCGGTGTCGAGAACAAACAGAGTCTAACAAATCCAGCTGACCGCGTCGAGACGGGCCAACACAGCGTAGACAGACTCGGTCACAGTACCTTTACTTGAAGCGGCAGGCACGGGCGTGCGAGCCGGATGGCTGTTCGTCGCGGTCGCGATGCAAAAATGGAAGCGTTGCAGGACGCGTTGTCCCTCGATGCGGTGCAGGCAGCGGCTCGTTGACGTCGTCGAGACGGAGTCGGTGAGACCAGGGCCGTGCGTTGCAGGGCGAGACGGTGCTTCGATGCGGTGCTGGCAGGTTGCGGTGCGGCGACGGAGCCGGATTCAGGAGCTGGCGTCGATCAGTCCGGACAGCGGTGCGAGTCGGGCGGTGCGTCGCAAAGCGTGCGAGCGGTGCCCAACTCCGGTGCGGTCACAGGACTCGAACTCAGCAGCAGTGACCGCGTCGGTCGGACCAGTTCGATTCGGCGTAGCGAAGCGTTGCAGGACGCGTTGTCCCTCGATGCGGTGCAGGCAGCGGCTCGTTGACGGAGTCGGTGAGACCAGGGCTGTGCGTTGCAGGGCGAGACGGTGCTTCGATGCGGTGCTTACAGGACACCGAGTCGGTCGTGAGAGTCGGTCACAGCTCCCTACCTCTGTAGCCACTGAAACAGAGTTTCCAGCAGCAATTCACAAAGGGGGTGAAGTCCAATGATCCTGGGACTTCGGTCAGGGGGCAAGCTCTCTTCCAAGCCCTTGGAGAT
This sequence comes from Calotriton arnoldi, assembly GCA_963921515.1. Lineage (NCBI taxonomy): Eukaryota > Metazoa > Chordata > Amphibia > Caudata > Salamandridae > Calotriton > Calotriton arnoldi. The sequence continues at coordinate 1,935,699 of CAWUFW010002942.1, forward strand.
CCTTCACAAGTTGATGAAAGTAACAGCAAAGCAAAAGTTCCTTTCTCCTTTCTTTGGCAGTCAGGCAAACCACTGTAGGCCAATCCCCCAAGCAGCACTTCAGGCTTAGGGATAGTCTCTCCTCAGTTTCTTCTTGATTCCGCTCCTCAGCAAAGGTTTCTTCTTGTTCCCAAAAGTGATCTAATCTTCCTGGGGTCTGGGTGCCCCTCTTATACCCTGATTCTCTTTGTTCTCTGGAGGCAGAGAGGCCTCTGCCTAGTCCAAAACCAGTTCTGGTCAGTTCTGGAGCACTTTGTTTTTCTGACTCCTTCTTTCCTTTCAGAATGTGGGGCAGAGTGCTCAGCCGCCCGGCAGGAGGTGGAGCCAGCATTGTGGAAGGCAGGCACAGCCCTATTCAGACCCAGGTGCAACTCCTCCCTCCACTCGGGATGCAGATCTTTCTATTCAGCCCTGCGCTGACTCACCCTGTCTCCTGTAGCCACCCCCAGCCCCTGTCACTCAATCTCCAGACAAGGAATACACAACCTAGCAGAGGCAGGCTTGGATAGTTAGGCAAGAAAATACCCACTTTCTAAAAGTGGTATTTTCGAACACAGAATGTTAAAACCAACTTCACTAAAAGATGTATTTTATCATCCTGAGTTCAGGCATACTAAATTCGTTTTTCTACCATGTTCCCTGGGTCAGTTCTGACTATAAGGTGTAATAGTCAGTCTGCCCATTCTGGCCTATGGGAGCAGGTAGCCTTGCAAAAGTGAAAAACGAAAATGGCTGTAATTCACTATTAGGACATGCCACACACACCAGGGCATGTCCTACCTTATACTTACAATGCACCCTGCCCTAGGGCCTACTTTAGGGGTGACCAACATGCAGTAAAGGGAAGGTTTAGGGACTGGTAAGTGGGTGTACTCACCAAGTCGACATGGCAGCCCTAGGCTGCACACAGGCTCTGCGATGGCAGGCCTGAGACACATTTACAAGCCGCTTCTGTGGGTGGCACAACCAGTGCTGCAAGCCCACCAGCGGCATTGGATTTACAAGCCCTGGGCACACTGAGTGCACGGTACTAGGGACTGACAAGTAAACCAATCATCCAATCATGGAGTCACTAATACATACATCAATTCACGATAGGGAGCACTTGCACTTTGGCACTGATTAGCAGCGGCAAAGTGCCCATGAGCTATCTAGTCCAGCAAAAACATATCGGCAACAGTGGAGGCATTACGAAAAAATGGAAGGGAGACCCACGCCAAGGATGCCAGGTCTAACACGTGTCCCCTCCAGCTGAAATGTGGGGAGAACTATCCTACCCCTAGGGAGTTCTCATCGCTAAAGCGGAAAAATCTGGACAGTCCATCAGCATTGGCGTGTTCTGTACCAGGGCGGTGTTCCACCGTAAAGTCCATCCCCTGTAGGGAAATGGACCACCTCAACAGCTTTGGATTCTCACCCCTCATCTGCATCAACCAACTGAGGGGCCTGTGGTCTGTCTGAACCCGGAAGTGAGTCCCAAACAGGTATGGTCTCAGCTTCTTCAGTGCCCAGACCACAGCAAATGCCTCACGCTCGATAGCACTCCATCTCTGTTCCCGGGGAAGTAACCTCCTACTGATGAAGCCTACAGGTTGGTCTAGGCCCTCCTCATTGATCTGTGATAGAACAGCCCCTACACCATGCTCTGAAGCGTCGGTTTGAACAATGAACTCATTGGAGAAGTTGGGTGCCTGGAGCACAGGCGCCGTGCACATGGCAGTCTTCAAGGTGTCAAAAGCTTTTGACAGGCGTCAGTCCAAATCACTTTCCTGGGCTGCTTCTTGGAAGTCAGCTCGGTCAAGGGGGCAACAATGCTGCCATACCCCTTGACGAATCTCCGGTAATACCCGGTGAGTCCTAGGAAGGCTCTCACCTCTGTCTGGGTCTTGGGGGCTCCCAAGCCAGAATGGTATCAATTTTCGGTTGGAGGGGCGCCACCTGGCCGCTCCCAACCTGGTGTCCCAAGTACACCACAGAACCCTGCCCAATCTGGCACTTACTCGCCTTGATTGTGAGGCCTGCCCTCCGCAGCGCCATCAACACTTCCCAGAGGTGGCGCAGATGTTCTTCCCAACTGGCGCTGAACACTGCGATGTCATCCAGGTAGGCGGCACTGAAATCCTCCAGTCCAACCAACACCTGGTTGACCAACCTCAGAAAGGTGGCAGGGGCATTCTTCATCCCAAAGGGCATCACCCGGAACTGGTAGTGCCCATCTGGTGTGGAGAATGCTGACCTCTCTTTGCCCCATCAGTCAAGGCGATCTGCCAGTACCCAGACGTTAAGTCAAACGTGCTGAGGTACCGCGCAGCCCCTAACCGATCTATGAGCTCATCAGCTCTGGGGATGGGGTGGGCGTCAGTCCTGGTGACGGAATTGAGTCCCCTGTAGTCCACACAGAACCGGAGTTCGGGTGTGGCACCAGGCGCGGCAGCCTTTGGAACCAAGACCACTGGGCTGGCCCAAGGGCTGTTAGAGGACTCAATTACCCCTAGCGCAAACATCTTGGAGACCTCCTCCTTGATGCAGGCTCTGACCCTGTCAGTCACCCTGTAAGCCTTGTGCTTCACAGGAAGACTGTCCCCAGTGTCCACATCATGGACGCACCAATGAGTGACACTGGGAACCAGGGAGAACAGGTCAGGGAACTGTCCCAACAGTTGGCGACAGTCACCCTGCTGCTCAGGTGTCAGGGAGGTAGAGAGGTTTACTCCCTCCACTGATCCATCTTGCTCTCGGGCTGACAGGAGGTCAGGAAGAGGCTCGGTCTCCTCCTCCATTCCATCATCTGTAGCTAAGAGCATGCCCACTTGGGACCTCTCCAAGTGGGGCTTCAGGCGGTTCACATGCAGGACCCACAAGGGGTTCCTGGGAGACTGCAAGTCCACCAAATAGGTAACGGGACTCTTGCGCTCCACCACCGTAAAAGGGCCGGTCCACCTGTCCTGGAGCGCACAAGGCTCCACAGGGGCCATGACCCACACTTGCTGACCAGGCTGAAGCTCTACCAGAGTGGCATTCTGGTCGTACCACCGCTTCATCTCCTCCTGGCTGGCTTCCAGATTTGCCTCAGCAAGTTCTCTGAAACGCCTAGTCTGGTTCCTGAAGGCCAGCATGTAACTGTATACATCCTGGGGAGGTTTCCTGGGAGATTGCTCCCAGCCTTCCTTGACCAAACTCAGAGGTCCTCGCACCGGGTGTCCATAGAGGAGCTCAAAGGGACTGAACCCTAGAGACTTCTGTGGCACCTCCCGGTATGCAAACAACAGGCATGGTAAGAGGACGTCCCATTTACGCCTCATGGGTTCTTCCAGACCCATAATCATGCCCTTGAGGGTCCGGTTGAATCTCTCAACCAGCCCATTTCCTTGAGGGTGGTAAGGAGTGGTGAACTTGTAAGTTACACCGCACTCCTGCCACAGGGACTTCATGTACTTGGACACGAAGTTGGTACCTCTGTCAGACACCACCTCTTGAGGGAATCCCACACGTGAGAAAATTCCCATCAGTGCCCGTCCCACCACGGGGGCCGTCACTGTCCTCAGAGGGATGGCTTCAGGGTACCGGGTGGCATGGTCCACCAAGACCAGGATAAACCTGTTGCCCATGGCTGTCTTGGGGTCCAGTGGCCCCACAATGTCAATACCCACCCGTTCAAAGGGGGTGCTGACCACAGGGAATGGCTGGAGAGGAGCCTTGTGCTTCCTCCCACTCTTTCCACTTGCCTGGCAAGTCTGGCATGTCCTGCAGTGAGTGGCGGCACTCCTGCGCATCTGGGGCCAATAGAAATGGGTAACAAGCCTGTCAAAGGTCTTGTCCTGCCCCAGATGTCCCGCTAACGGTACATCATGAGCCAACCCCAGTAGGAAGGCTCTGAAGCGCTGGGGTACCACCAGCACACGGGCTGACCCAGGCTCAGCAACCTTAGGCTCTGAATACAGGAGACCATTCTCCCAGTAAACCCAATGTGATCCAGACTGATCACCTGCTGCCTGGTCTGTGGCCTGTTGCCTCAGACCCACGAGAGAAGGGCATGTGTTCTGCTCCTCGCAGAACTCTTCCCTGGAGGGTCCTCCTTCTTGCTGCCAATGGGTCAGCTCAGGTAGGTCCCCCAGTTCAGCTACCTGTTCCCCTGTAGGCTCCAGGGCATCCCCCTCAGGGTCTGCCTCCTCCTGGACCGTGGGAACTTCGGGGGCCGGTTTCCCGCGCCCCTGCCTCCTCTCTCTCCGGCAGGCACCTGGGCCTCCCTCTCAGGCTCCAGGTCCTCTTGAACACCTTTAGCTGCCATTGACCGGGTGGTCACACATGCCCAATCAGGCAAGCCCAACATTTCTAAATGCGCACTCCGCTCCACCTTAGCCCAAGGTGAGCTCTCCAAATCGTTCCTAACAAACAGTCAACAGGCATGGCTGGCCTCACAGCTACTTGAAGAGTACCCGAGACCCCCCACTCAAAGGGAACCTGAGCCACCTTGCAGTGACTCTCTGTGTTGTCAGCGGCAACAACCGGATAGAATGCATCAGGGATAACCTGCTCTTTAGACACCAGGTGACACTTGACAGCTGTCACACTGGCTCCTGTGTCTCTCAGAGCCTCCACCCTATGGCCATTAATGGTCACCCACTGCCTGTATTTCTTAGTGTTCTCAGGCAGCGGGGTCCTAGGGACCATCTCAGAGTCTCCTAATGAGACAAGGGAAAACACTGTGGGATCCCCCCACCTTGGGCACCCAACTCCTCCCCCAGGGCTACACTAGCCAACTGCCGGGGGACTGCACTGGTGGGTGCTGGTTTTCCATGCAAAGGGCAACGAGGATCGTTTGCCTTGTGGCCAGGGGCGCCACACTTGTAACACACCAGTGGTCCCTGGTGAACAGGGGGGCCTGTCAGGGCCACTGGCTTCTTCTCAGGGGAGGCTGGGAACCTTTCCCTTGGTTCCCTTGGGGTTTACTTTGGGGCCCTTTATGGAACTCCTTCTGTTTACCCTTGTCCCCCCACTCTTCTGCTGGGGACCCTGCCCACCCTTGGCGGAGTCTCCCACGTGACCCTTGTGGACCCGGGTACTCACCCAGCGGTCCGCCTCCTCAACAAGCTGCCTAGGGTTAGTCAGCTTACTATCAATCAGGTGCTGGCGTAGCTCAGGAAAACAATTACCGGACAAGTGCTCCCAGGCAATCAAATCAAAGAGCGCCTGAAAATCAGTCGCTTTGCTACCCTTTACCCAACCATCCAAGGCTCTGCAAAAGCAGGTCACATATTCAACCCAGGTACTGCTTTCAATCTTACTACAGTTCCTGAACCTTTGCCTATAAAGCTCAGGGGTCAAACCATACCTAGTCATTAAGGCATCCTTCATGTGGCTGTACGAATTATAGACTTCAGAGGGCAAATCTAACAAGGTATCCCGCCCTTCACTGAGGAACCGTCCCACAACCCCGCTCCCCAATCCTTCTCAGGGACACGGTGGGAAGACATGGCTACCTCATAGGCTTTGAACCACTGCCCAATGTCATCATTTTTAAAAACTCCTTCACCACATCTTTGGGAATATACACCCTAGCTTCAACAGGCACAGGCGGTCACACTGCCACCAGAGGGAGTAATCTCTAAGCTCTTGGCCTTCAATTCCAACTCCCTCAAAACTTTCTCATGTTCAAACTGCATTTTCTTTTCCTCTAGGGCTAATTTCCTTGTTTGCATTTCGAATTCTAACTGCCCATTCAGCTTGAGCTTGGTCAGCTCCATTTCGTGCATCCTACTCTCTTTCCTGTCCTCCCACTCCTCTGGAGACAGTCCTCTGGCAGAAACACTGCTACCTACTGGGGAAGGTGGTCTTCTAGCCCCTAGACCCAATAGCCCCTCCAGCTGCCCTTCTGCATTCTCAGCCCCCTCCACAGGGGCACTCCTTGATTCGACCCAGGCCCTCAGCGCCTTTTGGAGGTCCTCCTTCCTGGAGATCCCGGTCATGAACACTTTAAACTTTTTGCAGAATTACTTGAGCTGCTTAAGGGTGTAGCATTCTAGCCTCTCTTCTTCCCAATCACACTCAACAGAGGCTACTGATGCTGGTTTCTCCATAGTGACTGAACTTGGCATTTGCAAAAATAGGAAATCCCAGAAAAAATGCTATAAAAGTATGTGGTTGCGTTTTGGTCTGCACTCACTAAGTAGTGTTCACCAATCACTGTACATGAGTCACAAATGCAAGTCCAGAATCCCACCGCTGCCACCAATGTTAGATTTGGGGGTCTCTAGTTGGCAGAGGTAGGTACCTTTGTCCAAATAGGGACCCTTGAGTCCAGTCAGGGAAAGTAGGTACACTCCCGAAATAACCCCTGCTCACCCTCTTGGTAGCTTGGCACGAGCAGACAGGCTTAGTTCAGAGGCAGTGTGTAAAGCATTTGTGAACACATACAGTAACCAAGTGACAACACTACAAATGGACACCACACAGGTTATATATTTATAAAAATAGGTATACTTTATATAGATTTATCACAAGACCATAAACGACAAAAATAATCCACAATACTGTCAAGAGTGCTTAGTTCTGATCAAAAGGCTTAATTCAAGGTTCTGTGCGAGTCGGTAGCCTCCTCCGGCTACGGCGGTGTCGAGAACAAACAGAGTCTAACAAATCCAGCTGACCGCGTCGAGACGGGCCAACACAGCGTAGACAGACTCGGTCACAGTACCTTTTACTTGAAGCGGCAGGCACGGGCGTGCGAGCCGGATGGCTGTTCGTCGCGGTCGCAATGCAAAAATGGAAGCGTTGCAGGACGCGTTGTCCCTCGATGCGGTGCAGGCAGCGGCTCGTTGACGTCGTCGAGACGGAGTCGGTGAGACCAGGGCCGTGCGTTGCAGGGCGAGACGGTGCTTCGATGCGGTGCTGGCAGGTTGCGGTGCGGCGACGGAGCCGGATTCAGGAGCTGGCGTCGATCAGTCCGGACAGCGGTGCGAGTCGGGCGGTGCGTCGCAAAGCGTGCGGCGGTGCCCAACTCCGGTGCGGTCACAGGACTCGAACTCAGCAGCAGTGACCGTGTCGGTCGGACCAGTTCGATTCGGCGTAGCGAAGCGTTGCAGGACGCGTTGTCCCTCGATGCGGTGCAGGCAGCGGCTCGTTGACGGAGTCGGTGAGACCAGGGCCGTGCGTTGCAGGGCGAGACGGTGCTTCGATGCGGTGCTTACAGGACACCGAGTCGGTCGTTAGAGTCGGTCACAGCTCCCTACCTCTGTAGCCACTGAAACAGAGTTTCCAGCAGCAATTCACAAAGGGGTGAAGTCCAATGGTCCTGGGACTTCGGTCAGGGGGCAAGCTCTCTTCCAAGCCCTTGGAGATCCTTCACAAGTTGATGAAAGTAACAGCAAAGCAAAAGTTCCTTTCTCCTTTCTTTGGCAGTCAGGCAAACCACTGTAGGCCAATCCCCCAAGCAGCACTTCAGGCTTAGGGATAGTCTCTCCTCAGTTTCTTCTTGGTTCCGCTCCTCAGCAAAGGTTTCTTCTTGTTCCCAAAAGTGATCTAATCTTCCTGGGGTCTGGGTGCCCCTCTTATACCCTGATTCTCTTTGTTCTCTGGAGGCAGAGAGGCCTCTGCCTAGTCCAAAACCAGTTCTGGTCAGTTCTGGAGCACTTTGTTTTTCTGACTCCTTCTTTCCTTTCAGAATGTGGGGCAGAGTGCTCAGCCGCCCGGCAGGAGGTGGAGCCAGCATTGTGGAAGGCAGGCACAGCCCTATTCAGACCCAGGTGCAACTCCTCCCTCCACTCGGGATGCAGATCTTTCTATTCAGCCCTGCGCTGACTCACCCTGTCTCCTGTAGCCACCCCCAGCCCCTGTCACTCAATCTCCAGACAAGGAATACACAACCTAGCAGAGGCAGGCTTGGATAGTTAGGCAAGAAAATACACACTTTCTAAAAGTGGTATTTTCGAACACAGAATGTTAAAACCAACTTCACTAAAAGATGTATTTTATCATCCTGAGTTCAGGCATACTAAATTCGTTTTTCTACCATGTTCCCTGGGTCAGTTCTGACTATAAGGTGTAATAGTCAGTCTGCCCATTCTGGCCTATGGGGAGCAGGTAGCCTTTCAATAGTGAAAAACGAAAATGGCTGTAATTCACTATTAGGACATGCCACACACACCAGGGCATGTCCTACCTTATACTCACAATGCACCCTGCCCTAGGGCCTACTTTAGGGGTGACCAACATGCAGTAAAGGGAAGGTTTAGGGACTGGTAAGTGGGTGTACTCACCAAGTCGACATGGCAGCCCTAGGCTGCACACAGGCTCTGCGATGGCAGGCCTGAGACACATTTTACAAGCCGCTTCTGTGGGTGGCACAACCAGTGCTGCAAGCCCACCAGCGGCATTGGATTTACAAGCCCTGGGCACACTGAGTGCACGGTACTAGGGACTGACAAGTAAACCAATCATCCAATCATGGAGTCACTAATACATACATCAATTCACGATAGGGAGCACTTGCACTTTGGCACTGATTAGCAGCGGCAAAGTGCCCATGAGCATCTAGTCCAGCAAAAACATATCGGCAACAGTGGAGGCATTACGAAAAATGGAAGGGAGACCCACGCCAAGGATGCCAGGTCTAACAGTCTCCATGAAAAATAGTGTGTGTCAGGTGATCTGTGCAGACAGAGGTAGAGTTTAGTGCAATGCAAAAAGTCTGCCTTCCCCCTTATGTTTTACTTCGTTGATTAATATGAGTTTAGTCAAAATTGTGGACATCATAAAATGGCCGCAAGAGGTCCTAGTTTCCCAAAAGTTGGGAATTGAGAGGTGAAACCTCAACAAAAAAAAAAAGATTGCATTTTCCAAATTTCGCCGGCAGGTTTGTAAAAATTTTTTTGCAAATCGCGAAATCCTGGAGGGTCTGCTAAGAGCTATATTTTTACCGTAAACCTTTTTAAAGTGATATCTCGAGTTATGTATGTTGTATTGTTTTTTTTGTCTTTTTGGTTTAGATAAAGATGCTTTATGTTTCTAAACTGGTGTGGTGTCCCTTTGTAGTGTTTTCACTGTGTTACTGTGTGTTGTGCACAAATGTACACATTGCCCCTGAGATAAGCCTAACTGCTTGTGCCAAGCTATCACTGGGGTAGCAGGGGTTATCTGGGTATGTAACTCCCTTATCCTTACTAGAAAGAAGGGTCCCTACTTGGACAGGTTGCAAGCCACTGCCAACTAATGACCCCCGAAGAGCATTCATTTTGGACAAACTTTTTCTCAATAATAGATCTGGGCCCTTAGTAAAGAGCCACAGAAAGTAAGAAAGGGCTCCAACTTTTCTGACAGTTTGACTGAGACTGCAGTGTTCCTACCCCATGGCACCCATCCTGAGAGGGCCTGTTGCCTGCTCCCCCCTTTCTTTTGCTTTTGTTTTGGCTTTGTTCTCCCCCGATCTCCCTCTAGGGAAGGATAAAGAGATTGGACTCGATCTTCATTACCAATCAGATAAAGCAAGTTAGGAATACAACAATGGAGCATGGAAACTGTGATAGGACTTGATCCCCTTTACCAATCACGAAAAGTGAGAAAGCACTAGTGTCCAGTTATCAGCATTAGAAGCTTGTAAAGTGAGGCATGACTTTTTAGACAGTTATAACGTTGAAAAGTAAATGGTGAAAAATGACTATGGAATGGTAACCAATGAAAGTCCCAGGCTCTGAAATATAAATAGCTTTTGCACCACCCCTCAGGGAACCTACCTCTCCCCCCTCCTCTGACACCCCCAGCAATCTTTAACAACAGGAAGGGCCTAAGGACGTCAGAAGCTAAACATTATTAAATACCAACATTGATATAGAACAAAGGACTTGCCCCCCATCCCTGCAGTGACTTGACCACAATGACATTTTCCTAGCCTAAACCCCATGATAACGCACTTGAAAGATACGGCCCCAACTCCTGGAGTATAAGATATCCCCAAAACCTCTCAGACAATGCAATGAAAAAGTTCAAACACAACCGTCTCAAAAAACTTCAAGAGACGCTAATAGCTTGTACCCACTACAACGTGAGCAACGGCAACATGAAAACTGACTTCATTTTCTATTCAAAACGCTCTGCAAAATGGAGAGACATCCTCCTTCGGCACCTGCTACAAAAACATTCACAATTCCTTATGGAACTAAACTCACCACTGCCCCCTCCCTAAGCTTTAAAGGGGAGATCTACATATCTATCTTCAGAAAGGGGAACATAATAATTCAAACGACAGACGATCACCTCACTATCTTTAACCAACACATCTCATCACTTTTCACCTTATTGTCACAAGATGGTGCTGTTCCCCAGCCACCCCCTCCCTTCTACCCCGGGCCGTCTTACTAGAACCTATTCGCCCACAGGACTCCACTACCACAAGATGCACTAGCACCTCCCCCCAACACACATCTTAGTATGGAAAGCGCCAGTCCAACCACCATAGATAAACAGCCACACTGAAACACCTCCCAACATACACATCGATAACAATAGTGCCAATCCTAACCCAAGTTCATCCACCACTGAGCCTCGAGCATATAATTGACTCCCAATGTAGAACACACCCAGTCCAAATGAACCCTCTCCACTTCTAACCTCAAGAACAGTCCTAACTCAAGCTCGTCCACCACTGAGCCCCCCACCGAACACATCCCTGACTCTCAATGTGGAACACACCCAGCCCAAAAGAATCCTCTCCACTTCCAACCTAAAGGACACCGCCCTCCACTCTATTGAAGATCACATGCCTTCCGTTGACACAGGACCCACTACATGCTCACCCTCACAGAGTAGGAATACTCCCTGACATATTCAACCTGTTTCTTAGTCTAATTGAACAAAAACTTGACTCTCTAGCCAAAGACATTTCTCACATAAAAAACGACCTCGCCATCAAGGCCAAGTAAACTCACAACTTCTCTCTGAGAATGGAGAAATGGACTCCCCTTAAAGGATCCACAGTCAACAGCCAGCACACTAGCCTGACATCCATTCCCATGCGCTGCCTGTCCCACAGACACTACCGAACCCACTATCCACAACAGAAGTGGAAGCACTTAACGAATCATACCACATACATACTCCTCAAAGCCCTTCTCAAGCCTCCATCCAGAATCCCAGTAATCATGGGCACGAACAGAATCACTCGAGTTAATATATCGCCCAGACCTCCGGCTCAATACATCACTATCCAGACACTACACCCTACAAATAATATGCCTAGCACCCTAACCTGCATGCTTCTTAACTGCAAATCAGCAGTTAAACACACCACAATAATAGCTGAAACAATACTTGCTGACGGAATCGACATTGCATTCCTAATGGAAACCTGGATTAACAATCACTCAACCCCTATTCTGGGCCTCGTTACACCAGCTGGCTATTCCCTCATTATGCGGGACAGACCTGGATCAATAGGGGGCGGGCTAGCAATAATACGCAAAGAGGAAACTCTGCTTAACACATTAGGGACCACAAACTACTTGGCCTTAGAGTACCGCGGAGTCGAACTCGCGACAAAAGGCAGCAATCCTATCACATTCTACACCATCTATCACCCACCTGGAGATCGCTTACTCTTCACTGAAGAACTCACCAACCTTATAACACGTTTTTCTCTAACTGACTCCATCGACGTGTTCTTAGGCAACTTCAACCTACACTGGAACAACACCGAAGATGCCTCATTTCGTAACCTAACAAACCGTCTTGAAATCAATGATCTCCAGCAACTCTGTAACGAATAGACCCACAACAAAGGCTCTACTCTTGATGGATAATTACAAGAAGTGAGCTCCTCTCCCTCTGATCCATCATGCCCCTCGACTGGTCGGACCCCAATCTAATACTGTTCAATCTCAAGGCTTATCCCAGATCTGACCCAGCCCCATCCAACAAACCAACGCACTAGGCAAGGAACATCAAACAAATTCCAACAAACAGAGCTAGAATACAGGATCAGGTCACAACTACTTTCCCAACCTATTCATCACACTGTAGATGACTTCACTGGCCACTATAACTCAGCGATAACAGAGGTCCTCGACCAAATGGCTCCGCTCACACTAAAGAGATCTAGAATAGCACAATCTAAATCCTGGTTCAATGTAGTCCTTAACAAAGAGAGGAGACAACTAAGACTGACTGAAAGGTTTTGGAGACAGAAGCCCTCACCTGCACAGCTCTCACTCCTCAGATCAGAACGTCTCTCCTCCAAAGAACACATTTTCAGGGATAAAGCCACTTTTTTTGTGACCAACTTGACCGTGCGAAGAACAGACCGAGGGAGCTCTTCAAAATAATTAGACGACAAAATACTCTCTTCCCACGACACAAAACAATAGCCACCAAGAAACACCGTGGACAAATTGCCAATTTCTTCGCTGACAAAGTTGCAAACATTAAACGATCTATCATCCTTCATACAAGTTCAACTTACCAGCCCGCCTGCCTCCTTGACACACATACCAACACGGAAACTCCCCCGCTCCCCTCAAGATTCAAGTGAATGATCGGAGTGCCCCCAACAAAATCAAAGACATCAACGAACTCGGACAACTGAAAAACAATGCTAATTGGACAGATTTCAAACCTATAACAGAAAAAGAAGTCTTCAAAATAATTGCGAACTTGAAGCCCACATCCCACACTACTGATCCCCCCCTCCTTTCCACCCTAATACAGAATCTCAGGTCCGGACTGGGAACAGCAACCAGCCCTGGCAGATTGTTGCTTGACCAGCCCTGGGAGCAAGGGGGGGGGGCGCTAGTAAGAAGCACCGCTCCCGCTTTTGTTACTGGGGGCCGATATTGCGGGACTTCTGCAAAACCGGCCCCCAGTGACAAAACCGGCCCCATTGGCCACAAAACTGGCCCCCAACTCTCCGGCTCACCGGGTAAACGCCCGGTTCCCGCTATGACTAGTCCGGCCCTGCACCCATTCTCAAAAAACCAGGGGTGGATCCTAATGACTTCAACAACCTTAGACCGATCACCAACCTTCCTTTTCTAGCTAAACTATTGAGAAGTGTGTCCTACTCAAACTCAACCAGCACATAGATGAATTCAACCTCCTATGCACATTCCAATTAGGATTCAGGTAAGGCTGTAGCACAGAAACTGCTATGCTCAACATATCAGATGACAGTCACAGATCCTTAGATGAAGGGGACTCCTGCCTCCTAATCCTACTCGACTTCTCGGATGCATTTGAAACAGGAAATCATCACGATTTTCTTGAGACGCTCGAGAACCGCGCTGGTATCAATGGCACAGTTCTGAAATGGTTCACGTCCTATCTACAGCATTTGGATCAACAAATAAAAATCAACACCTGTCTCTCGAAGCCTGCTCCAGTTCCACAAGGGTTACCTCAAGGCTCAATCCTCTGTCCAGCCCTATTTAATCTCCTCATGGAACCCCTCACAGTGATCCTGAACCAAGCAGGGATCAAATATCACCTATATGCGGATGACACAATACTCTACTACACAATAACATCACCAAGAGATATCTGTCTTCTAAATGGCACACTAAAGAAGATACAAACCTGGTTAAACAATAATCACCTAAAACTGAACCCCAACAAGACTGAACTACTACTCCTTTCCTCAAAAAATAATCCCTTACCAATCCAAGAATAGCTCAGGAATTTGGAGGCACTAAACTGTTCTCTCTCACTTTCTAACTCTGTAAAGTCCTTGGGTATCACCCTGGACATAAACATGCCAATGAAGGAACACATCAATAACTCAGTCAAAGGATCAGTCTTCACACTGATGACGCTAAATATTTCAAAACATATTACACAACACATTTACCGATTTTAGACACAAACTTGAACGTGCACATTGTACATGTTAAAATAAAGTGACACAGCAGTTGAGACAAGTGAAGTAACAGCACCGTAAAAGCGTGCTTGAAAGTGTTAGAAAAAGAGACATTCATTGCTAACTGATTATAATGCTTATTAATAGGTTTCTATAACAAGATTACTGATGTAAATTATGTTTTACTATTCATTTACTGATGGAGCTAACGATTCTAATGATGTGGCTTAGCATTTCTATTGCCTTACTTTGAAATGCATCATGAATAGATTGTGGTGCAATTATGCGATAAAATTAGTTAGGAAGCTGAAATATGCAAATGTGACAGTAGAGACCATGATGATCATAGAAAACAAGAAATTATTTTAGAAAAATTATTTTTAAGAATGATTTACATGAAACAATGCTGAAAATTGTGGCAGTAGGTCATAGTTAACGTTAATCAATTTTTTGTAATAATACATTGGTGAAGAATTACTATTTTTCTCTTTTTATGAAATGATGATTTAATGCATTGTATTTGATTCTAATTGAGTTCAATTCATTTAAAGCTGCCTTACGGATTTTGAGGCCTTTTTGAATGTGTTCTTTTCTAAGCTGCATTTGTTCCCTTAGCCAACTGCAATGGTCCCTTGGCATTTCTGAAAATGTTGCTTTTAGAGTTCACTGTGAAATAGTCTGATGGGAAAGTGAACCATAACCCAATGTCATGGATTGATACAATGTAAACTTCTAACCGTTGACAAACCTTTGAGGCGTAGAAAGCCAGTTCTTTCACATGATCAGCATGGGAAAGTATGCAGGAATAATTAAATTGTATTTGGTGTTTTCATACGTAAAGTAATCATGCGATAGACTGACTAGTGGAGTGATACTATATCACTAAAGCATCATCAAGACTATATAAGAAGAAACCCCAAAAAAGGGGCAATGTCATACTTTTTCTCTTCTTTGTGAGGCAACGCCATTTTCCTTTATTTGAAAGACGTACTCTACGCCATGCTTTTTCTTTCCTTTGCAGGAGGTACAGATATATGTTTTCTATGCAAAAGGACTGAATGCTTTTCCTATGATTTTATAAACCATCCTGGATATCTTATTTTGGACTGCCTTTTGTTGACACTGCTGTCTTAAGCAGTTAAGTTGGAATCCTTCTTTGCCGAACTACTTGATTTTGCCTTATTTCCCCTATTTGCCTATGCTTATGGACTCGCCCTTAGTGGATTTTAATTTAGTTACTTTTACCCCTTTTTGCTTTCAGAACCTTTGGATGCTGTTAATGAAATGAACCATCCTTCTTCCTTTAATGGTGTTAGGAATATGTAACCTTGTATCTGATGACTGTTTTAAACCATCCTCTTTGGATTTGCATCTCTGACTAAATGTGTAGTAATATTCCTGACTGAAATGCTTAAGAAATTGCTTATCTGCATTGTGTTCGGATCATTAATACAATAACCAGACTATCAAATTGTCTAAAACTATTATTGCGTCCTGATGTTCGTTCATTGAACTGTACTAATTTCTATTTAATTTTAAATGCATTGTATGGAGAATCACCAAATCTTTTCAGAGTATCAAGTTCTACTTATTTTATTCTGTGTTACTGTAGCAGAGCTCCTAGTGTGCATAATTTTGCTTAAACTTAACTTCTTTAGGACTTTGGGATTTCCCATTGTGATACTTTATTTCTACAGCATGGTACTGAGAGTGGTGTATTTGAAACTGACCTCGAACCTGTGAGCTAGTCACCAATTAATGGTCCTCATTGGATGGTAAATGTTGTGTTTTGGACACCCTAATTTCCACCCTTCCTATCGGTTGAAAAAAAGCTCCATCAGAGGGCCATTCTCCTCTGTTGTAAGGGTAATGCTGAGATCTGTCTAACTGTAGGGGGCCCAGTATGGTTAGAGGGATGAATGAGCACTGTGTTGCTGTAGCAGAGCTCCTAGTGTGCATAAATTTGGTTAAACTTAACTTCTTTAGGAGTTTGGGATTTCCCATTGTGATACTTTATTTCTACAGCATGGTACTGAGAGTGGTGTATTTGAAACTGACCTCGAACCTGTGAGCTAGTCACCAATTAATGGTCCTCATTGGGTGGTAAATGTTGTGTTTTGGGCACCCTAATTTCCACCCTTCCTATCGGTTGAAAAAAAGCTCCATCAGAGGGCCATTCTCCTCTGTTGTAAGGGTATTGCTGAGATCTGTCTAACTGTAGAGGGCCCAGTACGGTTAGAGGGATAAATGAGTAAGTAAAGGAAGTAGCATATAAAATTGAAACTATTATAACTCTTGCGCTAGATCAGCACTAAAACATCTCAAGAAAATCAAACTGTTCATTCCCCCTGACGATCTTAAGACAGTAATACAATCACTTTTCCTATCCAAACTTGACTACAGCAATTCCATCATCACTGAAACCCCGAAAAGCCACCTTGCGCCCCTAAAAGCCATTCTTAATGCAGCTGCCAGACTCCTCTAAGGAATCAAAGGGTTTGGCCACATCTCACCTGCCCTGAAGAGTATCAATTAGCTTCCCATTGAAGAAAGATGTACCTTCAAGACAGCTTGTATCACTCACAGAGCCCTGCATACAAAGAATCTTAAATACCCAGAAGCCAAACTATTGAAAGAAGGAAGAGGCCGTACAATGAGAAGCACCAACTCACTTCTTCTCATACCTCCAAAGATGAAAAAGAAATCCTCGCAGGTGCACTCTTTCTCAGGAAATGCTCCTAGGATTTGGAACTCACTACCCGAGGATCTCCGCTGCAACCCCTCCTTCTCTTGCTTCAAACTGGACCGCAGATCTTTTCTGCTTAATAACGTCTTCGACAAGCACTCAAACTGATCTATGTTCACCGACTGATCCCTTGATGTGGTTGCCTGACTCACTCAGTCTCTAAGCTGTCACTAACGCCATTGCCCTAATGCAGTAATGTTATAGACATTTACGACTGTTTTTGACAACCTTAATACTTTATCATTGTATACTCCTTCGTTGTCGGGTTTTCTTTGACTCACAAGAATCCTCACATGTAACTCATGTAAACTTATTCTCATAACATGTAAAGCACTCAGATACCTTTGGGTCTAGCTAGAGCTATGGAAAACTCCGTCCCCCCCACCCACCCAAAAAAAGATGCTGGAACACAGGAAGGTGTCTTCATCGTCAGATGTTTTAGGATTCATACCTTCTCATTCGCCCCCACACCGGCTTGCACCTCCATCTCCTGCTCCTAATATTTTCTCTCTCTCTGCCTCCTTGCAAGCATAGTGACAGATTAGCTGCAAGAGTGGTATCGAATGATTTGTGGTGTCTTGCTGCACTCCAGTGTAAAGAAAATGACTGTTTCCAAGGTTGATGTGTATCTGTTGTGGATGGAACTGGCTGTATATATCGCCTGGGCTGGTGGCGTCTGTGACATTCAGACTTCTCATGTCTCACGTAAGCGCAGGTAAGCAGCCCGGGGCACTTTGATATGTTGTGTACTCTCAAAAACCCCCATGCACAGTATTAGCACAGGTGAAATTATTGGATGGGATTATTTCGCATATAACATCGATTCTCTAGTGGAATTATAACATATGATTATTCTGTAGGTGTTAATATTCATGCTGTGGGATCAAATAAATTGTATGTGTGATCTTGTGAGGGGCGTACATACTAAATTCCCCCCCCCTCGCCCCCTCCCCCCCACCCCCCCCCCTCCTGCAGTATTCCCTGGTGCAGCACTAACGACCACGCTTTTTTTCTGCCTACTTTGGAAGTGGACCTTGTTGACAAAATGTGCCTGCGTCTTGCCCTCTTACAATTTCATTAATCATGCCTGTCACTCGGACCCCTGTTTCATAACAGAAATCCTTTTCTATGAGGAGACAATGACAAAAAAGTCCTAATACATTCTACAATTCAACCTTTGATGTAAGTCAAAAGAATTCTTTATCGCTTGCCCGATTTTTTTTTTCTGTTTCTTTTTGCCCCTTTTTCATACTTTGTGTTTTTTCTTCTCCAGCCATTTTGCTATTCCTCAGAAATGAACAGTGGTTTGTTCTGCGCAGTATCTAAAATCCCATTTGGTGGTGTTTGTGTGGCGTCGGCAAAAGTGCAAGCCGTTGAAGTAAATACAGAGCTTAGTAGAGAGATAAAAATCGCTGTCGAATTTCAGCTTTTACTCAGATTTGTTACTGTTTACTTTTAATGCAATAAACAGCTTACGGAGAGTTAACCACTCGTTTAATTCCTGTTTAACTTAACTAGTACAACCACTAAACGAAGACATTTTTGTAAACTTGTACCGACACAAATACAAGTTTGCACTTATAGAAAGAATGAAAAGAGATAAATATTTTTCCATGTCCAAAGTACAGCTTCTGCTTCAAGTTGGGCATTTGTGATTGTTTCTTCTCCAAGATAGATTCCTACAAGGTTAAATCCAGCTGTAGCTTCATTACTTCATTGCTGTTATCATATGCACCGTGTTTGTGAGTTTGAATTTTAGCCGAATGATGATAAACGACATATTTGATTTGTGTTTTTTTAGATTAAGAAGTCTACTGATTGTTTAATGGATCAACAAGCTGAACTTCCAGACACAGGAGACTGCCTTTCTGATGTTAAGCAAAGACTTTCAGACTTGGGTACTATGGAGGAAAGTTTGCAGGTGAGGACCTCTTTTGAATGGCAGTAAACAATGGCAAGCAACAAATAGTGCTTTAACCATTTTCCTGCACACTTCAAGTAGGTGATTATGCGATGAAACCCAATATGTGGATTTTTAAGCCGCGCTGTCAAGCATCCAGTTGGCTGGTTCAAGGCAAAGGCCCCAGTATTGAGGCAAAAAGATAAATAAGGTATACATCCAACGAGGCCCTTGTACTCGAGATTCTATTAGAGCATACTTAACTTAAGCATCTAATAAGGTCAGTAAATTCCATCGGTTTGCATATTGCCACATTTGGTTTGTTCAACTTTAGAAATTATCTTTTAAATTAAATGTTCAAATATATATGTGTTACTAACTAAAGTTTGTTTGCTAACTGAGCTTTTGAGACACAGAACAACCCTAAGATCTCCAGCTTTGCTTTGAATGCACACTACCCTGCCCCCTTACTTCTGTGCGAGTCATTCCTAAACTAAGGTTATTCGTGAGCCGCCTTCTCCAGCCTCAGAATCTAGTTTGAGTTCATGGCCACTGAAAAATGCTTTCCTGTTGTGCCTGTCCATACCTATTTAAATGATTGAAATTCTTCTCAAAGGACTTGTGGTTTAACCCCTTCGCTGCTAGGCCTTTTTTTGGCTATTTGGGGTAGTTCGCGCTTAGTCCCCTGTAACATTTCGTCCACCTAAGGTATCCATGTCAAATTTGCACCCTTTTTTTCCAACACCCTGAGGATTCTAAAGGTACCCAGGGTTTGTGGATTCCCCTGGAGGGGACTCAGAAATTAGCCAAAATACAGCTAAATTATAAAAAAAAATTAAAATGCGGAACGAGTGCTGCAGAAGAAAGCGTCTGAAATCACCATCTTCCCAGCTTTCAGGGACAGGCAGACTTTTGTCAGAAAACCCAAATTGTTTTTACACATTTTTGGCATTTTACTGGGACATAGCCTATTTTTGCTACTTTCTGTGCTTTCAACCTCCTTCCAGTTAGTGGTAGAAATGGGTGTTAAAGCAAGCAATAATGGATCCCGGAAAGCTATACATTTCTGAAAAGTAAACAAAATCCTGAATTCAGCAAGGGGTCATTTGTGTAGATCCTTCAAGTTTTTTTTTTATAGAAACTAACTAACAGTTGAAAATAAGAAAAATTCAAAATGAGTTGAAAAAACAGCCATTTGTGCCAACATTTTCACCTGTAACTTCTTCTAAGTATGACAGATTTTCAAAAGCAATATACCGTTACATCCACTGGACACTTCTGGTTGTGGGGATATATGGGACTTTTTAGGTTCATCAAGAACCCGAGGAACCCAGAGCCAATAACTGAACAGCGTCTTGCAATGGTTTTTCATTGTGTACCAGGTATATAGCAATTCATTTGGTAAAATATAAAGAATGAAAAATAAGTATCAAAGACACCTATTCATTTTCGAAATGGGAACAAAATATAGAGTTTAGAAACAGTTGCTATTTGCACATCTCCAAAATTGTAGGTACCCATACTAGCATGTGAATATAGGACATTTTTCAAAGTGACTTTTTTTTTTTTTACACATTTGGAAGGCAGAAATGCATAGAAAGTCAATAGGTAATAACAGTTGCTCTACAATTCTGAGTTCCCCTAAGTCTCCTTATAAAAATGGTACCTCAGTTGTGTGGGTAGGCCTAGAGCCCGTGACCGTAAACGGCCCAAAATGCAACATGGACACACCACATTTTTACAGTGAAAACTGACCCGTTTTTTTGCAAAGTGCCTAGCTGTAGCTTTTGAACCCTAGCTCTGCCGGCACCTATGGAAACCTAGCAAACCTATACATTTGTTTAAACTAGACACCCAGGGGAATCCAGGATGGGGTGACTTGTGTGGATCTCACCAGGTTCTGTTACCCAGAATCCTTTGCAAACCTCAAATTTTGTAAAAAAAACACCACATTTTCCTCACATTTCTGTGATGGAAAGTTCTGGAATCTGCGTGGATCCACAAAATTCCACCCACCCCGCATTTCCCAAAGTCTTCCGATAAAAATGGTACCTCACTTGTGTGGGAAGGCCTAGTGCCCTCGACAGGAAACGGGGCAAAACGCAACATGGACACCACATTTTTTCTGTGAAAACTGACCCTTTTTTCCAAAGTGCCTAGCTGTGGATTTTGAACCCTTGCTCTGCCGGCACCTACGGAAATCTAACAAACCTATACATTTTGGAAAAGTAGACACCCAGGGGAATCCAGGATAGGGTGACTTGTGTGACTCTCACCAGGTTCTGTTACCCAGAATCCCTTGCAAACCTCAAACTTTGGAGGAAAAAAAAGAAAAACAAATTTTCCTCACATTTCTGTGATGGAAAGTTCTGGAATCTGTGTGAATCCCAAAATTCCACCCACCCCGCATTCCCCAAAGTCTTCTGCTAAAAATTGTACCTCACTTGTGTGGGTAGGCCTAGTGCCTGTGACAAGAAATGGCCCAAAACGCAACGTAGACACACCACATTCTTACAGTGAAAACTGACCCTTTTTTTGCAAAGTGCGTAGCTGTGGATTTTGAACCCTAGCTCTGCCGGCACCTATGGAAACCTAGCAAACCTATACATTTGTGAAAACTAGACACCCAGAGGAATCCAGGAGGGGGTGACTTGTGTGGATCTCACCAGGTTCTGTTACCCATAATCCCTTGCAAACCTCAAAGTTTGTAAAAAAAAAAAAACATTTTCCTCACATTTCTGTGATGGAAAGTTCTGGAATCTGTGTGGATCCACAAAATTCTACCCTCCCCGCATTCCACAAAGTCTTCCAATAAAAAATGGTACCTCACCTGTGTGGGTAGGCCTAGTGCCCGTGACAGGAAACGGCCCAAAATTCAACGTGGACACACCACATTTTTACAGTGAAAATTGACCCTTTTTTTGCAAAGTGCTCAGCTGTAGATTTTGAACCCTAGCTTTGCCGACACGTAAGGATACTTAGCATACCTATATATTTTTGAAAACTAGACACCCTGGGGAATCCAGGATGGGGTGACTTGTGTGGCTCTCACCAGGTTCTGTTACCCAGAATCCCCTGCAAACCTCAAACTTTGTAAAACTAAACACATTTTCCTCAAATTTCCGTGATGGAAAGTTCAGGAATCTGTGTGGATCCACAAACTTCCATCCACCCCGCATTCCCCAAAGTTTCCCGAAAAAATCAGTACCTCACTTGTGTGGGTAGGCCTAGTGCTCGCGGCATGGAAGGGCCCAAAATGTATTGTGGAGACAAACTTACCTATCACAAAAGGACCTGGTTTTGCAAGGGGGGGGTCACCAGGGTTTTTGGCCCCGTGCTCGGCGGTCATCTAGGGAAACCTACCAAACCCACACATTTCTGAAAACTAGACACCCGGGGGAGTTCAGCGAGGTATGGCTTGCGTGGCCCCCTTAAAGTTTTCCTACCCAGAATTCCCTGCAAACCTCAAATTTAGCTGGAAAAAACCACATTTTTCTCAGATTTCTGTGTGAGAAAGTTGTGGGATCACCGGGCTGACACAAATTTCCTTCCATCCAGCGTTCCCCCTGGTCTCCCGATAAAAATGGTACCTCACTCGCGTGGGTGGCCAAGTACCCACGACAGGCAAGGGTCCAAAACGTATTGTGGAGACATCAAAATTACCTATCACAAAACGACCTGGTTTTGCAAGGGGGGGTCACCTGGGTTTTTGGCCCTGGGCACGGCGGTCATCTAGGGAAACCTACCAAACCCACTCATTTCTGAAAGCTAGACATCAGGGGGAGTCCAGAGAGGTATGGCTTGCGCGGATCCCCCAAAGTTTTCCACCCAGAATCCCCTGCAAACCTCAAATTTAGCTGAAAAAAAATCAAATTTTCCACATATTTTTGCGTGGGATCACCGTACCGGCACAAATGTCCTACCACACAGCATTCCTCTCAGTCTCACGAGTAAAATGATACCTCACTGTGAGGTGTAGAAGTTATCAAGGTACAAATGGGGACCTTTGTTAAACAGTCCTCTAGCAAGGTCCCACACAATCTTCTCTGAAACTCCTAAAGTGGACGGACAACCAGCGGGGTCAATAGTGGAATCCCTACCAGTGTACACCCGAAAATTATAGACATATCCTGTCCTACTCTCAGACAACATATACATCTTAATTCCATAACATGCCCTCTTGCTAGGAATGTACTGCCTAAAAACCAAACGGCCCTAGAACAGGACCAAAGACTCATCAACAGCTATTTCTTTCCCTGGATTATAGATCTCTGAAAATCGATCTACAAAGTGTTCAAGAACAGGCCAAATCTTAAAAAGACGGTCACAGTCAGGGTGATCTTGTGGCAACTTCAAAGCATTATCAACAAAATGCAGCATCCGAAGCAAAAGTAAACACCGATCACAACTCATAATTGCAGGAAATATGGCCGTTGCCATCAATGGACTGGTAGACCAATATGAAGCCAGGGTTGGCTTCCTTATCAAGCCCATCAAAAGAGGCAAACCCAAAAACCTCTTCATCTCATCCAGATTTGTGGGAGTCCTCCGGGTAGCTCTAGAGCGGGGCCGAAGCTTGGCACTGTTGTCCCTCAAAAACTGTTCAGCATACAAATTAGTCTGCTCAACAATCCAAAAATACATAATCCATAAACAACTCAAAAACTGTATATGCAAAAAATTTCACAATCCACTCTATACTCTGCATCACCACTAAAGGCAGGCAACACCGACTGCACCATGTTTGGATCAACCCAGAGTCCAGCACTTCCAGTAGGAAGGCTTGCAGCTCCAGTCTGCAATCCAAATGCCTCTTGCTGCACCATCGACATATCAGTGTCCTTCTCTAAAACAGGCACTTCATCCGCACTGAGAGTAGCTTCATCATCAGATGATTCCTCGTGGACAGAAAACTCACTGCCAGAATCTTGCACTCCCTCCTCTCCCTCAGACGAACTTTCAGTCTCATAATCATGGTCCGAGGAAGATTCAAAAAGCATACCAACCACCTGCTGAGCAGTAATTTGCGGCTAGCCATAATCCTTACTAATAAAGGTAGCTTCTCAAACAAGTCAACAACAACAAACACTTTGTAAAATAAGTAATAAACAAAATGCGGCTTCATCACAAAGACCTATATACTCCAAAGCTATACCACTCACTTGCCAGAAGCAGCTAGACTCACCAACACCTACTCTGCACAGATACAGTAAAGACCAACAATATCCCACTAAAAAAGAAAAAGAAAATGACACACAAGACAATGCAAAACACATCGCAAAGAATTTCATGCTCAAAACACTAAATAAATATGCTGCTATTATGACACCACTTACAAAAAGTTCATTCATGGATGACAATAATACTCATTTGGAGTAAACACAACAAAAATGTTTCTCTTACGCAAGGCAAGGCTCCCGGACGTCCAACGCACGCAAAGGGTTAAAACATGCATTATTCCATCTGTTTCTCTCCTTTTGACTCTCCAGAACCAGACACAATAAACAGATGGTACATTTCTAGTAATGTGTACACCTCATCATTTCAGTTTTATTGCTGGTTGTATCTCTCCATAGGCATACAAACTTGTCTCTTGCTCGCCCAATAGATTTGGCATTTTGTTTAGCCACTTTAATGCCATCAGGTATTGTAACACCAAGATCAGTCATGATCTTCTTGAGCTCAACTCTCTTCTTCTACTAACTTCCATCAGTGCATGTCTTGACTGTGTAGCTTCATGGTTGGCTGTGTTCACATTTATCACTCTTTCAGCTTTCCTTAGTAGTGCCTTCAGTGCTTAATTTGAACCGGTGGTTGCAGGTGGTGACCAGCAATTATTTTACCTCAATAGACCTTTATCCAGAGCAAGAGAGAGAAAACACAAAATGGGTAAAGGAGGAGGAAGGGGAAAACGGCAAAACAGTGACAAAAGGAGAAAGCAGGGAGAAAAACAAACCTGGTAGATTTGTGTGCCATTTTGAATTGGGCCGGTGTCTAGGAGATTGCACACGGCGTTACAACACATTGCATCTGTGATGCACACCCCGATCCTTAAACAGCATATGTGATCTGTGGGCCAACTAGTATTGAGTTATTCAGTGCATTGGTGATGCACACACCTTATTATTTAAGTATACAACTGTGTCTTTGTGGAAAACTTGCAAAGAAATCACGGTGATTCGCACACCAATTTTGAACACCACGTGATCTGTGTTACAAGTGGTACATGCCATCCTCATTGGTCCATCTAATATTGATTTATTCAGCGCATCGGTGATGTGCACACCTCATCGTTAACGTATACAACTCTCTCAGTGTCTGAGCCTGTAAGAAGTACGGTGATTCGCACACCAATTGTGAACACCAGGATCTTTATTCCAGTTGAATCTCACAGTGCATATTGCACATTAATAGTGTCCCATTCTCTACATCATTCACAATAAACTTAAGGTTATCAGAAGTGCAAGCATATTTCTCAGGCAGCATTTTAAGTCTTACAGTGTAAGTTACTCTGAACAAACTAATTGCGCAGCGAATTGCGTCTTTCATAAAATGCAACAGTCCAGAGCCAGACTGGTAGCAATGGAAAAAAGGGTTCGAAGCATATCTTGATGCATAAGAAGGAGAGTCATTCGCACATAAGAAGAAATTCGCTATTTTACAACATTGTTTAGGTCCAGATGACTGGAAAATTTTGAAACATATTCCCAGAGAAGTTGTTCTTTAAGATGAAGGTGATGATGATGGTGTTCGAGGTATAGATGAGTATGCGTCTGCCAAAAATTCTTTAGATATAAGGTTCAAGGCTACTAAAACTGTCATTATGGAAGGGCATACATTTACAAGAGTACAAATGTCCGGAGAGTCTGCAACAAGTTTCGTAGGTGCTTTGAAGATCTTAGCAGTGTCCTGAGAGTAGAAAGACTTTGAAGAAGAACTAATCAGAGACCAACTAGTGGAGAAAACAAACAACAAGAAAGTACAAGAGGCACTATTGTCAACACCTAATTTAACATTACAAAAAGACTGCAACTAGAATTGAGAGTACAACTTCATACATGGAACAAATAACTGTATCAGAATACAAGTCTAAGACTCCGAGTGTGTTGGCAATTAAAAGTAAATATAATAAAGGGAAGAAAGGATGAAATGGAGAGATTGTCAGATAAATCTTTCAAAACTGACAAAACATACAAAAAACAACCATTTAAACAATTATAATGTTATAGATGCAGAAGCATGTCTCACTTAGGGAATGCCAGTGTGTATTTCCAGCCAAGGAGCGTTCCTATGCATAGTGCATCAAAAAGGGGAAGTAATTTGAGTGAAATTGATCAATCCACGAGTGGTGAAAGTGAGATTTCAAAGAAGCAGTTTTAGAGAAAAATAATATAAAACAAGAGTTGTGTGGAGTGTCTTTAAATTTGTTAAAAAGACCTTTATGTATACTAAGGATAAATAGAGTAGATATAAAAGTGATGGCAGATTCTGGTTCCCCGAATGTGGGATTCAGTTGAAGAAATCTGTAATTTGTCCTGTAGGTTAGGGTGGTAAACCCATTGGGGTGGTGGGTGAGTTTTAGGTGCATTTCAAAAATAGCAAAACACAAGGGGGCCGATTCCGATCTCGGTCGGAGGCGTACCCAACACCATTCGGTCGGGAAAAAAGCCATGCGAAAGCCTGTTTCCCGACCGATCCGTACAGCACACCGAACGAGTAAGTACGATGCGCACAACAGCAAAGAATCCGGGCGAGCCGTACTCACCCAAACCAGGTCCTGTTCCCCGACCGAGGCGAATCCGGAAACGCCGAATCGAGTCGCACGGAAGGAAAAATGCAGCCCCGTCCGGCCGGACAAGTACGATGCGCTTTCCGTACGCGCCGAACCCGTCGCTACGCACGGCACGTCAAAGCATCCGGGAGAGGCGCACATAAGCTCCGATTCGCGCCACAACACGATCCACGGCTACGAGACGAACACGCCGAGGACGAGGCGAAGCGACGAGGACGAGGTGAAGCGACGAGGACGACGCGAAGCAACGAGAAGGACGAACGACACGAACCAACCATGAATCCCTTCGTCCCGATCATACCAATATTCTACATTTACTACCGGAACAGGCACGGACGCGTACGGCGCAGAAGGTAAGCCAGACACCAACCACGAAACACATACAACACGTACACGACACATCACACACACACACACAGAGGGATGCAGAATATACTTACACCAGCAACAGCAGCACCATAGGGGCGGGATGCCCATCACCAAGGCCACATATGCACACAGGGGCCTGAATGCGCACCACCACCCTCACCCAGGGGGGGCAGGATGCCTACCACTACTACCACCCTCACCCAGGGGGGGCAGGATGCCTACCACTACTACCACCCTCACCCAGGGGGGCAGCATGCCTACCACTACTACCACCCTCAGCCAGGGGGGGCAGGATGCCTACCACCACTACCACCCTCACCCAGGGGGGGCAGGATGCCTACCACTACTACCACCCTTCGCCAGGGGGGCAGCATGCCTACCACTACTACCACCCTTAGCCAGGGGGCAGGATGCCTACCACTACTACCACCCTTAGCCAGGGGGGCTGGATGCCTACCACTACTATCACCCTTAGCCAGGGGGGCAGGATGCCTACCACTACTACCACCCTCACCCAAGGGGGCAGGATGCCTACCACTACTACCACCCTTAGCCAGGGGGCAGGATGCCTACCACTACTACCACCCTTAGCCAAGGGGCAGGATGCCTACCACTACTACCACCCTTAGCCAGGGGGCAGGATGCCTACCACTACTACCACCCTTTGCCAGGGGGCAGGATGCCTACCACTACTACCACCCTCACCCAGGGGGGCAGGATGCCTACCACTACTACCACCCTTAGCCAGGGGGGCAGGATGCCTACCACTACTACCACCCTCACCCAGGGGGCAGGATGCCTACCACTACTACCACCCTTAGCCAGGGGGCAGGATGCCTACCACTATTACCACCCTCACCCAGGGGGGCAGGATGCCTACCACTACTACCACCCTCACCCAGGGGGGCAGGATGCCTACCACTACTACCACCCTTAGCCAGGGGGGCAGGATGCCTACCACTACTACCACCCTCACCCAGGGGGCAGGATGCCTACCACTACTACCACCCTTAGCCAGGGGGGCAGGATGCCTACCACTACTACCACCCTCACCCAGGGGGCAGGATGCCTACCACTACTACCACCCTTAGCCAGAGGGGGCAGGATGCCTACCACTACTACCACCCTCACCCAGGGGGGCAGGATGCCTACCACTACTACCACCCTCACCCAGGGGGGCAGGATGCCTACCACTACTACCACCCTCACCCAGGGGGGGCAGCATGCCTACCACTACTACCACCCTCACCCGGGGGGGCAGCATGCCTACCACTACTACCACCCTCACCCAGGGGGGCAGGATGCCTACCACTACTACCACCCTCACCCAGGGGGGCAGGATGCCTACCACTACTACCACCCTCACCCAGGGGGGCTGGATGCCTACCACTACTACCACCCTTAGCCAGGGGGGCAGGATGCCTACCACTACTACCACCCTCACCCAGGGGGCAGGATGCCTACCACTACTACCACCCTTAGCCAGAGGGGGCAGGATGCCTACCACTACTACCACCCTCACCCAGGGGGGCAGGATGCCTACCACTACTACCACTCTCACCCAGTGGGGGCAGGATGCCTACCACTACTACCACCCTCACCCAGGGGGGGCAGCATGCCTACCACTACTACCACCCTCACCCAGGGGGGGCAGCATGCCTACCACTACTACCACCCTCACCCAAGGGGGGGCAGGATGCCTACCACTGCTACCACCCTCACCCAGGGGGGGCAGCATGCCTACCACTACTACCACCCTCACCCAGGGGGGCAGGATGCCTACCACTACTACCACCCTCACCCAGGGGGGCAGGATGCCTACCACTACTACCATCCTCACCCAGGGGGGCTGGATGCCTACCACTACTACCACCCTTAGCCAGGGGGGCAGGATGCCTACCACTACTACCACCCTCACCCAGGGGGGCAGGATGCCTACCACTACTACCACCCTTAGCCAGAGGGGGCAGGATGCCT
This sequence comes from Calotriton arnoldi, assembly GCA_963921515.1. Classification (NCBI taxonomy): domain Eukaryota; kingdom Metazoa; phylum Chordata; class Amphibia; order Caudata; family Salamandridae; genus Calotriton; species Calotriton arnoldi. Next base: position 1,964,359 of record CAWUFW010002942.1, read on the forward strand.
ACCACTACTACCACCCTTAGCCAGGGGGGCAGGATGCCTACCACTACTACCACCCTCACCCAGGGGGGCAGGATGCCTACCACTACTACCACCCTTAGCCAGGGGGGCAGGATGCCTACCACTACTACCACCCTCACCCAGGGGGGCAGGATGCCTACCACTACTACCACCCTTAGCCAGGGGGGCAGGATGCCTACCACTACTACCACCCTCACCCAGGGGGGCAGGATGCCTACCACTACTACCACCCTCACCCAGGGGGGCAGGATGCCTACCACTACTACCACCCTTAGCCAGAGGGGGCAGGATGCCTACCACTACTACCACCCTCACCCAGGGGGGCAGGATGCCTACCACTACTACCACCCTTAGCCAGGGGGCAGGATGCCTACCACTACTACCACCCTTAGCCAGGGGGGCAGGATGCCTACCACTACTACTACCCTCACCCAGGGGGGCAGGATGCCTACCACTACTACCACCCTCAGCCAGGGGGGCAGGATGCCTACCACTACTACCACCCTTAGCCAGGGGGGGCAGGATGCCTACCACAACTACCACCCTCACCCAGGGGGGGCAGGATGCCTACCACTACTACCACCCTTAGCCAGTGGGGGCAGGATGCCTACCACTACTACCACCCTCACCCAGGGGGGGCAGGATGCCTACCACCACTACCACCCCCACCCATAGGATGGACAATGCATGACACAACCAGCACACCACAACCTAGGGAATGCAAGAAGAAGACATCCCCCCCAACACCATGACAAGCGTGTGTAGACTGTGTCAAATGCCTACAACACCGAACATGACTTTGAACATACAATGTGACCCCCTAGCACATGTGCCACACAAATGTGTGTGGCACCCACAATGCAAGCAGGCCATGACCATTGTGGCAATGTGGTCCAAACCCCCATCATCACAATGACCAAAATGTAAGTGTGGGGTCCATAGCTGCAGCACATTTTGAACATTGTGGCAATGGGGTCCAAACCCCCATCATCACAGTGACCAAAAGGTAAGTGTGGGGTCCATAGCTGCAGCACATTTTGAACATTGTGGCAATGGGGTCCAAACCCCCATCATCACAGTGACCAAAAGGTAAGTGTGGGGTCCATAGCTGCAGCACATTTTGAACATTGTGGCAATGGGGTCCAAACCCCCATCATCACAGTGACCAAAAGGTAAGTGTGGGGTCCATAGCTGAAGCACATTTTGAACATTGTGGCAATGGGGTCCAAACCCCCATCATCACAGTGACCAAAAGGTAAGTGTGGGGTCCATAGCTGAAGCACATTTTGAACATTGTGGCAATGGGGTCCAAACCCCCATCATCACAGTGACCAAAAGGTAAGTGTTGACAAAGTAAGAGGTGCAACTGCCAAACTGCATGGATGATTCCTGGTCACAGAACAACAAACACATCAGTGGCAAAGTAGTGTATGTGTCCCATTGCAACATAAATTGGGGGAGCCAAATCCTGCAGTGCAAATAAGACATAACTTTGGCCATGTGCAGACAAACAACACCCATGGGGGCTGACACCGTCAACAATCATCAATGACACAATGACAGAAGTGACCATCCGAATGCAGACCCACATATTTGCACCAATGGGTACACACATGCAGATACCCTGTGGAGACTGCAGATGTGAGGTGAACAGATACCATACCATGGCAGCAATGGGACACACAAACCATGATCATTGTGCTGACCGATGACCTAGGAGTCCCAGGGACAGCAGGGGAAACCCACCAAACTACATACAGCCAATGGCACACCCAAGATATGCCAATGCAGTGGTGCAGATGCACAAACACAAACAGGCAGACCCACCCTGCACATCATACACAACAGGTGAGGGTGGGGGTGCCAGTGTCCCCAGGCAACCACACAACACATGAGGAGACATGAATACCAATCATACAGATGTGCATACAGTGCCACACAAAGGTAACTCATGGATCCAAATTCCCTATGTGGGCAAGCAGGCATTGTCAGATGAGAGGGAGCACAAATCACACATGTCACACAGGCACGTAGGGACAGCAACTGACACAGCAAGACACAGACACACCACAGCACCACCCCCAGGGCCCCCACAATGTGGTGACCCTGGGCTGCATTACAATCCCACTGTGATGACAAAGCTAAATGTGGTTCACACTGTGAACCACAGTCATGTGTACTGAGCAACTAACTACCATCACACCTACACAAGCACAAATCAAACAGCATGGCCAGTGAGCCAAGGCCAACATGGAGGCAGGGGCCTAGCCGGGCAACAACTCTCATCTGCACACACTCAACACCACACCCCTCGACCTCCAACAATGTGCAGCAGTGAAGCACACATGCACTGGTGACATTGCACATGCACCCATGACTATTCCAGGGTGGTGGGTGGGAACCAAGGTGCAGAAACACATCACACATGGACACTAAACAAGACTCCTGAATGTCTGACACACTGCACACTACGCCGTACATGGACATGACAGCAATACCACACCAACCAATGGGATCACAGCCACAGTCACACACCAATGAAGAAGCCAAGGTCACCCACAAAGAACACACATAGACAACAACCAACATTGCAGCCCGGAACCTGAGGAGTGCCAGCAGTCACACACACAACGTGTCACAATCACTGAAAGATAACACAAACTGGAAATCACATGACAGGGGCAAACAACAAGTGCCAAGGGGAAACCTGACTGTGACCCAGCTGCGTCTGCACACAAACTCAGCCCTGACAGCAAGCACACCTATGGGTGACACCCTGATGACCAGTAATGTGCCATGCACCCACATCACAGAGAACCCAGGGAGAAGACTTTGGGGGAACATAGCTCAACTCAGCTAGCATCACAAACAGGTACAACACTAGGGATCACAGCATGCACAGCTAAACGGAAGTGAACACACAGACATGCACATACAACACACACCTTGGGCGCAGGCAATGTCACAGGAGTACACACTGCCATGAGGGAACTCCACTCCTGTGTGAGGACAGCTGTGCCATATGTTGCCTCAGTAGGGCCCCACCATGTCAGCTGAGCCCTTGGTCACACAATCAACAATTAGCACCAAATGAGAGCTCCCGTCACATCAGCCTGGTCATGGAAGTGCCAACGGAATCATCAGCACAGATCCAACACACTTGTATAGCAATGTTGCACTGACAACACAGATGAGTCCTTCCCCATTGATGCCCAAACCTGCATGTCCAGTGGAGATGGCCACACGGTCAGGGAAGTAGACGAATAGAACAATGGCAGGCACAACAGATGTGCAGGGGTGGAAGCCACAGATGTGAAATTGCCAATCTAAGTAGGAAATCCCATTGCCAAATACTGAACACATGACACACTCAGATGCTGCTATGGATGACATGGATACACCACAGGATAGGACACATTCCCCCTGGACCACATGGGTTCCTGCACAGTAACACTTCATTATCATGAGACCAAATGTCACCATCACTGCAGCAAGGGCATGGTTAGCATCATCAACATCATGTACATCAGAAGCAAAAGCACTAGAGAACAGAAAGTTGCTTTATTCAGCATATGTGGCATGAAAAGGAGAAGTCCAGTAGAACATAAACAAAGGCCAATGGCCAGTCCATCAACAAAGTCACAAGTGGGTGACAGTGGCAGATGCCACCCTACACATGCCTGCACAAAACCAGGGACAATCCACTAGGAGGGGCAACCGGGGGGTAGGCCAGGCACCGCAGGGACAGGATCAGGGCTCACCAGGAGGAAGCAGGGAAGGGGTGGTGGGTGCTGGAGAGCCACTGACAACTGCAGTGGAGGTGTCTGACATGGTGTGTGCCGGCACAACTGGGGGGCATGGCTCAGATGTTGTGGGTGCCGGCACGACTGCAGTGGACCCTGCAGATGGAGTGGACAGGTCCGCCACTGCAGTGCCCAAGTCAGACAGGGTGGTAGTGGACTCCACTGCAGTGCCTACCACCAGGGGAGGAGAATGGGGAACAGGCAAGGTGGGCTGGACAGAGGGGAGGACACCCTCACCACATCAGTGGCACAGACAAGCGCAGCGGGGGTGTTGTTCCAGGAGAGCAAGTGGCAGGGGAGAAGGCCGGAGCCTCTTGGGGATGGTATATCTGTGGGTGGGGGAACCTGGGGCAGGGTGTGGTGGGGGCACCTGTGGAGTGGGGGCCTGAGGGATGGAGGAAGGAGACCTGGTGCTTGAGCTGCAGGGCGGCGGCGGGGTCTTGCTCTTAGCACTCCGGGGGGACTTGCGGGTGGGGGCCTCAGTCTGTCTGCGCCTGGGGGAGGGTGTCCGGGGCGAGGGGCACTCTGCTCCGTGTGGGGGGCTTCCTCTTCTCCCTGGATGCTGGGGCAGCTGGATCGGAGGGAAGAGGCCGAGGTCACTGAGGAAGAGGCGCTGGGTCTTTGGGGTTGCAGGTGAGGCAAGGGAGGGTGCTTTGGAGGGAGAGGCAACTGAGGACTGCGCAGTGCCCGTGGATGCATGTGTGTGTACCAGGGCCCCATCCCCTGTGAGTCTGGTTTCAGTCCCCTGACTGTGCGTGCGTGTGCGTTTAGTTTGTGGCGTGTGTGTCTGTGTGCTGGACGTGTGTGTGCTGGTGTGTGCCTGTGCTGGTGTGTGTGTGCTTGGGACGGGTAAGGTGCTGGGGAGTGTGGATGGAGCAGAGGCAGGAGGGGTGAGGGACTGTCTGAGGAGGGACACTGCTGCCGTCAGGGAGGAGTCCATGGACCTGTTGCCCCTCTGTAGGTCAGACATGCCCGATGAGATGCCCTCCATGAACGACACCAGCTGAGTCAACAGTGTGGTGTGCGCATGGAGGACACTCAGCATGGCTGTCTGCCCTACATGGAGCTGGCGAAGGAGGTACACAGACTCCTCACTCAGGGCAGCAGGGGACACAGGGGCAGGGGGTGCGGTGCCTGGCCCAAAGGAGACACGCTCCCGAACATGGGAGCCTCCACGGACCTGGGGAATGGGAGCCGATGGGAGGGCGGTGGTGGTGCTGGTGGTGGTGGGGACAGCAACACTAGCTGGCGTGTGGTGGCTGCTGACACCCGCCTCCACAAGGGAGTCATCCTCCGAGTTGCTCTGGTCCTCAGCTGAGGTGGATGGTGCTGAGGACTCCTCGGTGTGGCTCCCCTCGCCCTCCGTGCCACTGGGTCCCTCCGACCACTCCTCGGCTGCTGACCCAGTCTGGCTCTCTGGCTCCTCCTGGTCCGTGGAGCTGTCCCCTTCCGTGGCCGTGGATGTATCTGCAAACAATGGGGAAACAGACAGACATCAGTCACCTGCACCAAACGCACACACCACTGTGAGCACAGCACATTACAGAGCAAGCCCTGGCATCATTAGTTGTACATTGCTAAAAGTGCCCTAACTGAACAGGAGAAGCCAATTGTCAGTCTGATGCCAAGCATGGCACTCACATCCCACATGGCCTTGCACCCATCTGTCTGGTGTCTGTTGGATTGCAACACCCCAGTGTGGACACATGCACCAAGTACACAGTAGTTGGACAGTGCAGAGGACACGGTGTGGCATGTGGACATGCACACATCACAGCTCTTGCCACTGAGTCAGTACAGGTTTCCGGATGAAAGGGATGCCCAGAGTCAAATAGGAAATGCATGTGATGCATACCAGCGACAGACACCATGATGCACCCATGTCCTGATAGCCAGCGCCACTATGGTGTGCATGTAGCACATGTCACTCCCCTGCAGGACCACCAATAAGTTGACACATGCCATGGCGGAGGCATGACTGCTAAGTCATACATCACTGTCTCAGTGATGTATGACTTGGCAGCCAGACAACAACACTATGCACTGTGTCACAATAGTAGGTCATGGGGAATGCAAGTCATGGAGCTGCACAAGTGCACATGTACATCCCCCACACAACACATCATCTTAACCCTCATCTGTCCAGGTCACACCTATTGGACATATGGGAGACCTGTGACACTACCCTTGGAACCTGAGCCCCTCACAATTTGCTGTGAATGGGGAACAGCTGCCTGAACTTCACATTCGCATACCCCAGTCTGCACGCGCAGCTGATCAAACACCTATGTGACACACAAGTATCGTCTCCTATGGTCACATCTCCAGGGGCATGCTGAGCCCCTACCAAGAAACACCCCAGCAGTCCTGGCAACTAATCCACAGCACACTGACACAGAGGCAGACACCTGAGGGGTCAAATCACTGTGCACAATGTGTCAGCTGATACACGGGAGTGGGAGTACACAGTGCATTGCATGGCCTGGAGTAGGCATGACTGTCCTGCTCCACATGAATGAGGGATGTGCCCTGGACAGTGGATAGCTGGCCATGTATGTGTGACACACGTAATCTGCACACTCCTGGGGCCCAAACATTGTTCCTACCCGCTGCATGGGCGTGTGCCACATACCCCAGGCACATGTGGTGGCTCAGCTCAGCAAGTGGACCGCATATCAAAGCAACACGCAGATCACATGTCCAAACCCAGGCGTTGTGTGAACAATGGACCCACCCATGATGCCCACAACAGAGTTAGGGAAACAGATGCTGTCCCCCACCTTTAGTGAAGCAAACTGCAAGGACACAGTCCCAAGTGACACAATTCCCTGAATGTAAGGGCCACACCTGGGTATCAGATGGGCAGTGGGCAGTGCACAATAGAGGGACATGGCTCCTGGACAACATGACTGCTGCACTGTGGCAGTTGAACCAGGCCAGAGGAGGGCACAAAGCATGTAATACAGAGTTCACAGTGCAGTCTTTGACTCACCCCCTCCTTGCTGCTGTCTGGCCTTCAGCTGCCCATCCAGGTCTGGAAACACCACCGCCAGGATCTGGAGCATGTGGGGGGTCAGGGTCCGTGTTCCGCCCCTCCTGCGAGGAGGCGACAGCTTCAGCTGGACCCGTGCAATCCTCCGGGTCCAGCCCCGAAGGTCCTGCCACCTCTTCTGGCAGTTGCGGATCCGGCGCTTGTAGACCCCCACGGACCGGACAGCCCGGACGATGTCCTTCCAGATTTCCTGCTTCCGATGGGCATTAACCTGTCAGGATGACAAAGTGAAAAGGCCATTACCACACATGCAACATATCCGTGCATGACACAGTTGTATATACATGTCTCAATCACAGGGGCACATGATGTACACAGGCAGTGCAAAGCTGACCATGGACAGTTTGCCAGACGTCACTACATGGTATCATTGCATGGGAAGTAAAACCATGTTCAAATGCACTGTCACTGCACCATACCTGTCCAGTGCAAGTCACTACACACTATGGGGGGTGACAACTACTCAGTGAGCCTGCTAGCCAGTGGCGTGCAGACTCTCAGCCTTGCTAGTCACACAAAATGCACATTCAGAAAGGCAGTGCACAGAACACTCACCTGCTCCCCTGGTGTCCCATACAGCTTGCTGTACTGTGGAAGTAGGCTGTCCAGCAGGGCCTGGTTCTCTTCAAGGCTGAAGGCTGGGGCTCTCTCCACAGTACGTGCCATTGCAGGGTCCAGAGGGGCAGAGACAGCAGCAGTGCAGTGGCAGATGTCGTCCTGGAGCATGTAGTGCAGGCAAGTGAGCTCTCAGGGGAATAGCCAGCAATATATATGTGCTGGAGAGGCAGATACTGTCCCTTGTGTCCAAAGTGATAGGTCCAAGTCGTTTGCATCTTCTGAATCTGGCCAATCCATGGAATAGCAGCACCAAAACACGCCCACAGCATCCTTCAAATCTTCAACTTCATGACATACATGATTTTGCAACATTGTTGTGGGTGACCAACTGAATTTACAGCAACCGACTCGTTCGAAATTGAAAACGCGTCCGTTGCCAGGCAAGCCCATTGTCAATGGGTGCGCACCGATCGGTCCATTGCGGTACAACGCGCACAGGGGTACAACGCGTACCCGCACACATTGAATGCAATGGGCCGGCCGGAGGCACCGATCGGTCCATTGCAGTACAACGCGCACAGGAGTACAACGCGTACCCGCACACATTGAATGCAATGGGCCGGCCGGAGGCACCGATCGGTCCATTGCAGTACAACGCGCACAGGGGTACAACGCGTACCCGCACACATTGAATGCAATGGGCCGGCCGGAGGCACCGATCGGTCCATTGCAGTACAACGCGCACAGGGGTACAACGCGTACCCGCACACATTGAATGCAATGGGCCGGCCGGAGGCACCGATCGGTCCATTGCAGTACAACGCGCACAGGGGTACAACGCGTACCCGCACACATTGAATGCAATGGGCCGGCCGGAGGCACCGATCGGTCCATTGCAGTACAACGCGCACAGGGGTACAACGCGTACCCGCACACATTGAATGCAATGGGCCGGCCGGAGGCACCGATCGGTCCATTGCAGTACAACGCGCACAGGGGTACAACGCGTACCCGCACACATTGAATGCAATGGGCCGGCCGGAGGCACCGATCGGTCCATTGCAGTTCAACGCGCACAGGGGTACAACGCGTACCCGCACACATTGAATGCAATGGGCCGGCCGGAGGCACCGATCGGTCCATTGCAGTACAACGCGCACAGGGGTACAACGCGTACCCGCACACATTGAATGCAATGGGCCGGCCGGAGGCACCGATCGGTCCATTGCAGTACAACGCATCACTGTACATGTGACTGGCATATGTCAGCATGCCTGTCTCAGATGGACATATGCCAGCCACAGATAGCTCCCAGGGAGTGAGGGGCACACCTACATCACGACAGCCTGTCCAAACTTTATCATAAGGCATGTAAGGCTGCATTTCCTATTGTGTGTATGTTGGTGTACATGTTGTCCTGTGGGTGTCACCTGTGGGCAGCCACCCCCAGGCTGTGCACGTGTTCATGGGGACAGGATCCTGGGTGTTACGTGTACATGACCACTGTGATGTGCAACTGTTCATATCTGTGCATGTGCCATGGTCACATTTCACAGTGGTGTATGTGTATGTCATGTCACATACCCCGTGAGTCCCATGTGGGACGGTATGTTTGAGCCAGGGTGTCCCAGTGGCACAATAGTGATGGTCCTCCACAGTCTTTGTGCATGTAGTGTTTACAATGTCTCTGATTTCATGTGCACAATGGGAGACAGTCTCCACATCCACGTTGTGTGTGCATGGACTCTGATGTTGTGCGTGTGTGTGTCACAGACGTCCATGTCTGTCCTGCCGTGGCAAGTGGGGCCACTACCTGTGGGGGTCATGGTTGTTTTGCTGTGGTGTATACATGATACTCCATGTAATGCCAGTGTCCATGTGGCATTACAGGGTCCCTGGGAATGTACCTGTCGTTGAGCTGTGGTGCCTGGGGCACAACTGTCCTCACATGTCACTGTGGGGGGTTATTGTGACACGGCAGCAGGAGATGGGAACTGTGACACGGCCTCATGATATCCAATGGGCCAACCTGGGACTAATTGATGCCACCTGTTGGACCGTGTTGACAGATGTTGGCCATGTATGTACCATACATGTCCTTCCGGTACTGCACACTTCATGTAGTTGTGCCTCATAATGATGTATGTTGGGATCTTGAGTGTGTTCAATGCCGCATATGTGGGGTGACTGACAATCTTGCTTACTTCTCCTCTGCACTGCAGGGCTCCTGCTGTCCATCGACCATTCCCAGACCTGGCAACGATGGTGGAACGGGACAGCATCCGACGGTACCGCTTCACCAGGCAGCTGATTGAGGATTTGGCAGTGCAGTTGTCCCCACATTTGCAGCCTGGCCGGCCGTATCCTACAGCGCTGACCCCCAAGGTGAAGGTGATGGCAGCCCTACACTTCTTTGCCACCGGTACCTTCCAACATACTGTGGCGACTGCTGGTGGGATGTCACAGACCATGTTCAGCCGTGTGCTCCGCGATGTTTTGGCGGCAATGTTGCTCTTCCTGAACCGGTACATCTATTTCCCTAGACTGCGATGACTCACTGACGTGAAGAGTGACTTTTATGCCCTGGGGAGGATGCCGCATGTCATTGGCTCCATTGATGGGACACATGTGGCTTTGGTACCACCACAGGCCCAGGAGCAGGCCTACAGGAACCGCAAGCACTACCACTCGGTCAATGCACTGGTGGTGTGTCTTGCAGACATGACCATCACACACGTGTGTGCCCGTTTCCCTGGTTCAGCACACGATGCCTTTGTGATGAGGAGTAGTCGCATCCCCAGGATGATGGCACAGATGCAGAACCAGCGTGCCTGGCTTGTCGGTGTGTACTGACTTTGTGCCATTGTGTGTGATCTGATCTGTAGTATTCCGCCCACTTTTCCAAGTCAGCTAATGTGCACTTGTCTGTCCGTAGGTGACTCGGGATACCCCAACATGCCGTGGTTGCTGACACCCCTCAGGAACCCTGTGACACCAGCCCAGATGCGCTACAATGAGGCACATGGTCGGACCAGGAGAGTGATTGAGCGGACCTTTGGTCTCCTGAAGAGCCGCTTCCGCTGCCTGGACAAGACCGGAGGGTCTCTCCCATATGCCCCTGCGAAAGTGTGCAAGATTATCATCGTCTGCTGCATGCTCCACAACCTGGCAGTGCGGAAGGAGTTGCCTCTCATCCAGGATGACAATGACCAACATCCGCCACCTGTGGAGGATCCTGGCCTGGACCACGATGCCAGTGACGATGATGATGATGATGGTGATGGTGATGTCCGCACACAGCTCATCACCAACTTCTTTAGCTGAATGTGAGTATCCTGAGGTGTCATGTCAATGATGTGAGTTGGCATGATGTGTGGGTGGTGCTCTGGTGCTGTTGGAGTGTGTCCATGGGCTACTTGACTGGATGTGTGTTGCGATGTGTGGTGACAGGTGGGCTGTACTCCCCAACAGTGTTGACATGCTAACTTGGTTCTGGGTGGGTATCTTGTAACATGTATTGTGCATGAGTTTTGCTGTTCTGTCCTGTACTCCATTGCTTTTGACTGTGTGTCATTTCTGTCCTTCACAGGGTACTTTCAGATTCGTTTGGTCAACTGTGTCCACCGACGACGTGATTGCACATCCAGGCTGGTAGCTGTTGTGTCCCTACAGGTGATGTGCGCCACACCCATGGACTTCCTTCCGTCTACAGTTGTTGACTGTGTGCCCGCTGCCAGGTGGGATTACCTTGCATCTGTAGTGGTTACGGCATGTTGCAACTGTGTAATAAACCTGTGCTCCACTTTGTGATGTGCGTTGTCTGTGGTCACACATTTGACTGCCATTTGCTTACTGCACCTGTGGGCTACTTGACTACAACTGGGAATGGGTGTGGTGTCTGTGCATTGCACCGTCTTCCCTGGCAACATCAGTGTAGGCAATGAGTCAGATGGCCTAGGTGTGTATGTGTTGTGTAGCCCTGGTGGTGTGTCTCCCTCATGTGTGTCACGTTGCCTGTACTCACATGCCTGTGTTGTCCTTGCTGTTGCAGTTCGCATACACAGTGTAATTTTGCAGTTCATCATCCCCATAACAGCACCCACGTTGGAATCACGACAGAGGCAAGTATGGTGTATTAGTGTGTTTATTGTGATACATTTGTGTTAATAGTGCATGGGATGGGTAGTGCTGTACATAAATCTTGCAATCCCAAGTTCCTAGGTGAATTGAAAGTCCTGGTAGACAGGATCCCCAGTATCGGGGCCACAGTTGTCTGACACATTGGTCCAACTTGTACTCCCCATGCAATGTGTGGGAGTAGTGTTGCCGTCAACAGGGTGAACAGTCTGTGCACAAAGGCGAACATCCAGAACAGGTTCAGGCTTCCTGGGAGTTGCGCTTGGCCATCGGCCTCTCACTTTTCCCCTCCTCGGACGACCCCTCTTCTTGGGGGGGGCCCCTCAAGTACAGGCTGCTGCGGTGCAGGGGACTCTCCGCCAGAGTCCTCCTCCCTCCCTGTGGCAGTTGCAGTTTGTTCGGCACCAGATGTTGTTGGCACACAGGGAGGTGTGGACTGGTTGCTGTTCATCTGGCGGAGGCATTGTAAAATGTCCCTGTGCACCGCCGTCATCTCATTCAGTGCATCCCACTTGGACTCCACGCGGGACATGTGTGAGTCCACACGGGACATGTGTGACTCCACGTGGGACATGTGGGAGTCCAAGCGGGCATGATGGGCAGCCTGCTGCTGTTTCATGTCTCTGAGGAGCCCCACTACCTGGCTGAGCTCTCCGGTGCTGGACTGGTACGCATCAGCTATGCGTACCAGTTGTGGGTCATCATGCACACCAGCAACGTCTGCAAGCAGCGACCTCTGTCTCCCACCCCTCCCACCACCCCTGCTGACATGTGCAGTGTGTGCAGTGGCACGCACAGATAACCCTGGTCCACCTTGGGGGTTAGTGGTGGTGGTGGTGTCCATGGCCCCAGGTTGGTCCAGGGTCCCTGTGCTGGTGTTGCTCCTTGTTCTGTCCATGTCGGCAGGGATGGTATTCGTGGTGACAGTCGTTGGAGGGGTGGGTGCAGGGGTGCAGCTGGTGGTCCTGCTGCTGCTGCAGCTGGTGGTCCTGCTGGTGCTGCATGTTGACTTGCACCGGATGTGCCAGGTTGTTCTTCATCGTCCGAGGAGGACAGAGGCTGTACGACGCCAGTGAGCTCGGCATCCTCTTGAGCCTGGGACTGGGACTCCTCAGCGTCTGCTGCTGTGTCCCCATCATCACCTGTTTTTGGGAGACACAAACAATGTGTGTTATGTTTCTGCAGGCATCAATGGTTGACACACATGACAGTTGTGACTGTGCCTCTGGGTGCGGGCCTGTACATTGCATTGTCCTAAGTCGTCACAGTCAGGGGTTGATATTGGTGTGGCACATTGTCCTGCATTATTTGGGCATGTCTATGTATTTTCTGGGGTGTGAACATGGTCTGCATTGGTTGTGTTTGGTTGACAGCCGGCCCTCCTTCCCACCCACCCAGCCAGTCAGTTATCCCACCATGGAACGTGCTTGCATTGCAGGGAGTGTAAGTTGTCTCTCAGGATGTCAGTCAGTGGTGTCCTGCTGTTTGTTGGTGCACAGTTGCCAGCAGGGCCTTGTGCTCCCCACAGCAGTAGCCAGTGTCAGCCATCTTGTGAGTCCTTCTCCACTTCCTGTGATGTGAGCATGGTTCAGGGTGGTGTTGATGGGACAGTTGTGGGGGTGACCAATATCAGTGACTACGACTCCCATCATGCCATTGCCTCCACCCCACTTCCCAGCATTCCCATACTTACTTGCTTTTGTGTGGAGTTCAGTGTGTGTGGGTGTGAGAGCAATGGCAAGATGGCTGACAGTGGTGTCCTGCTGTTGGTTGGTGTGCAGTACCCAGCATGCCCTTGTGCTCCCCACGACACAGCAACAGTGTCAGACATCTTTGATGGGCCTTTCCACTCTCTGTGGGATGTGCATGCGTGAGTGTGAGCTTGCTGGGCCATGTGGTGGGGGATGTAGAGCTGTGACTACGACTCCCATCATGCTATTGCCTCCTCCCCCTTCCCAGCATGCCCATGCTTCCTTCCTTTTGACTCTGCTTCCCTGTGGGGTGGGCTGGCTGTGCTGACAGGATGGCTGGGAGTGTTGTCCTGGCAGTTGTTTGGCTAGAGGTCCCAAGAGTGTCCCTGTGCTTCACACAACATAACCCAGGGTGGTGGTTCTTTGTGGGATCTTGTGTTAGGATGGGGGCATTGCATTCTACCAGGTGGGTTCTGTGGAGTTTGTGTTGGGGGGTGTGAGGGGAGGTGCTTGTGACTATGGTCAGTGCTGCAAGTCCCCCTTCCCACCCAGCTAGCCAGATATCCCACCATGGAACGTGCTTGCATTGCAGGGAGTGTAAGTTGTCTCTCAGGATGTCAGTCAGTGGTGTCCTGCTGTTTGTTGGTGCACAGTTGCCAGCAGGGCCTTGTGCTCCCCACAGCAGTAGCCAGTGTCAGCCATCTTGTGAGTCCTTCTCCACTTCCTGTGATGTGAGCATGGTTCAGGGTGGTGTTGATGGGACAGTTGTGGGGGTGACCAATATCAGTGACTACGACTCCCATCATGCCATTGCCTCCACCCCGCTTCCAGCATTCCCATACTTACTTGCTTTTGTGTGGAGTTCAGTGTGTGTGGGTGTGAGAGCAATGGCAAGATGGCTGACAGTGGTGTCCTGCTGTTGGTTGGTGTGCAGTACCCAGCATGCCCTTGTGCTCCCCACGACACAGCAACAGTGTCAGACATCTTTGATGGGCCTTTCCACTCTCTGTGGGATGTGCATGCGTGAGTGTGAGCTTGCTGGGCCATGTGGTGGGGGATGTAGAGCTGTGACTCGACTCCCATCATGCTATTGCCTCCACCCCCTTCCCAGCATGCCCATGCTTCCTTCCTTTTGACTCTGCTTCCCTGTGGGGTGGGGTGGCTGTGCTGACAGGATGGCTGGGAGTGTTGTCCTGGCAGTTGTTTGGCTGGAAGTCCCAAGAGTGTCCCTGTGCTTCACACAACATAACCCAGGGTGGTGGTTCTTTGTGGGATCTTGTGTTAGGATGGGGGGCATTGCATTCTACCAGGTGGGTTCTGTGGAGTTTGTGTTGGGGGGTGTGAGGGGAGGTGCTTGTGACTATGGTCAGTGCTGCAAGTCCCCCTTCCCACCCAGCTAGCCAGATATCCCACCATGGAACGTGCTTGCATTGCAGGGAGTGTAAGTTGTCTCTCAGGATGTCAGTCAGTGGTGTCCTGCTGTTTGTTGGTGCACAGTTGCCAGCAGGGCCTTGTGCTCCCCACAGCAGTAGCCAGTGTCAGCCATCTTGTGAGTCCTTCTCCACTTCCTGTGATGTGAGCATGGTTCAGGGTGGTGTTGATGGGACAGTTGTGGGGGTGACCAATATCAGTGACTACGACTCCCATCATGCTATTGCCTCCACCCCCTTCCCAGCATGCCCATGCTTCCTTCCTTTTGACTCTGCTTCCCTGTGGGGTGGGGTGGCTGTGCTGACAGGATGGCTGGGAGTGTTGTCCTGGCAGTTGTTTGGCTAAAAGTCCCAAGAGTGTCCCTGTGCTTCACACAACATAACCCAGGGTGGTGGTTCTTTGTGGGATCTTGTGCTAGGATGGGGGGCATTGCATTCTACCAGGTGGGTTCTGTGGAGTTTGTGTTGGGGGGGGGGGTGAGGGGAGGTGCTTGTGACTATGGTCAGTGCTGCAAGTCCCCCTTCCCACCCAGCTAGCCAGATATCCCACCATGGAACGTGCTTGCATTGCAGGTAGTGTAAGTTGTCTCTCAGGATGTCAGTCAGTGGTGTCCTGCTGTTTGTTGGTGCACAGTTGCCAGCAGGGCCTTGTGCTCCCCACAGCAGTAGCCAGTGTCAGCCATCTTGTGAGTCCTTCTCCACTCCCTGTGATGTGAGCATGGTTCATGGTGGTGTTGATGGGACAGTTGTGGGGGGCAATATGTGTGACTGCGACTCCCATGATGCTATTGGCTACACTGACTTGGCCAGCATACACAGAATTCCTTCCTTTGAGTGGCCTTCACTGTGTGTTGGTGTTGTTGTGGTGGCTACATGTGTGGATGTGTTTGTTAGTTCTATTTGTGCCACTGCCTAGCTGTAGTTGTAGTTGTGTTTGTACATGTGTTGGCACAGTTGGATGTGACTTTTTGGATGGCATGTGTTGTGTTTATCTGACTGACATACACATTTTGGGATGATTCTGTTCTGGTTGCTGTGTAATTGCTATGAGTGCATGGTTTGACTCTCCCTTGACAGTGATGTGTGTGTTTTGTGGCAGTATATTGTGTACATTTGTTGTGTACTCACCAGGCTCTGGGATGTCCTCTAGTCCATATACGCTCACTGGCGGAAGGATGGCCCGCACCTTCTCCTCCCAGGGCCTGAGGTATATTGGCTTGGCAGGAGGGCCACTGCCGGTGTATTGGCTGTTGATGTAGTCTTTCTTCAGCATGTCCCGTACCCTCCTGCGCACGTCATACCACCTGTTCTGGATGTCGGTCTTTGTGCGCCGACATGGTGATTGTGCGTTCACCCTGTTGATGATCCTCTCCCACATCTTGGTTTTCTGCGACATGGGGGTCTGTTGGACCAGTGTGCCAAACAGCTGTGGCTCCACCCTGAGGATCTCGTCTACCATGACTTCCAATTCACTATCTAGGAACTTGGGATTCTTCTTGGGGGGCATGGTGATGGGTGGTGATGGTGGGTGATGTGTGTGTTGGTGTGCAGGTGAGGGTGTGTGAGTGTGTGTTTTGCTGGGTGTATGTGAGGTAGGTATTTGTTGGTGTGCTGATGGTGTGTGGCTTGTGTGAGGGATGAGCTGTGGGTGTGTGGTTGCTTTCTCTTGGGTGCTGGCAGTGGAATGGCATTTGCAAAGGCTCATGGTTGTGATTTGTGTCCTTTATATAGGTGGAGTTGTGGGTGTGTCTTTGTTCTCTGTCCCCACCCCCCAGTATTTATTGGCTTGGTAATTGCTTGTTTGGCCTTTTTTTGGGTGATTTTTCCTTTGTGCTGTTTGTGCATGTTGGAAACGTTCTTGTGACCGAGTCGGACCCTGCATTAGTCTCGTACGGTGTTCTCCGTTTCGTTCGCGCTGTGTTTGTGCAGTTTTGTATGCTGCGTACGCGTCGGTCGCGGTGTTTTGTGTTGCTTCGGCTCGGTTTTGTATGCGTGTCGGTCGTACGGCTTGCCCTCCGTCCGACTCGCTCGTGATTTTCGCGCCTTGCATCGTACTTTGCGGTTTGGAGTTCGCGTGTACGTTTCGGTCGGATTTGTTCCGGGTGCGTGTCGGTCGGTTGGATTCGCGTGTTTTTCCGGCCGGATTGCTGTTTTCCGTGCGGCTCGGTCGGTCGACTTGGTTTAGGTACGTGTCGGTCGGATTTTCGCGCCTTGCATCGTACTTGGCGTGTCGTGCGCCACGGGTGCGTGTCGGTCGGAATAAATTCCGGCTCCGAGTCGGTCGGTGCTTTTCCGGCCCGAATCGGAATCGACCCACAGTGTTTTAGAAACCAAGATAGCAGTACCCCTTATTGACACATTTTGTGCAGTACATATTATATTCTGAAAGCCCAATTGATTAAGAAGGCCATGATCTTTGTACGCTAAATACGTTTCCGTTAAAAGTACTATATGAGGTTTATATGCCCTAAGCTCTTCCCGTACTAGTTGTCTTTTAGATCCTCTATTCAATCCTGACACATTCCAAGACAAGCACCTAATCATTGCCATACCCGTTAATGTAAACGTCATATCTCAAAACAGAAGCGTAAAAGTCCCCCAATCCCCACCTCCAAACCAGAAACCTATAAACATTCTTTTTGACTTTTTCTTTTTTGTAACCCACACACCCTCCGGTGTACCCAAGCCCACACCCCACAAAAACAACCCCCACTCCCTCCCAGTTTCCTAAAGAAGGAATCACCCTCCCAAAAAGCTGCCGCTGAATATGGCAGCTAACATCTCAACGCACCACAGAGCCAACCACAGCCAGCCCCCCGCAGCCCGCAAACAAAAAAAGTGTTAGCCTAATATATTGCTAAAAAGGCAAAAAATATATATAAACCAAATTGGCCCTTAACAACCACTGAGGTCGCCAAGCCCTATCTCCATACCATTCTGATCCACACCTTCCAGCCCCTTTGCCTATTGACAAAATGCTAAGCATTGTCAGCTCTATCAATTCTTGTCAGTTCTATCAGTCCTGCCAGATGTGTTTGCCGTTTGCCATTTGCTCAATGCTTGCTTAGCCTCCAAATCCGTAGCAAAAATTGTGACTGCCCATCTTTAATGACCTTCAATCGAGCAGGCTCCTGCAGAAAAACTTGAGCCCCTACAGCTTTAATCGGATCGATAAGTTGTCTCATTTTCCATCTTTTCTCCATTGTAGTTCGGCTCAAATCAGACCTAAAAAATACAGAGAGAAGAGTCAATAACTATTGGGGCGTTAGGCCGAGCCTTTAAAGACAATGCCTGTCTTAACAGAAAATTCCCCCAAAAAATCAAAATAGGTCGGGATACCGAGGATTGGGTCTCTGCACCGTTAAGGGCAGCCTATGTGCTCTCTGAACCTGACAGTCCCAGTCCCAATCTGACAGATCCGGGAAGGCCTTCTGGAGAAGTTGAACAACATATGAGCGAGGGTCTGCTCCCTCCTTGCCTTCCGGAACCCCAAATAATCTTAAATTATTTCGCCGTTGCCGATTTTCTAAATTTTCAATTTTTGCTTGACAGGCCAGAAGCTGTAGATCCTGAGACTGCACTGTCTTAGCTATAGTCATAACCATCTCTTCTGTCTCTGCGACCCTTGTTTGTAGCTCAACCATGTCTCTTGTTATTCCAGCAACTGTGCCCGTCACCTCATCCAATGATTGTTGAATGCTAAGATAATCAGCTCTGATCTGGGCATGATGGTCTTGTGCTTCTCAGTCGTTGTTCTTGTAAAGCCTGCAATATTGCTGCAAGAGACGGCTCCTTAGAGGAGTGGCTGTTCATCTGTCCTATGTGTCATATCTAAAGAGGTTGCCCTGGTCGTATCCCTAGTTCCAACGCTGATACCTGGTTAGGATAGGACACAATTTCTGGGCAATTCTCATTAGAATAGCCTACTATGTTAGGATCCACCAAGTTGTCATCTTGTCCTGTTAAGTATATCACTTGTTCCCTAGTATTTTCAGGATTTTCAGTACATTGCCCGTTTTGCAAGCCGGGGCCGGAGCCAGACAAGCGGGAGATCAATGACTTAACCTCTCCCTTTGCTTGAACCCATTTTCTTAACGGACTGCTCTCCATGTCACCTCTCCGACGAGCACTGGAGCTGTTATGCCAGCTAGGTCCTTGCAAATCTATCGTTCTCTTGTGAGGTTTGGCCACTTTAGGTTCCTTTTTATTATTGTTTTTATTTTTGTTCCCAATAAAGGAATTGGGAGAATTTTGCAGGACCCGCCGGATCTTCCCCGTGATCGTAATATCAGGCATAATATCAGGTGTGGTTAGGTTCCGATTTTTGGTTTAGTGCCCTGATCTGAGTATGTAGGAGTTGTGTCTTGGTCCCCAGGCATGCTTTCAGATTTATCCCCGGGCACCTCAGGGCTTGACGTATTGAAATTCTGGGAGATACTAATCGGACTCTCGCCATTGGCATCCGACCCCTTTTCGCCTCCTGCAGCCGTATCAACCTCTTCCTGATGTTAAATCCTCCAGAATGGACGGGGCTCCACCAACCCTGCGCCCTCCACAAGATCCAGCACACTCGGCGGTCCGGCAGCTTTGTTCAGCTCGACCTCCCCGTCTGCACTAGCCCTGCAGCATCTTTGGCCCATGCTGGGCTCGACTCTAATGAAAGGCTGTACTTGGCGTCCACCTTCTGTGAGCCTTTCTTGTCAGTGCTACGTAGTATTGTTTCAATAGCAATTGCATCTGCAGTTTGAACCACCAGCTCCCCCTCCGAGATTAACTCAGCAGCTTTACCTGCTTTCAGAAACCGAAGTGCAGGTCTGCCAACCCGTGTTAGGACACCTTTAGCCTCCATTTTTCATAGTCCCAGCTGTCGGGCCATCTTCGCACTGAGAAGGAGCTTGCAATCCTGCAGTCCTCGTAGCGCGGACCACTTTTGCTGTATTCTTCGGTGCGCGCCATTCCACGCGTCAATGCTGATTCCACAGCCGGGAAGGCTCGACCAGTAGAGCCCCGATCCGCAGGAGCCGCAGGGGCGGCCAACCAACACACCCGCCGTGAGGACAGCCAGAAAAGCCGAAGACTCCTCGTGGGTCCGAGCATCCGTGTAAGCAGGATCTAATCGCTAGCGCGGGACAGAGCAGCGAGCCGTCACAAGCGCATTAACCCCTCAGATAGGTAAGCGGTTCATGAGCATCCTTCTCCCTTCTCCCTTTGATGCAGACAGTTTTGCGGCGATGTAAGCTGCCGGGAAGCTGGTCGGGAGCTGCGTGG
This sequence comes from Calotriton arnoldi, assembly GCA_963921515.1. Classification (NCBI taxonomy): domain Eukaryota; kingdom Metazoa; phylum Chordata; class Amphibia; order Caudata; family Salamandridae; genus Calotriton; species Calotriton arnoldi. Next base: position 1,984,316 of record CAWUFW010002942.1, read on the forward strand.
TGCAGCTGAGGCGAGGCAGCGCTAGTCTGCCATCTTCCTTCCAGTAATTTAAAACTTCACCAAAATAAAGCATTATTTTTTTATTTTTTATTTTTATTTTGCCTTTTTCTCCACCATAATAATACATACAACCCCGACACCCCTCCCCTTCCAAGCAGTAATTCATCTTGTATCGCACCCATTTTAGCAGCAGTAAAGATAAATACATAATCTTTCTAAAAAAACTGTAAAAAATGTTTTAAAAACATTGAGAATGCACATAAATCATTTCGCAAATACATTTTAAAATTCATCATTGAGTGCAGATATAAGTCCCAAAATCCTTTTGTGCATAGCAGGACCACTTACTATAGCCCCCTCATATATCTACTAGATCATTTCCACCTATCCTCGATGCCCCTCCTCCATCTTGTAGTGACAATATCCATTCCCTCAAAGGTGCCCAGACTTGTAAGCCTCTTATCCTGTCTATTTTACCTTTCCGGGCATATACAGCTTTTTCGATATGATAAACAGAGAGCAATCGATCCAACAAGGGAGGCACAGGATCAAGCCAGGCTGTAGCTAAGCATAGCCTTAACACTGTCATTGCCTAAAAATAAAAGATTGAGCCTGATACACATCTTCAATTTTTGGGATTTTGTGAGACCCTCAATATCACTTGCTGCGGAGTCACCTCAACCTGCAAGCCCAGTTTTATCCCTAGAAACTCAGTGGTATTATTCTTTAATCTCTCTAGGCCTGGACATTCAGCAAATACGTGTACCATGTCCACTCTAGTCGTTTGACATCTTGGACAGCCGATACCATGTGTCCCCCATTTAGCAATTTTCCCAGAGGTAATCATAAAGATTACACCATGTTTCGAAGTGCTGTGCCTGCAAGTTTAGCAGATAGTAGCAATGTCTGGGCTAGTACTGACTATTCTACCACTTCCCCATCTTCAGTCTGAAGTGCTCCCTGCCATCGTTTAATGTGTTTATCAATATCATCTTGCATCAAACTATTTCGAATCTTATAAAAAAATCCTATCGGAGACTTCTGTTCTATTATCAACTCTACTAGCTCCACTTTACTAAACTCCACTACCCCCGTTTTTTAACCAGGAAATGTCTAATCTGTAAATATTTAAATAACTCATTATGTCTTAATTTAAATTTCATTCTAACATCCTCAAATGTATTTATACAATTATCTAACACAAAATAACCCAAAGTAATGGGCCTTGCTCTTTCCATCTTCTCACATGAGGATCCCAGAAGATCTCAGGTAAGATAGGATTTTCTTGTATTGGTGTGTAATAATTAAATCGACCGATACCTAGATTCTTCCGTACAGCAGCCCAAACTCTAAAGGCACAGGAAAGAGTTTTAAATCGAACTCTGTTATAATACCCTAACTCTATCTGATGCAGTAGACAGCCTATTGCCTCTTTCCCTATCAGTAGTTCAAGATCACGGGTAAGCCTTCATCTACCCCTTTCCGCTTCTCTTTCCCATAGAGTAATATGGTCATCTATTGCAGAGCTGTGGCCCAGTAATATAGTCGGAGGTTTGGTACTGCCCACCGCCCGTTCTCTCGGGAGAGTCATAAATTTCAGGGCCCTTCTGGGTCAGGTTAAAGCCCACAGAAACCTAGAGATCATCCAGTCCAAGATTTTTAAACCAATAGCTCCCTACTTCTAACGGGATGGCCTAAAAAATACAAATTTTTGGGGAGAACCATCATCTTTACTAGATTGCTTCTTCCAACCAAGGTTAGATGAAGATTTGTTCCATCTACGCAAAATCTACTTTTGTTTGCTTGATTAAGGGTTCTAAATTAATTTTGACAATTTTATCTACGTCTGCCATGATGTTAACCCCAAGATCAGTTCCACTCGAGACTACCCGACTATCTTCCCATTCTATGTTACTGTTGCTCACTACCTGGGTTATATCTTGGTTAAGCCTATATCCGGAAAAACACCCAAATCTATTCGCCTCCCTTTCAATTTCTTTTACCGACTTCCCCAGATCAGGAGATACTATTGCAAGATCATCAGCATACAGAAGTAGTTTTGTTTCCCGACCCTGCATCCAAACTGATGGAATTTCTCTATTCTTTCTGATGCTCCTAATAAGGGGATCGATTTTTTTATTTTTATTTTTTATTTTTAGTGTTTTATAGAGGCGCGAACTTGACCCGTGAGGGTATCAGAGCGCTTTACAAGGTTTACAGAAGTGAACAAAAAAAGGCTTAGAAATACAGAAGTATACAAAACGATTGGAGAGGGGCAAGGGGTGCTGGACACATAGGGGAATAGAGGGACACATGTGTATGGCAACATTTACAGTTAATCAGTATAAAACCCCACAGTTTCTTGGTGGAGTGAGTAGGTGATCTGAGGAGAAGGCTAGAGTCTTAGATTAGTTAGGCTCTCTGTGGTGGTTGAAGGCAGAGATTAGGCGAGGAATTTACCCATGAATAAAGTTTTGGCCTCCTTTTTGAAGCATGCTAGAGAAGGTATTCTTCTGATGGCGGGTGGGAGAGAGTTCCAAATTCTTGGTGCGGCCCCGGAGAAAGCCCGATTGTAGTTTTTTTTTCTTCTGAAAACGGGCAGGTTGGAGCAAGAGGTCTCTGGCGGACCGGGAGTTCCTTCTTTCTCCAGATACCACTAGTTTCTGTGCAAGATAAGCAGGGGAGTTTGCGTATAAAGCCTTGTGTGTAATGCATGCCAGTTTCAGCTGTATTCTGGCCTCGAGGGGGAGCCAGTTCAAAGCTTTCAGATGTGGAGAGATGTGGTCGAATTTCCTAGTGCCGGTAAGTAGTCTGGCGGCAGCGTTGAGGCAGGCTTTTAAAGGTGCCAGGGAGATCTTGGATAAACCTGAGAGCGTGGAACAGCCATATTCCAGCCTAGAGATGACTAGTGCTTGGACTGCCATTTTTAGGTCGGGAGCATCGATGAAGGGTTTCAGCTTCCTTAGGTAGCTCAGGTGGAACCTGGCTGATTTAGCCATCGAGTTGATGTGGTCCCGCATGTTCAGGTTGCAGTCGAGGATTATTCCCAGAGATTTGCCCGAGTCCACGATGGTCGGTGGGCAGTTTAAGGCTGTGATGGCCTTGATCCACATCTGAATCTCCAGGTTGGCTTTTGTAGTGGAGATTAGGAGAAATTCGGTTTTCTTTGCGTTGAGTTTGAGTTGGTTAGAGGCGAGCCATTGGACAGTCAGTTTCAGGGCCTCATTCAGGGAGAGGATCTCCTCGAGCGATTACATTTTAATGTATATTTGGGTGTCGTCCGCGTACATATGGTAGGAGATGTTAGCGGTGCGAAGTACTTTGGTAAGCGGCTCTAAGTAGAGATTAAAGAGGGTGGGGGACAGGGTTGATCCTTGAGGGACTCCAACCGTGACCGGGGTGGGAGCTGATAGGTTGCCGTTAATTAGGAATCGCTGTGATCGGTTGTGGAGGAAGGACCTGAACCATTCTAAAACAGAGCCATCCAAACCCATCCTGAGTTTGAGGCGTTCGAGTAGTTTTTCATGGTTGACCGTGTCGAATGCCGAGGATAGATCTAAGAGGATTAGAAGGCAGGTTTTGCCTTGGTCTAGGGCTTGGAGGGCATCGTCCACGATGTGGAGCATGGTAGTTTCAGTGCTGTGCCCCGGTCTGAATCCAGATTGGAAGTCATTGAGTAGGTGGAAGTTGTTGATGTGTTGACTTAGTTGCTGTTGAACACACTTCTCAAACACTTTGGCTAACAGAGGGATATTGGAGATAGGTCTGAAGTTGTCAGGGGAGGCTGGATCCAGCGATGTTTTTTTTAAAATGGGGAGGACTTGGCCAGCTTTCAGAGAGTCAGGAATCGATCCCTGCTGGAGAGAGGCGCTGATTATTGCAGTCCAGCGAGGCAGTTGAATGGTAGCGGGTCATTAAAGTGATTATTCGGGTTTAAGGTAGAGAGGATTTTAGAGATGGAGTCTTCGTCATAGTACTTGAAGTCGGTCCAGCGTGCTTGATTTTTAGGTGAGGCCAGTGGGGGTAGTGCGGACAGAGGGGGCAGGTCAGGAAGGGGTTGAGAATATGTAGGGGCACTGAGTTCATTTCCTAAGGCTGTGATTTTATCAGCGAAGAAGAGGAGAATTCCTCAGATGATATTAGAGACTTAGGAGTTTCTTTCAGTGTTTTAGCCAGTTTATTTGATTGGTGTTTGACCAGTTCAAAGAGCTTGCGGGGTCTATTCTTGGCATTCCCCAGTTCCGATCTGAAGTATTCTTTTTTTGAATTGAGGATGTTCTTGTTGTAGGCGTTTCTCGCCTGGCGGAGAAGTTTTAGATGCGCAGCAGAGGGGTGCTGTCTCCAGATTCTTTTAGATTGCCGGAGGGATCTCCTCTCCCTGTTGAGGGATCCAGTGAACCAGGGGTTTCTGTCTTTGATTTGTGTTCTTTTTAGTTTTAGTGGGGCAAGGTCATCCAGAATGTTCGATATAGTCGCTGAGTAATGATCATTGAGGTCGCTGACCGTAGTTATATGCGAGGGGGGGGAGGTCAGATTTACAGCGGGCCTCCAGTTTCCTGTGGTCAAGGTTCTTGGTGTCTCTGATCCAGCGTTTGGGAATCACTGGTTGCGGTGCCTTTGTCTTGTGGGTCCCGGGTAAAAGGAAGGTGATGGCGTGGTGGTCAGACCAGTCACATGGGTCTATGGAGATAAGCTTGACTGAGGATTCCTTAGAGATGATCCAGTCCAGGGTGGCCCCTTTTGAGTGGGTTGGCAGTGAGCAGGCTTGAGTCAGGGCTTGATCGGTTAGGAGGTCTTTGATGGCGTTGACATGAGGGTCCTTAGGATCGTTCCAGTGCAGGTTGAAATCACCGAGGAAAATCTCATTAGCGTTGGAAGAGATCTTAGTTGTGATGATTTCCAAGAGGTGATCGGTGAAAGAGTCGTTCAAGCCTGGAGGGTGGTAAAAGATGTGCAAATTGCACAGTTGTATTGAGTTGCTGCAAATGGAGAGGGCGAGGTATTCGCAGGAGTCAGTGGTGTCCGCCGTGAGTTCCGTGACAAGGAGGTTAGATCGGTAGATGCAGGCGATGCCTCCTCCTTTCCTGCTGGATTGTCTGTCCAGTCTAGCAATATTGTAGTTGGGAGGGACTAGTAGGTCCAGGCAAGGAGATAAGTATTCGTTGAGCCATGATTCAGTTAGTATTGCTAGGTCTAAATTTTTGTTCAGGATGAGATCAGCAATATCGACGAGCGTGCTTAACTGCCGATCGGCAGTTGATTAAGAGACCAGATGGGGGGGGTCGGGGAGTGTCAGGGGTCTGGGCGGACAGGAGTACAGGCGCAAGGTTGCTTTTAACCACACTTCTGTTACGGTGGGTAGCTGACCTGTTGGGGTTGATGGTGACCGTGCTGATGGCATGTTCGGAGCTCGCATCTAGTGGACAAGGGATGACTTGGACAGAGTTGTGGTCTTGGAGGATGGCTAGGATTTCGTTTTCCGTGAGGTCTAGTGGAATTGAGGTGGCAGTGGTAGGGTTGTAGAGAGGGCGAGAGCTCGGGATTCCTCCTCTGAAAGGTGGCAAGGTTGCTTGCGTGGGCGAAAGGTGTCTCAAGGGTAGCGGTAGTGGGTGCTTGGGAGGCTCTGTGACATGGAGGGTGGAAATCAGCGGGGGCTTGAGGTTAGCGAGGGTGAGTTCGGCAAGGTGAAGGAGGTTCATTAGGTCCAAAATGGAGATATGGATGCTCTGAGTTAGTTTGGCCGCTCTGGAGTGCAGAGTTTCGAGATCAATATAAGAGGGAGGTGCTAGAGGGCAAGGGGGCATAGGTTCAGGAGCAGTACAAGCGGCATGCATAGGTGGAAGGGGAGAAGGGTTGGCTCGAGGCTGAATCGGGGGTCTTTGGAGGCATACCAGACTCGTGGTTCGGGTGGATGGCTGGCGGGGGAGGTGGTCAGAGGTCTAGGGGCGACTCTGTTGGAGGTGCCGGGGGACGTGCTATAAAGGTTAGGGTGATCAGTGTTGAGAACCCTTAGAGGGCTGGCTCGATCTGGATCAGGGGACTTTGGGAGCGTACCAGTCTCCCAGTCGGTGGGAGCGCTAGGTGGGAGGAGATCAGATGTGTAGGGGAGATTCTGAAGTCAGGGTCAGGAGACATGCTGGGGAGGATAGGATGAACTGTGTTGGAAGCCCTTGGAGGGGGTATGTGGGTGACTAGGCACGTTAGGCTGGCCGGACGGCGGGTCATTGAGTGCGGGTGTTAGTTACCCTGTCTGTGTCGTGCACATGGTTTCTGAGGAGGGTGAACAGGTCTGCGAATTTATTGAGGTTATTGGTTGAGGCTTGGATCAGAACGATGCCGTTTTGTAGAGGGTGATCGTGAGGTCAGCTCGCAGGGTTGAGAGGGCGCTATTGTGAGCTTGGTGCTGTATGGAATGTTCCTGGTTGAGCGAACATTAAGAAGGTGCGAAAAGGTGTTTGCGCCAGGAGGCGGTTCTTCTGGAGTAGAAGATAAGGTCATTCATGACTATGCCGATGTCCGCGCTGTAGCGCATGGGTCGGATATCAGCGTCTCTGGGTGGCTTTTTAAGGTGGCGTGCTTGAATGATTTAGCCGCAGTTTTGGAGAGGTTGGGGGGTAGACCAGTGTATAAGAGTTTTCCCCAGTCACGGTCAGGCCAGGACCCGACATGTTGGCTATAGGACACTATATGATTAAAAAGGGACAAATAGGCAGCAGAGGGGATGGGTCTCCAGGTACCCAGGCGTGATGGAACTATAGTGACTGAACCTGGTCTCTCCGGAGTGTTACTCATCAGTCACCAAGGCAGGGCGCAACTCGGGCACGCTTCGACGTTTCGAGTGTACAAGTAATGTAGAAGACTTCAATGAACCTAATATTAAAGAGGGTCTTAAAGGTGGGCAACAAAAAGTCAGTTGTAATCACTATGTTATTATAGCACCGCAAATTAAAAAGTCAGGCGGGTCTTCAATGAGCAACAATAATGCTGTGATACCACTCACAACATATCGGGAATGGCTTAAACAAGGTGTAATCAATAAAGTTTTGTAGCTCTTATGCATCTTAAAGTCAGGCACTGTAGGATAGGATAGGATAGGACGATCGAGAATGTCTTCACCCGTTGCCATTTTGGAGTCAGGCATTGATCGGCAATAGATACATAAACACACTCTCAAGGGCTGCAATGGTATTCGTTTAAAGACGCTTGCAAATCGCCTCATTTGCGGTCTGGTAGTACCAGGATCAGTGATAAATGCCCCATAATGTTTTTAAAGCGCCGCCATTTTAGGTGCTGGGGAAACTCTCGACCGACGAACCTCTGAAAGGTTAGAATTGCACAGGGCCGATAGAAATACCTGGCGTGCCTTGAAAC
>CAWUFW010002944.1:1800000-1991004 GCA_963921515.1 Calotriton arnoldi
TTGCGTCATTTTTAACATGGGAAAAATGACGCAAAAGTGGCGCAAGGGGCTTGTAAATCTGCCCCTAGGTACATATAATAATAGCTTAGAATAAGTAGGTTCTACTGAACTTAGGGTTGGGTAAGTCAAGGGTCTAGCACACCCTTTCTCCAACCTCAGAGAGTTTAGTTCCCACTAGGTTAGGTAGGTGCAACACCTCACCACACTTAGTATGTCTTCTAAAGGTGATGTCAGTGGCTCTCTGCCCTCTAGATGCAGTGAGCTGTCATTCCAAGAATTGAAAGCCCTGTGTGCCTCAAGAAAGCTGAAGACAGGGACAACAGCCAACACCCACCACCTCATAGAGGCCTTACTGCTTGATGACCTTAGGAAGACCCCTGGGTCAGATGAACAGGAGAAAGTGGGTGGGGCAGGGAATGAGGACAGGTCAGGAGGTGACACCTTTTATGAACTAGACTCAAACCCTGGCCAGGAGGAACAAGATGTTTCCCACCTGGACAACTCAGATCTTCAGGGAGATGTTTAGGAAGAAGGCCAAGATGGCCCTCTCTTCATCCCTCCTGGAAGAGTGCAGAGTTTACCAAGGAGATCTAGATCTCCCTCTGCAGAGTCACATCACTCAGGACAGTCTGTAGGGACCTCTATATATAGCAAGAGGGACTACTCTTATGACATAGAGTACCAATTTCTGGAACTTGAGAAAGATAAGCTTAGGCTCAGGCAACAGCAATTGGACCTGGACAAAGAGTCCCTAGAAGTCCAGAGAGCTAGAAAAAGATTTGGACTAGAGTCCCATGGTGGCAGCAACAGTGTCCCTAGAGTTAAGGAACATTCTTTTGACAATAGGAACCTGAGCAAGATTGTCCCTCCCTTCCATGTTGGGGATGACATCCATAAATTGATAACTGCTTTAGAGAGGGCCTGTAAAGTTCAGAGGGTCCCTCAAGAGCAGTAGGCAGCTATCTTGTGACTCTCCTTTGCTGACAAAGGTAGAGATAAGCTCCTCACTGTTAGAGAAGAGGATGCTGACAATTACTCAGTTCTGAAGAGTGCTCTCATTGATGGGTTTGGCTTAACCACTGGACAGTATAGGATTAAGTTCAGAGACACCCAGGCGGCACAGAATCAGGACTGGGTAGACTTTGTGGATAGTGCCATTAAGGCTCTGGAAGGCTGGTTGCTTGGCAGCAAAGTGAATGATTTCAAGGAATTGTACAATTTGAGTATGAGGGAGCAGATACTTAATAATTGCCAAAATCAGTTGTTGCATCAATACCTGGTTGACTCTGATCTGACTTCTCCCCAAGAATTGGGAAAGAAGGCAGATAGGTGGGTCAGAACCAGGGTGAAGCAGAGAAACCAGAACCATGGTGGTGACCAAAAGAAGCAAGATTCTAAAACTTCAGATAAGGGTGGGGACAAAGGTAAAGATGACAAGTCTTCATCAGGGCCCCAAAAACCTGCATCTGGTGGGGGAGTCACAATCCAACAAAGGAAAAGGCAAAAAGAAACCTTGGTGTTACTTATGTAAAGGAAAGACCCATTGGACAAAAAATGCCAATTGTCCAAAGGCCAAGGATTCACCTTTAACTACCACTGCCCCTAAGGCAACTGCTCCTCCTAGTACAGTTTCAAGTGGTGGTACAGGGAACAAGGGAATAGTAGGGTTAACCTTGGGCTCTGAAATGGGTTCTGGCCTAGTCAGAACTCCAGCTCAGGCTGTACTTGTCTGTGATGGTGACATGGATATTGCCACCTTATTTGTCAGTCCCAGTAACCTGGGCAAATACAACAGCCTTTGATTAATGGTAAGGAGGCCATGGCATACAGGGACACAGGTGCCAGTGTCACTATGGTGACAAAAGATCTTGTGGACCCTGAACAGATCATACTTGGTGAGACGTACCAATGCTAACAATGTCCTTGGCAGTTGTTAATTTCAGCTGTGGAGGGGTAACTGGCCCAAAGAAAGTTGTGGTTAGCTCAGACCTTCCTGTGGAATGCTTATTGGGCAATGATTTGAAACTTCAGCCTGGGCTGAAGTGAAATTAAGGACTCATGCAGCAATGCAGGGCATCTCTGCAGATGTGTTCGCTGTGACCAGGTCACAGGCCAAACTGATGTCTACTGAACAGGCCCTGGATTCTGAAACAAATGGACCAAGTGCCTTCCAAGAGAAGGAGCAGGAGGGGTAAGGCTGTGTCTTCCTCCCAGAATTAGGGAGAGGATCAATTTCTTGAGGGAGATTACCTCAGTCCCTGTGAAAGAACTGTCCCACATGAACTGGAACCTGATCAGGTTGAGTTCTTGGGGACAGGGGGCCCTTCCAGGGCAGAACTGAGTCAGGAGCAGCAAACCTGCCCCTCTCTTGAACCCCCAGCTGGGAGTGTTAGTGGATCCCAGAGGATCTCTTGGGATGAGGGACTCATTTACTCAGAGGGTAGAGACCCCAAGCCTGGTGCCACCAGGAGGTTGGTCATACCTCTGAAGTTTAGGGGCTTCCTACTCACCTTGGCACATGACATTCCCTTAGCAGGACACCTAGGCAAAAGCAAGATTTGGGACAGGCTTGTCCCACACTTTCACTGGCCCCACATGTCAGAGGATACCAAGGTGTTTTGTCGCTCCTGTACCACCTGTCAAGCCAGTGGTAAGTCACGTGGTACCTCAAAGGCCCCCTCATACCACTACCTGTGGTGGGGGTTCCCTTTGAGAGGGTTGGGATTTAAATAATTGGCCCCATGAACCCTCCAACTGCATCTGGGCACAGTTATATTCTAGTGGTGGTGGACCATGCCACTAGGTATCCAGAGGCTATACCCCTTAGAACCACCACAGCTCCTGTGGTGTCCAGGACCCTCCTGGGAATATTTTCCAGAGTAGGGTTCCCTAAGGAGGTCTTACCTGACAGAGGTACAAACTTCATGTCTAGTTACATCACTGCAATGTGGAAGGAGTGTGGAGTGAATTACAAATTCATCACACCCTATCACCCACAATGCAATGGGTTGGTTGAAAGGTTCAACAAAACCCTGAAGGGCATGATCATGGGCCTCCCAGAAAAGCTTAGGTGAAAATGGGATGTCCTGTTGCCCTGCCTTCTCTTTGCCTACAGAGAGGTCCCACAAAAGGGGGTTGGCTACAGTCATTTTGAACTTTTGTTTGGGCATCCAGTTTGGGGACCCTTCTGTGGTGAAGGAGGGATGGGAGTTACCGCTCAAACCTCCCAAGCAAGACATAGTGGACTATGTACTTGGTCTCCGCTCCAGGATGGCTGAGTACATGAAGAAGGCCAGCAAAAACCTTGAGGCAAGTCAAGAACTGCAAAAAGCTTGGCATGACCAAAAGACTGTACTGACTGTTTATCAGCCAGGACAGAAAGTATGGGTGTTGGAGACTGCGGCCCCAGCAGCTTTCCAAGACAAGTGGAGTGGACCCCATACTATCCTTGAGCAGAAGGGAGAGGTCACCTACTTGGTGGACCTTGGAACTCCTAGGAGCCCCCACAGGGTGCTCCATGTAAACAGGCTCAAACCCTATGTGGACAGGGCAGACATGGGCTTGCTCATGGCTACTGATGAGGGACAGGAGGAAGAGAGTAACCCACTCCCTGACCTCCTCTCACAGAACCTTGATGATGGCTCAGTTGATGGCATAGCCTTAACAGGCAGACTCACTGAGCAACAGCAGATTGATTGCAGGAAGGTCCTCAAGAAATACAGGCACATGTTTTCTTTGACTCCTAGTCAGACCACCTGGTGTACCCATGAAGTGGACACAGATGAGAGTCTACCTGTTAAAAATAAGATTTACCAGCAGCCTGACCATGTCAGAGATTGCATCAGGACTGAGGTCCAAAATATGCTGGAATTGGGAGTGCTTGAACCCTCAGATAGCCCTTGGGCTAGTCCAGTCGTCCTGGTACCCAAACCTCATACCCAGGGTGGTAAGAGAGAAATGAGGTTTTGTGTGGACTACAGGGGGCTCAATGCAGTCACTAGGACTGATGCTCACCCTTTTCCTAGGGCAGATGAACTCATTGACATTTTGGCTTCAGCCAAGTTCTTGAGCACATTGACCCTACTGCTGGATATTGGCAAATCAGACTAGCTGAGGATTCCAAACCAAAAACTGCATTTTCAACCCCTAGTGGGCATTATCAATTTATTGTCATGCCCTTTGGCTTGAAGAATGCACCAGCCACATTCCAAAGGTTGGCGAACAAAGTCCTTACATGTCGGGAAGCCTATAGTGCAGCATATCTTGATGATATAGCTGTCTTTAGTTCCACCTGGGAGGATCACCTGGTCCATCTAAAGAATGTTTTGAAGGCCCTGCAGAAGGCAGGCCTCACTATCAAGGCCACCAAGTGCCAGATAGGGCAGAGTAAGGTTGTGTACCTGGGCCACCTTGTAGGCGGAGGCCAAGTTCAACCATTGCAGAGCAAAATCCAGACCATCATGGACTGGGTTGCTCCCACTACCCAGACAAATGTCAGAGCTTTCTTGGGCCTGACTGGGTGCTACAGAATATTTGTAAAAGGATATGGGTCTATAGTGACTCCCTTGAATGATCTTACATCAAAAAGAATGCCCATGAAAGTTTAGTGGACAGTTAGCTGTCAGAAGGCATTTGATGATCTCAAGCAGGCCATGTGCACTGCTCCCATGCTGCAAAGTCCTGACTATTCTAAACAATTCATTGTCCAAACAGATGCATCTGAGTTGGGGGTAGGGGCTGTGTTGTCACAACTTAATGCAGAGGGTCAGGATCAACCAGTAGCTTTTATAAGCAGAAGGTTGACCCTCAGAGAGAAACGTTGGTCAGCCATTGAGAGGGAAGCCTTTGCTGTGGTCTGGGCCCTGAAGAAGCTGAGGCCATACTTGTTTAGGACTCACTTCATTGTTCAGACAGACCATAAGCCCCTCTTATGGCTCAAACAAATGAAGGGTGAAAACCCCAAACTTTTGAGGTGGTACATTTCCCTATAGGGGATGGACTACACAGTGGAACATAGACCTGGATTAACCATGCCAATGCAGATGGACTCTCCAGATATTTCCACTTAGAAAATGAAGACTCAACTGGGCAAGGTTAATCTCATCTCCTTACGTTTGGGTGGTTGTGTAGGAAAGTGGGATCTGATTCTTATGGTTACCCCCACTTTTTGCTTGATGTTACACTGTTTTTGACTAGTCTGACTGGGATCTTGCTAATCAGGACCCCAGCCTATCTGCTTTCTCTTAAAATGTTATGTCATGTACTTCGGTACACTCCAGATTTGATACTGGGGTACCCTTATCAATCCCTAGTATATGGTACACATGTACCCAGGGCATAAGTACCCCAGAAGCCTCCCATGGGCTGAAGCATGTATTATGCCACCCATGAGAGGCCATGCAAAATGGAAATACAGGCCTGCCATTGCAGCTTGTGTAAGATGGTGCATGCACCACTTACTTTAGATATAGGTTTACTATATCTATAGGTCACCACACTTAAAACCTATGTCACCCTTATATCAGGCCTTGACCATCCTGAAGGCAGGGTGCTGGGTTTTACGTAAGAGGATGCCCCTGTATGAGCAGAGCGCCCCTGCAGGTTACAGAGACCATTCTCCCGGGTTGTCGGTGACGCAGCCTGACATATAGGTAGAGGTGCATTATATGCTTGTGATGGAGCAGGGTAAACGAAAAAATTAAATTTCCTAATGTTTATGTTGAATAATTAACACACATGTACGTCTCAGTAAATAACCAACCATGTATGTCTCATGATAAGGGTTATGGGTAACACGCTATATCCGTGCAAACTAATTTACTTACATTTGTTAACTTGGATAACATAAATCAAATGATTTGCGTACTAATTAGAATAATAATTGCATGATTTGTGCTTGAAAATAAACTGTGTGGTGGCAAAGTAAAGCGGTTGGTAAGTAAGAAATAGCTTTATATGTCGCTTTTTGCTAGGTAACACTTAATTGGGGTACGTAGAATGATGGGAGGGAAACGAAAAGGCTTATATTCTTTATTCTTAACTATGTTCTGTTTATCTTTATAAATAGTTCGCTTAGGCCTGTTGTGCCGCGATGTAAAATGGCTGCCGAGGCAAGCAAGCTAGAGTACGCAGCTGCAAAATGGTTTCTGCGAATGAGAAAGGCTGTGAACAGAGGGATCATGTGACCGTTCCAAAGCCTAGGATGGAAGCTTGGTCAAGGCTGCGATGACCTTATTATACAAACGTGTGCCAAAGAAGGAGATTGCAAAAAGCGTGAGAAGTTGCAGTGAATACGTGAATGAACAATGAACTGTTCAATTTAAAGTATCAGAAAAAGGATACAGATAGAGACCAATGTGCGGATGGGTAATGTCATGAACCCGTGAGAAACGACAGAAGTATGAACTTTCCACAAAGAACTGGTTGGAGCAAGGATATTCATAATGAGATGTATACTGACCCCAAATGGACCAATTAGAGAGAATCTCGCCCCCAAAGATGTAACATTTTCACTTAGTAAGCTAGTATTAGGGTATAAGAAGACCTACTCTGAGGGAGGGGGGATCTGATGCTACTGCTTTTTGCTGGTGTTGTTGCTGCGGGAGCCGCTGTTTTATATTTTTATTGAGCACAGGACGCTGCTGATGGAGAAACCTTTTTGCTTTAATAGATTTTTCCATTTTTAATATTATTAGACCTTTTATTCTTAAATACTATAAGGGAAAAGAACTGGATTGTGGCGGGAAACACCATATAGGTGATCCGTTGAGAAGGCCTGTTTTACAGGACAGATAGACAGTTTTTCGGGAGTTCTATGCTGTGATCTGAATTCATTGCTGTGACGAACTTTGTTTTTCCATCTAATAGGTATGCATTGCAACTTAAATTTATTCTTATAATGATGATAAATGTATTAATCTGAATAATAAATTTGAAACTTATTCATGCTTCTAAAGATTAGATAAACTTTATTATCTTTAAAACAATGAGTCTGTGGTTCTTTAGCTCAATGATAAATATAAATGTTTAAAGGTTTATAGTGATTGAGCTGGTCTTAATCACCATCAACTGATTCCTACTAGTTGGTCCATCGACCAATGAGCGGAATACCTTAAGGTTTGAGAGTATTATGTCATTTTAAAAGGTATCCCGTCTCCTTCCAGCAAATCATTTACTGTTTTCTCCTAAGTAAAACGGATGAAATCCAGGGAATATGTGAGAGAGTGAATGTTTATGCGGTGTTATGGGCCCCACCGTCATATGGATATAAGTTGTGGAAAAAGGGATATTTGTACCTGGACGTCCAAAAGCATATAGGAGAAGACATTTTATTGATAGCGCTGGATCAGATTTCTTGGTAGCAGAGTTATGGTTACTATAGATTAGTTTGGTGATTATTGATTATCGATTATTGATTATGTTTATGTATAACACTTCATGTTGTATGGTATTACGTTATATGTAAGTCAAAGGTTTTGAAGCTTCCGGGAAGTAGGAAGTGGACACGTGTGGCAAGAGAAGTCACACGGAATAGTGCATTGTCTGAATTCATATTGGTGATAACACAGGTTGTGTTATGATAGGGACATTTTCCGTATCAAAGGTGTGTGAGTGAAATAGCAACCAGTTTTCTTGTGAAACTCTGGCCTTAATTCTCAGGAGCACTGTAGTCTCCACATGTGTTTTATCCCCAGAGAAACGGGTTTACCCCTTGCTTGAAAGAAGGGTAAGGTAGAGGGAAGTGCTACACTTATCGAACAAAACTGTATTCTTGCGAGATAGAATAAAACTGTCACTTTTGTTAGCGAAATCAGACAATGGAAATGTGTTTTTGTATGTCGTAACTAACCAAGAACAGTTGAAAAATAAATTGCTGATAAATTTTGTAAAGGAGGGGTCAGGAGCAGAACTGACGTTGACAAAAGCCGCGCTGGGATTGGACAGTGCACTAGTTATACAAAAGACGCTCTGATTGGTGCGTTGGTGTGAGACGCGCTAGTATTGGTTGAATAAGCTGTGACGTAGAAGCTTTGGATTGGAGCGTTGGTGTGAGTCGCGCTGTGATAGGTCCGAATAACGCATAGAGAACAGTGTTGAATTGCGGACTTTGAGAAAGGAAAAGAGATCGTGAATTATGGCTTATTATGAGTATGGTAGAGAGAAAACGTCGTGGATGGCGAAAGTTAAGAACTTTTTTAAGAAAGACAAAAAGGTAGTGACTAGAGAGGGACAAGTAATTCCTCCACCAAAATCACCAGCTTCGCATATGATGCTGAAGTACGGATATCATACCTGCATATGGTTAGAAAATTGGAATAAATATACTCAAAATGATGGAGCATTAGCATTTCCTGAGAATGGTTCATTTAGTGTAGCTGTACTTCGGAATTTGAGGGAGAAGATGACGATGCTTGAGCCTAAACCTAAACCAACACAGTTTGAAGCTTTAAGTGAATGGGAAGATGAGATGTATGAACGAGAAAGATTCAGAGGATTAAGAAATCATGAGTTTGTACCCGGAAGGTTATGGGGAGTGAATCATGAGGACAGAATAAAGCATTGGAGATATGCTAATATGACAGGAGGTTTGTTTCCAGCTTTTACAGTTGAGGAAGAAGCAAAGAGAAAATGTACAGAGAAAAAGAAGCATTTAGTTACTGAAAGGTACGGGTATGGTGGTAGTGAGACGGAAGATGAATTGCTGGAAGATATTTTAAACAGAAACCCACCTCCATACCAACAGAATTCTGCGGTGGTGACACCTAATGCACCGCCAATGGAAACTGGGAGGAATAAAAATCCCGAACGGAGAGATGAGATAAATAGGTCACAAGATCAATTGAAAACCCCACAAAGCGGGAAAGTTGAAAGTGACAATACAACTGAATTAGCAAAAACCACGAGAGAATTGACTGAAAAGATAAGAGAATTGACAATGAATATGGAAGCTGTAACTGTACCCGTAACAATAGGTCCAGTAATACCAGTTTTTGAGAATCAGAAGATAGAAGAGCATTCTTTAGTCATTCCTATGAATTCAAATTTGCAAAGAAGAAAAGAAGGGATGGAATTAGACAATGAAAGGGCAAGAAATCTGGTTAGTTCATATAGACCAAGCCCACCTACTAATTTGACGGTAAATGAGAATGAGTTTAGGAGGATTCCTATGGGAACTGAGTCTGCGTCAGAGACACCAGAAAGAAGTAAAAATTGGATAGAATTAAATAGTACACCTGTAGGTCCGACTCCAGATGAATTGAATGAATGGATGAAAACCCTGAAAACGAAAGAGACAGAATCAAAACCACTAGATGTAATTAGGTTAAAAATAGATATGGAAGAATTGATCTTAGGGACAATTGGTACAGAAAAATTGAAAACTTATCAGGATGATGAGATAATGTTCTTATGTAAGAGCATTACATGGAGAGCTAGAAATTTACATGACAAATTAGAAGAAACAGCAAATGAACTAGGAGTAGAATTTGTAAAGGTGAGAAGTTTGCAGAAACCATATAGAGTAGATTTTTGCGAGAAAGATATAGAAAATTTGAACACATCAGGACGGTTAACCCAAATAAAAGAATTAATTGTTTTGCTGAGAAAATGGGGTGATGTGGATAGATGGAGAAGCAGGTGGACTAAAAGGAATGAGAAAACAACCGATAAAGCGTCTTTGGCTTTTGCGGTGACAGACAAGGAATCAATTGTAAGGGAGTACCCGATGAGAGAAACTCCAGGAGGTAGTTATGTGCATGTCCCATGGTCTAGACAAGATATACTGTCATTTACAAATGACTTCCCGAAATTAAGAGAAAAACCAGTAGAATGGTATAGACAAGTAGAGAGGTTTGTTAAGGTTTCAAAGGTGTTATGGATAGATTTGGATGGATTATTTGACATAGTAGTACCAGCTGATTTATGGACAGAATGTAAGATTACTATTGATTGGCCAACTGTAGAATATCCAAGAGACGCTAAAACAGGAGCACCAGGACCAGAAGTGATGAGGAAATATGACCAAGTTATTACCTTTTTGAAAAATAAAATCCCACCCAAAGAAACGGATTGGGTAAAGATTGACAGAACCACACAGGAAAGTAAGGAATCTGTACATGCGTACTATGAAAGGCTACTGTTAGTTTTTAAACAGTATAGTGGATACGAGACACTAAATGAAAAGGACATGAGCCATTTCGTATATAGGTTTGTTTATGGGTTAAAACCAGAGATAAGTGAAATGATTAAGCAACATATGATTTGTTGGCAGAATAGCACGGTAGACGAGGTTTTGAGATATGCTAAATACTGCAGTGATGACATTGAGAGTAGACAGCGTAAATTGAAAGAGAAAGCAATGTGGGCACAGGTGAAAGTTGCAGAAAAACAAGAAGCTCAATTGAATAATCAAGTTAATGAGGCAGGACAGACGAAATCCAGACCAAATATAGGTAAAGGAAAAGGTCAAATGAGTATAGAAGAGGCAAAGAAAAAGTGGCCATGCCACAACTGCGGAAAATTAGGACATTGGAGAAACGAGTGTAAATTCCCTCCAAAAACTAATGCGGAAAATCAATCATTGAATCCACAGGTGCAGAGTGAGGTGAGTTACCAACAGCTGCAGCAACCACAGGTAGTTACTCAGCAAAGTCAGGTGCCTCAACCACCACTTCCCAAGAGTGTAAATCCACAGAGATACAGTGCAGAAACAGGATTCTACGGAGGAGAGCAGGTAACACAATTGCCGCGCGCAGCTGCCATATCTCAATACTGGTTACGACAGGATGGGAATGAGTCGGATGAAAGTTTATGACGGTGCCTAGGAGAGGAGGAAGAGTGCGTGCTTGGCGCAACTCTAGAGGTAGATCAAGCAGGTCCATTTGTGGATGGAGAAGTGAATGGTGCAAATGTAACATTCCTTGTGGACACTGGAGCTACCCGTTCTACTGTCAGATCAGTGGAAATTCCAAACCTTCCTCTCTCAGGTGAAAATATCCAAGTCGTGGGTGTTTCGAATCAGCAAATTAGGGCGCCTCTTACCAAATTAGTGGAGGTAAAGATTGGGCCATTCAGTGATATGCACCGATTTGTGGTGTGTGATTGCAGTCCTGTGAACCTATTAGGACGCGATCTACTTTGCAAGATGAACTGCACCATCTATTGTACTCCAGATGGGATTGCATTTCAAACCCCAGATGAAGATGTACTCTATAAAATGACATTGGTAAATTTAGAGTCAGAAGTGAGTGAGTTGTTCCCTGTGTTTGACGTAGAGAAAATCCCAATTGAACTGAAAGAAACGGTGAAACAGGAAGTGTGGGATTTTACGGGTGAAGATATAGGGTTAATGAAAGGAGTAGACCCTGTTAAAATCTCTGTAAAAGAAGGAACAAGTTACCCAAATACGCCACAGTATAAATTGACACCAGAAATAATTGAAGGAATAACACCTGTAATAAATAAAATGATTGAACAAGGAATTCTGAGAGAAATAATGAGCAGCCCATGTAATTCACCTATAATGGGACTGAAAAAGCCGAATGGAACATATAGAATTGTACAGGATTTGAGAAAGGTAAACAAAATTGTTGTGCCTTGCTGCCCAATAGTACCAAACCCTGCTGTAATTCTATACCAGATTCCACGCGAAGCAGAATGGTACACAGTTATTGACTTGTGCCATGCATTTTTCTCTATTCCATTACATCCAGATAGCCAGCCATTATTTGCGTTCAGGTTCGGAGAGCGTATTTTGGCATGGTGCCGAATTCCTCAGGGGTATACAGAAAGCCCCTCGATCTTTAATCAGATTCTAAAGAAATCATTGGAAGATTTAAAAATGCCAGAGAAATCCGTGATGGTTCAGTATATTGATGACCTATTGGTGGCATCAAAAACAAAGGAAGCATGTGTTACTGACACAATTGCTTTGCTGAATCATTTAGCAAAAGGAGGACATAAGGTGTCCCCATCAAAATTACAGTTTTGTCAACAAGAGGTCCAATATTTGGGACACAAGATTGAAAAGGGAGTGCGAAAGGTAACGACTGAAAGGATAAAAATAATTCAAGGAATGAGAGCTCCAATGACACAGAGAGAAGTAAGAATGTTCCTAGGAATGGTTGGATATTGTCGACAATGGATAAGTGGATTTTCATTGATTGCAAAACCATTACAGAGATTGACAAAGAAGGATGTTAAAGATCCTTTTGAAATGAATGATGAGGAAATGAAAGCATTCAGAGAACTAAAAACAAAGCTGTGTGAAGCCCCGGCATTAGGAATGCCTGATTATGAAAAAGATTTTGAGTTGTATTGTAGTGAAAGAGATGGGTGTGCGTTTTCAGTCCTAGTGCAGAGACACGGAAACATGAAAAGACCCATTGCATATTTTTCAGCTGTCTTAGACCCAGTAGCAAAAGCGTTGCCTGGATGTTTGAAAGCAGTTGCTGCTACTTGTGTAAGTCTGGAGCAGAGTGAAGGCATTGTGATGGGATATCCACTAAGAGTATATGTCCCTCATTCTGTGGAAATTCTTTTGACAAGAACCAAAACCCAATATATGACACATAGTCGGCTGACTAGGTATGAAAAAGTAATTTTGAGTGCAGACAATGTCACCATTGACAGATGCATAAATGTGAATCCTTCAACATCATTGCCAGATGAAGAGAGTGTGATTGAAATGGATGAAGTTGATCATGATTGTCTGAATGTACTTGAATATTGTACAAAACCGAGACCCGATATACGGGATGAGCCTTTAAAGGAATCAGATTATATTCTGTTCGTGGATGGCTCATGTTTGAGAACGAATGATGGAGTTCTGAGTGCAGCATATGCAGTTTGCACCGTAGCTGCTGTAATGGAAGCATCTTGTTTGAGAGGGATACGTTCTGCTCAAGTAGCGGAGTTGATTGCTCTAATTCAAGCATGTAAATTGGGAAAGAATGTCCGAGTCACAGTAATCACGGATAGCCAATATGGCTTTGGAGTGGTTCATGATTTTGGGCAGATCTGGTCCCAGAGAGGTTTCTTGACGTCTGCAGGAACCCCAATAAGAAATGGTGAATTTGTGAAAAAGTTGCTTGAGGCGATACAGCTGCCTAAACAGATTGCGGTGGTAAAGTGCAATGCACATAAAAATGGGGAAGACTACATAACTGTCGGCAATAAGTTTGCTGATGAAATAGCTCAGTACTGTGCCAAAAATGTAGTCTCATTAAACAGAAACCGAGAGAGAGAGCATATTTCATGTCCGTTGCTTTTTACTAACCCTGTCGAGACATGGGATGAGGTGAGACAATTACAGGAAGCAGCAGATGATGAGGAAAAAGATAGCTGGATAAAAGCAGGATGCAGAAAACGGGAGGAAAATGATGTTTGGGTTTACAGAGATGAAAGACCAGTTATGCCTGATAGCATGATTTCTGACATGGCACGGATGTACCATGGACAAGCTCATATTGGGAGAGATGCAATGATCAGACTTTTTAGGCAAACATGGTATAATCCAAAATTCAGAGCCATAGCTGAGAGTCTTTGTCAAAGATGTCTTATCTGTCAACAGCTAAATCCAGGAAGAAAGACAGTAGTGAGTCTAGGAACAATAGGACGAGAGGGAGGTCCTTTCACGAGAATGCAAATGGATTTTATAGAAATGCCCCCAAGCAATAGACTAAGATACGTTCTTGTAGTCGTCTGTTTGTTTTCTCGTTGGGTGGAAGCATACCCGACCAGAAGGAATGATGGAATCACAGTAGCTAAACTAATGCTGCGAGAATTCATTCCAAGGTATGGTTTTCCAGTAACGATTGAAACAGATAGAGGAACACATTTTCAAAACGAATTGATTCAACTGATTTGTGAAGCACTTAGTATTAAACAGAAATTGCACTGTGCATACAGACCAGAGGCTTCTGGAATAGTAGAGCAAGTGAATGGAACAATAAAGAACAGGCTAGGGAAAATGTGTCAAGCCACAGGACTCAAATGGCCAGATGCCTTGCCATTGGTCTTAATGACTATCAGAAGCATACCTGAAAGAAAGACAGGACTTAGTCCCCACGAAATAATCATGGGACGAGCAATGAGGCAAGCACATGTACCTGTCAACAAACTACTGACTATAACTGATGATCTCGTGTTGGATTATTGCAAAGGATTGGCTGATGTGGTACGTTCTGTGTTTCATCAGGTTGGACCGGATGCGACCACTCTTGAAAGAAAACCAGCTCATGACTTGAATCCAGGAGATTGGGTCCGCATAAAAGTCCACCGAAGAAGAAACTGTTTGGTTCCTCGCTGGGACCAACCACGACAAGTGATCCTGGTGACAACAACTGCAGTCAAATGTGCAGGAGTAAAACACTGGGTACACGCCAGCCACACCATCAGAGTTCCAGATCCTGAAGCTCGACCTGTGAGTCGACATCTGGAAATATCAGATACCAGTTCAGCATCTGATGCAGAGGAAGAGACGAACAGGGCTCCAGAAATTGAAGATCGACCTGTAAGTCGACATCTGGAAGACCCAAGTACAAGTGTAACGACAGGAGGAGAGGAGGAAATAGCAAAAGTTCCAGAATCTGAAGATCGACATGTGAGTCGACATCTGGAAATATCAGACACTAGTTCAGCATCTGATACAGAGCATTCTGACTGTGATGAAAATCTGAAAAGAGATTGGAAATTTGATAGCATAAAAGAAGAAATTGAGCAAAAAGATAGTAACAGTGAGCAACCAAGTACAAGTTATGGTGAAGATCCTTCAGAAATTATATTAATAGACGAAGAAGGGACAGTTTCAAATAGAAAGGTAGAAGAATCGGAAGACCCCCGAGGAGCAGTAGGGACAGATCGGCGAACAAAGAAACAGGGAAATTCAGAAACAGATAGAGAGATTGACACAAATTCGGAAGAACCTCGAGGAGGGACAGAAGTAGGTGATCAAAGGAAAACACGAGGAAAATCAAAAACAGATGAAGGAAGTGAAATTCTAAAAATTAAGATAAGAGACAATAAAGAAAGGACTGAAACAGAGTCAGAAGAAAGTGGAGAAGAAAGAAACCAGAAACTAGAGTCGAGAAAGAGAACTTGGAGAACAGAAAGAGAGGAAAAAGAAAGTGAACCAAAAAGGCCAAGAAAAGGAGACAATTGGCCCCACGAAGTTAAGAGATTGAGATACAAGATCATAAGGTTAGATGGAAAGAATGCAGAACAAGTAAATGAAATAACAAGTCAAAAGGAGCAAGAAAGACAAGGAGGAAAACACTTGCAGAAAACAAAAAGAGTGAAGAAAGCTAATCTAAAGTATAAATCGCCTGAATGGCTATACATTGCGTTGACTGATATCAAAGAAGAAGAGATCACTCACGAGAACCCGGAACAAAGCCACAATTTAATGGGTGAAGGTGAAGTGCAACAAATTTAAAGAAATTTGAACAAATTTCTACCGGACTGGACAAAACACTGGATTTGACAAGAAAGAGTTCTGAAAAGAACTAAAGAAAGTACCAAACGAGACAAAGTGAGAGCGTAGGGTGGCTAACACGCTATTTCTGAGGTGTGGTGACACATTTTCTGTACATATTATAAAATAGGTAATAGAAAAAAAAAATGGTAGATTCTAAAAATAGAACATGTAGATGTGAGTTCTTACGTAGATGGTGTAAGATGTGCTTCTTTTGTACAGGATTATTAATGACCGTATGGATTATTTTAGCAATCTCCATTCCAATTAGATTAGCTGTAGAAGAGACGTCTATATTAAAGAATAACACAGAGATAGAAAAGGGAGCTAACATGCAGGAAACAGCTATATTAAAAAGTAGTGCAGAGTTACATAAGGACAAATCAATAACAGATTTTTCAAAAAATGTTTTTACTAAATTATTATATGAGTATGTAGAAACAATGGATGTGAGAGATTGTTACGTTTGTATGCAATTGCCTGCGTCTGTTGCAGAAGGTGTGACCTATCATCACCTTCCTTTGACGTATGGAATAACATGTAGTGTTTTAGCAAGTCTATTTTACAAGACAGGAAGATTAGAATATTATTATACTGATATAGATAAGATTTTTGCAGAGATTCCTATAATTTCTGAACTAAACAAAGTGAAAGAAGCAAGAACGTTTGGTGAATTTTTCATAGAAAATAAAATTCTAACATTAGATGATATAGTTAAAAACAACCTTACCTGTGAGTTAAGGAATGAAGAAAAGGTGTTTTTAGAAATGGTCGAGGATAGAAGAGTAAAATTTCAAAGAAAAGTGATAGAAGAGACAAAAACACCTCTTTGGGCGTTTGAGGAAGAAAATCATGACAAGAAAAAGACAAATGCAGCTATGTCTCTGGATTGGCATCAACAGGGAAGGTTGTGCATTAGAAGAAATAGAACAAGATATGACAACTATTTCGTGGGTTCCAGTGATTGCCAAGACAATTATAACATTTTAGGAGGTTGGGGATTCAAAGGGGGAAAAGATCCAATATTTCCTGGGATCTATTATATTTGTGGTAACAGAGCTTATTACAGGTTGCCGGACCATTGGTATGGATCATGTTACTTAGGCCTGGTCTTTCCAAAGATTTTTCATGTAGATAGAACAGAAAAGGGAACACACGAAATGGTAAAGACATTTACACGTAGGAAAAGGGAGAGCTTTTCAGAAATAGTAGGTGATATTTTTGGAGCATTGATACCAGCAGTAGGAATATCTTTGAATGCATTTAAAATTCGGAAGTTATCCACAGTAGTAGATCGTTTATATACAGATACTGCTGGAGGGTTCTTGATCGTAAATACCGAAATGGTTGCCATGAGAGCTATGGTGATGCAAAATCGACTTGCCTTGACATTCTTTTGGCAAAAGAGGGTGGAGTCTGTGGAATGCTGAAAGTCCAACATTGTTGCACTTACATTCCAGATAAAAGTGGAAATATACAAAAGTATATTAAGAATATTACCAATTTGCACAAAGAACTTGTTCCACTGGAGGTTGAAAATGCATTGGGAAAACTTGGTAAGAGTTTTTCCTCAGTAATAAATTGGTTTACTAGAATGAGTAGATTAGTAATAGGGAAAATCATAATAATAGCGACCATAATAGTACTAATAGTCCTAGTATTAAAATTGATTATTGTATGTATAAAGAGAAGAAAAAGACAGAATAAAATAGAAAAGGAAAATAAAATAAAGAAAGAAAGAGAAAGAGAGATGGGTGAAATAGAGCTAGAAGAAATAAAAGAAAACATGTATAAGAAAACAAAGAGACAAGATGAAAGAGATACAGTTGTGTAAACTAACAAAAACAAACTGGACAAGAAATATGCTATCTGACAAAATTGTGTAACATGGGTTTTTGTGGTGATATTAAAAATCACCAAAGGGGGAGTTGATGGAGCAGGGTAAACGAAAAAATTTAACCTCCTAATGTTCATGTTGAATAATTAACACACAGGTACGTCTCAGTAAATAACCAACCATGTATGTCTCATGATAAGGGTTATGGGTAACACGCTATATCCGTGCAAACTAATTTACTTACATTTGTTAACGTGGATAACATAAATCTAATGATTTGCGTACTAATTAGAATAATAATTGCATGATTTGTGCTTGAAAATAAACTGTGTGGTGGCAAAGTAAAGCGGTTGGTAAGTAAGAAATAGCTTTATATGTCGCTTTTTGCTAGGTAACACTTAATTGGGGTACGTAGAATGATGGGAGGGAAACGAAAAGGTTTATATTCTTTATTCTTAACTATGTTCTGTTTATCTTTATAAATAGTTCGCTTAGGCCTGTTGTGCCGCGATGTAAAATGGCTGCAGAGGCAAGCAAGCTAGAGTACGCAGGTGCAAAATGGTTTCCGCGAATGAGAAAGGCTGTGAACAGAGGGATCATGTGACCGTCCCAAAGCCTAGGATGGAAGCTTGGTCAAGGCTGCGATGACCTTATTATACAAACGTGTGCCAAAGAAGGACATTGCGAAAAGCGTGAGAAGTTGCAGTGAATACGTGAATGAACAATGAACTGTTCAATTTAAAGTATCAGAAAAAGGATACAGATAGAGACCAATGTGCGGATGGGTAATGTCATGAACCCGTGAGAAACGACAGAAGTATGAACTTTCCACAAAGAACTGGTTGGAGCAAGGATATTCATAATGAGATGTATACTGACCCCAAATGGACCAATTAGAGAGAATCACGCCCCCAAAGATTTAACATTTTCACTTAGTAAGCTAGTATTAGGGTATAAGAAGACCTACTCTGAGGGAGGGGGGATCTGATGCTACTGCTTTTTGCTGGTGTTGTTGCTGCGGGAGCCGCTGTTTTATATTTTTATTGAGCACGGGACGCTGCTGATGGAGAAACCTTTTTGCTTTAATAGATTTTTCCATTTTTAATATTATTAGACCTTTTATTCTTAAATACTATAAGGGAAAAGAACTGGATTGTGGCGGGAAACACCATATAGGTGATCCGTCGAGAAGGCCTGTTTTACAGGACAGATAGACAGTTTTTCGGGAGTTCTATGCTGTGATCTGAATTCATTGCTGTGACGAACTTTGTTTTTCCATCTAATAGGTATGCATTGCAACTTAAATTTATTCTGATAATGATGATAAATGTATTAATCTGAATAATAAATTTGAAACTTATTCATGCTTCTAAAGATTAGATAAACTTTATTATCTATAAAACAATGAGTCTGTGGTTCTTTAGCTCAATGATAAATATAAATGTTTAAAGGTTTATAGTGATTGAGCTGGTCTTAATCACCATCAACTGATTCCTACTAGTTGGTCCATCGACCAATGAGCGGAATACCTTAAGGTTTGAGAGTATTATGTCATTTTTAAAGGTATCCCGTCTCCTTCCAGCAAATCATTTACTGTTTTCTCCTAAGTAAAACGGATGAAATCCAGGGAATATATGAGAGAGTGAATGTTTATGCGGTGTTATGGGCCCCACCGTCATATGGATATAAGTTGTGGAAAAAGGGATATTTGTACCTGGACGTCCAAAAGCATATAGGAGAAGAAATTTTATTGATAGCGCTGGATCACTTGCGTAAAATGCTATCTCGAAAACGGCTGCAACAAACCATGTTGTGTTTGGTATCAAACACCTTGGAATCATACCTCCACACCGGTAACCGGTGTGGGAGGTATGATTCCATCCCTTCAGAAGCAAGCTTCGTGGGTCCCTGGTCTTCCCGGTACCAGCCTTCTCGACCCAGACAGCACAAAATGGTTGCTGCCGACCAGAGACACATTTCTGCCCTCCTGCTGCTGAGCCAAGCTCGAGCAGATGAAGGCAGCACAATAGGCTACCTGTCACAGGGAGGTGTGACCACCTCTTAGACAGGATTTAGTGTATTGGAACTGGGTGGGTGCACTTCCAAAGTGCCTGAAAGTCTGCACGAGGGGCACATTTGGTGTCCCTGTGCATAGTCCAGCTCAAACCAGTTCTGGGAGCCGTAGGCTCCTGCTCTGGCGCGAAACTGGACAAAGGACATGGGAGTAACCTCCCC
Organism: Calotriton arnoldi; assembly: GCA_963921515.1. Classification (NCBI taxonomy): domain Eukaryota; kingdom Metazoa; phylum Chordata; class Amphibia; order Caudata; family Salamandridae; genus Calotriton; species Calotriton arnoldi. Next base: position 1,819,545 of record CAWUFW010002944.1, read on the forward strand.
ACTGTCCTGACCCTCCCCTGGGAGGGTCCCCTGAATCTGTCCAACCCTCTCATGTGGGTACAAAAGGGCTTACCTGGCTGTAGGACCCTAGATTCGATGTGGACAAGATACGGAACAAGAAACCACTGACCTTCAACCGTCTGGACACTCTGGACTTCGACTGGGCCCGACTACGTCTCCCTCGCCGTCCAAAGCATTGTCTGTGCCTGTGCACCATACAGGATCCGTGCAGGACCTGTGGAGCATCAAGGGCAACTGAAGTATCTCCCTTGGGGTGAAGGAGTCACTCCCATGCATTTGCAGGCACCGTAACACAACTGACCGGTCTGCTAATCCTGAGCTCCTGCAGACTCCGAAGGCTCCAGCAACATAGGAGGTGGGTTCCTATGTTCCTTGAGGTCGAGCTGCCCTCTCACCAAGTTTGAGGCCAGTATCCCTCGTGGGGACCGCATAACCCGAACCCCTGTGCACTGCATACTTTTGCAAGTGCATATGCTTGTTGGTGTTCCCCAACTTTGTGCATTGGGCTGTCGATAGCCGCAACCTTTGCATACATTTCATACAAAGGACTCTGGCCTCCTCGCACTCTGTGCCCTGCAAGCTGTGTCTTTGTGAAACTGCTAGAGGTCCCCCTCGCGACTCCTGTGCCTTTGGCTTGTGGGTCCACTTGAGGGACAACAGTGCTTTTCTTGGGCTCCCCTGGTTGCTCCAGGCCTACCCTGACTCCCCTTGCTGTGGTGAGTCCTCTGGTCCTTGCTGGGCCAGACCATAACCTTCTTTGACCTTCTTGGTTGGATGCCTCTGCCAAGGCTTGTTGGTGCTCCCGCCGGACATCGACCCCTCAGCACTCAACATCCTTTGTGGGGCAGCTCGTATCCAGCTGCTGGTCATCCTCGACGTCTCCTGGTCCCTGCAGCTGTAGAGTCAAGTTCTCCTTCTTCACACCTGAAGCACCCGACATCGGTGGGCATTCGTCTACCGAGCCCCTGAGCACTCCTGAGTGACCCAGACTCTGTCCCCTCTGCTTTCAGGTTCCTTCCATCAAGAATCCACCTGTGGGTTCCACCCGACACTTTTCTTCTTTCCAGCAGTGGCATTTCTTTGAAGACTCCCATTGAGAACGACGACGGCGGTTTCCAACGCCACTTCAGCCCTATGCACCCGGCTTCCTTGGGATAGGTAACTCTGGTACTTCGGTATCCATGGGTGGGGTGGCTCTCCAACCTTCTATGTTCCAAAGGGTTTCCTCATAATCCACTGGGAAGGGTGCTTAAACTGTAAAACTGCAACTGCGACTCTCCCATTGAATTGTATGTAGCACGCGGTCATGTTTACACAATGCACCCGTCCTCCGTGGGGTCCCTACTTACTCACCTTGGGTGGTTCCTTGGGGTACCAGCGATTCTACATCCTCTAGACTTTGTCTTGACTCGAGTCATGGTTCTTATACCAATATTTTAGTATATGGTTTGGTCTCCCCCGGGAGCCCACTGTGTATTAGTGCTACTTACGATTGATTCTGTGCTACAGTATTGTGTGCTTTGTGTTTATCTGCGTGTAGCAGATACTGTGAGGTATTTAATGTGTGTTATAATAATAAATATATATTCTTATAACTACTGTGTGGTTCTCCTTTCATTTAACCAATACAACAAGGTTGCACTCTGGTAAAACAAGCTGCTTAACATTCCTTCAAGACTAAGCCTGAAGACTGCTCTCCACAGCTACCACTTGGATAGCTTTCTAAGGTTATATTTGACCTCTTAAATCACCATAAGTGTTGTTTGGACTGGTGCAAGGTGCCCACTTTAATTAGTGGACATCATATACCAGGCCAACTTCTCACAATATATACATACTGGAAAGCTGATCATCATCTCTACTCAAAGGCTCTGTATTTTAATTATGATCTCAGTCACCCACCTATTCACTTGATTAATGTTTTTAAATAATGTTAAGCCAGCACTCATCTTTGCACCCAATACCTTTGGTCAAAGGAGTGAGTGTTGTTACATGCATGTTATGCACTTTATGAGGCTTAAAGGTCTGAGGGCTCCAGGCTAGACCCCAGAAGGAATATGTTGTGATATAGATTGTCCTTCACATCATCAAGGAGTTTGACATAACTTCAGCCTTTTTGATTCCTCTGGTTGCCTACCAAAGAGGGTCCCTATTGGTTTTCAAAAGGACTCTCATCCACTCAGGTTGCCAGTGTCTTCTTCATCGAGTCCTCACCCATATACAGTTTGTAATTTGGTGGGCTCAACGTGAAAGTTACGAGACCTCTTTATATTTTCTTGTGCAAGGATCGGAATTTAAAATTGCCTAAATGTATCCAAAAATCTCTAAAGTTTATTCTGGAGGACCTTTGACAAAGCAAAAAAACAAGGAGTGATGTATTTGAGTAAGCAATGAAAGAACACATCACTGGTTCTACATGTTTCAGCCATATCATTTTGCCCTAATGGTGAAACTGTTTTCTTCAGGAGCAAGTCTAAGATCTCTCAGCTGATCTCCAATTTAGGTCGCTGTATCTGAGATGAATGCACACTTTGTGCAGTTTCATTTCACTCATTTAGTCACACTCATTGCCACATGCCATGCATACAAACTGTACTGAGAAGTATCCTCATCTTTGTGTCTGTAGGCCAGATAAGAAGCATCATTAAACAAGCCCATTATGGCATGTATCCCATGCTATGACTACACTCGATGTGCATTGAAAACATATTTTTTGGTGTTCACAAGCGTACAAGCAATTCCCTTATCAGACTGTGTTTCTAGTATCAAAAGGCTATTGTAGAGCCATGTGACTTAGCATGTTTTCTATCCAGGTGGAATCCATCATGCATGCATTCTTGTTGAATCACCAGGTACATACTCATTCCATAGTTTTTATGGGACCCATAGTGAATTAGAGGTGGGCTGATTTTGTAGTCACACTGCAGCAGCATAATTTTGGCTCCACCCTTTCATGTTTGACTAGGCCACATATCTGTTTAAGTATGGTCTCATGTACTCATGTGATGTAACATTATTAATGTAATGTAAGTGCACTTGAACAGTTACAGAAAGTGCATCTACTGTGTAATCCCAGCATTTATATGAGTGTGCATACTACCATTTTCCTTACAGTAACAACTAGTTGTAGTTCTCACATACATCTGCATTTGTGTGGTTTCAATAATTTTGTAATTCTTATATGTTCACATTTTCATTTAAATAGTATTCTGAATTTATTTATAACAAAAAATGTACCCATTTGAGTAGCATTTTACATCTATATTGTAACTGTATAGGTACCTGTAATCTTGCATTTAAATGTGTATTGAGAAGCTTGCCACACTAAGTTGACCAAAGGTCTTAAGCTTTTGGATTTTGCAATGTTTAACATGCAAAATGAATGTTTTCTACAGATGCAATGTTTTTCTCTCCTCTGCAGGTGCAGTTACATGAGCTTATGGTTAAAGAAAGGCACATTGTGTGAAAGAGGTAGTGAAACACGAAAGGAATGTCTTTTGGGAAGATTAAGATTTAACTGAAGAAGTGAGGACTATTGTCCGTGCGGAATGAGAAGGGAGGAATTCAAGGATGTTCTTATGAGTGGACCGAAGGAAAGAAGTCTTGAGTGTAGTTGCCAAAGATTATTGTTTGAAGATGGGAAATAATTGAACATGGGATTCTCGAAGATTCTTTTGGTGGGTATAATTGGGCATCGCACTTTAGGTCAGTTAGATTCCCTTTAGACTTTGAGGTACAGACCTCTTTGCAACATATGTTTTCGGGCTTCGTGCTATACAATATTCTCACTTTTGAGAACTTCTACAGAAGTTCTGCTATGTTGACACCTTTCTCTACTTCCCTGACTGAAATGGGTTTTTTCTGATCCTAAGTTAGAATAGGGCTTAATTAATTTCCTTATATAACCTCATGTATAGGCAGGAGGATCGAAACTTTCAATCTACTCACCAGACTTTGTTTCTCATCCTTTGCATTGCAGCAACAGAATTCCTCAGTTGCTTTCTGTTGTTGAGTATAAACTTTGTAAGGCGTCCTGGAATTCCTTTAGTGATTCTGTATATTTATACTGCATTTCAGCAACTGATTCATATCAGATTGGCTTTGAATTTGTAATAAATCCATACTTAACATCATCTATTGACTTAGAGCTTTACTGTGTGACCAAATGGGTTACACTATAATTGGTAAATTGTAGTTGATCCTTAGCCCTTTTATTCCTCAGGCACCCATAACATTCCATTGCAAGGGGCCAAGACAAAGGAGTCCATGTTCTATGCGTTCTCAACACTCTGGAAACAAAAGTGAGATAGACGAGTGAGGAGCAGTTACGCCGCAGTACAGGTAAATGACAGAAAGCAAAACATGCTCCCTTTCACCCAAAACTTACTTCATCAAAGGTACACCCCCACACAGAACCTAATTGGCACCTCTAGGCTCTGCATCTTGTCTGCATTGCCAGTAAGATGCTGTTTCTGTGCTTCGCCTGGTCCATGTCACATGGTACGCATCTGTCTGTGATGCATCACTTGATGATGGCTGAGTATGCATGATGACTCATCGGGTTATGGGTCTCTCAACATCATTTCTATAGAAAACAGCCCATTGCTGTGTACAGCAGTATTTCTGTCACTCAATTTTGATTGACAGTTATGGGGGCACTCAAAATCAGTTATCATAAAAGATGAACGCAGTAATATTTGTGTGGAGACATTTAACAGAAATTTGCTTGCTTAAGTATTTAATGTCTGCTTAGACTTTTGGGGAATTAATAAAGATGACTACTGTGAACACACCACTGCTTAAGGGAAGTATTGATACTTGTATGTCTAGGATTTCAATATTGTTAGAATAGAAAAATATGATCATGATATTTATTCTAAGGAGTCGTAACAGTTCTCAAGAACAAAGAGATGTTCTGTATGGTATATGATACCAGGATATTCTACTGCTCCTTTCTTTGTCAGGGTCAAGAGGGAGATATATATGTGTATTTGTGTACATAAAGAAGCTTTTGGTTAGCCCTCTTAATTCCATGTTCTATTCAGGTGTCTTGCTTCCACCCACCACAGACTACAGCATGGGGCAGTAGGTCAAACCAATTCAGCAGTTGATGACTCTTGTTACTGTGAGTGATGGTATTTTCCTTGCACACGTGTGGACAGCCTCCTAAAAAGTAGTGGACTTTGAGTGCCAGGGCTGGTGACCCAATGTTTGCTTTAACCTTTAAGTTGATTTAATACTTTTTGGGTTTATTATTTTGCACAGTCATTTGTTTACTTATTTTTTTTTTTTTATAAATCTTTTTATTAAACAGTTGTCAGCATCCATCAGTGGTCACATAATCATAAAGTTGGGTACAAGCATTAACAACGGCATACACATACTACGATTTAGAGACATAATGCAATAGTAATGGTACCTCTGGCTCCCATCTACAGAATACAGTTAATTCCCGCGATCACCCCCCCCTATACGTTCAAACCCCCCGAATCCCCTGTGGCCCTCCCATCGCTGCCAAACTTTCTCCCATTTCTTGGGGCATCCCCGACTTTCATTTGTTTACTTATTAATTCTGCCAACATATATACCCATCTTGAGACCGTGTCAGTTTTACTTGTTATTTCTTTTAAACATTTAGTGACAAAGAGTTACTGGGCAGATTATTGCATCAGCACTCCTTTCCCAAATGACCACCCTGGTCTGATCGAAGGGGCTCACCTATTGAGGCAAAGTTAGGTAAGTGCCTCGAACAGTAGAAGGCAGGCCCCAGAAAGGAATGAAGAGCAGATAGGTTGTCTGGGGGTGGTGTCAATGTTAAAGCAGTGACCTTGTTAGGTTCTGACTTCATGCCTTTAGCCAAGAAAATATGTTCATAGAATTTAAGGGAGGATGTTCGAAGGGTTAACTTGCCTTTCTAAGGAACAGATTTGCATCTTGCAATGCCTGGCAGACTTTAAGAAGGGCAGCATAATATTCTTTTTGACTCTTTACATACACCAGTATGCCATCTCAATAGCTGAAGCAATTTTGGAAGCCAAAAATTATTTTTCGCATTTCCTCTTGAAAGATTTCAGCTGCTGATGAGACACCAAAACATAGCGGGATATTTGCAAGGACCTTGCACTGCCGGTGCGCCATTTAGCTCCATATTTACAATGCAGCGCATTTAGCCAAATGTGTCAGTTTTTGGTGGCCTGCGTAAAACAAAACCTGCACGGGATCCAGCTGCGTCACAGAGAGATTAATGTATGCAGAGTGGGCGTTCTGTTGGAAAAACTCAATTGCAACTGATGCAGTGAGATTTACAAGATTTTCCTTGTTTGACACATCTGTCAGATGTGTCTCGCACAGCCTGCAACGTGTCAGATTTCCGATGCCGCAACGCAACAATACGTCATTTCTTATAAATATGCCCGTAGTCCTTTCTAGTGGTCTAATACATAGTGGGTGGTAAAAGTGGTTATATATAATGATTTTTCTACTGTTTCAATTGATGGTCGCCTTTGTTTAGAAATTGATGGTCGCCTTTGTTTAGATCAAACCTAGAGAAAATACGGGCGCCATTCAACTGGCGTATCGTATCTTGTGGAGCGAGATGTCTCTCTCTTTGAATTGCTTGGTTAGGTTGACGCATGTTCAAACTCAAACGGATGCTGCCATCAGCTTGTTGCTTCTGAACCTGGACAATGGGTGAGACCCAGTTGTGGGACCTTGAGCAGGTTCAATGATGTCAAGCTTCATGAGATTTTCAAGTTATTGTTCAACCGGTTTTTGAATACTGAATGGAATGTCTCTAAAGCGTTGGGCAACTGTTTTCACGTCAGTGTCAAAGTGTAGATGAATCTGGTGATCTACCAGCTTGCTTATGTGATCAAATAGCTTTGGAAAACGTTCTTCAAGATTCTTGGGTTCGTCCTTGAGAGTCTGTCGAGCAGTGCAACAAAAGAATGTCTAGAAGGCGAAGCTTAACTGCTGATCTGAAGCTGAACAGGCTTTCAGGACTTGCAGTTGCTTCAACAACCTCAGTCTGCAGAGAGCGATCACCATGTTTGAATAGTGGGCTAAAAGTCTCTAGACTTTTGAGGGGTAGTTGTGAGTCACAGGCATAAATGTGCACATCACTGTCCACTAGGGTAGACTCGATCAGGAGTGTTGCAAAGCCAGTGTCTGTTATCACATTAATCGTGGCTCCTGTATCCACAAGGAAAGGAATGGATGTTCAACCTACGTCCACATATATAACTAGTTCCTTCAGGTCTTGTTCAGTTTTACTGGCTAGATCACTCCGAATGGAGAATACCTTGCTGTCTGAGACTGTTCAGTTTCTGAGGGCGATGAGTCTGAGGACATCGAAGATCTCAGGCAGGTAGATACCACCCTTACCCGATGACGAGTACGAGACATGCATTTCGATCACACATTCGTAGCATCTTTACCCTCAGGATGCGGGGTCTCTTGTATGTCAAATTGTTTCTCATGTTTGCTTAAACATTCTTACCAAAGTGGTGGCACATGTTCTGCATTGCTGGATACACACATGCCAGTGAAGTGTGTCCCCAACCTCATACAGCAATTCCTCAACCGCCTTCTTGACCTTGGAGCATGTCATAATTTCTGCTTGATGTTCTACAGCACAGGGCATCCTTGCAAAGGGAAGAATATATTTTAGGTTTCTCGGTTTGTGCAGCAGTTTCTGTCTGGAGATGTCAGTTTCACTGCCTACAATGATTTGTGATCTCAAAGCCTCTTCATTGTCGTTCATTACAGGTCTGCACTCGATCTTTAAATCTCCTCACAAAAGCATCTATGATTTCTTTCACCTTGCTGCGGCCTCGCGGAGTGGAAATACTATCTTTCATAATCAACTAATTAATTATGTTGAGTGGAAAAAACATTTAAAAAGACAGAGGTGTGTCACTGCTGCCATTACGAAAAGGGGTTTTGCTCTTGCCCACACGAGAGAGTACAGTTTGGGGGCATTCGACCACAGCTAAGGAACTTTTCTCTAAAACGTCACTTTGTTTGACCTCAGAAGGGGTGAACCTAATCTGATTTAAGCAGGAATTAGAGAACCTCATTACTCCTAATATCCAAACCATGTGCTGCTGTCCCTACAATAAGCTGGTCGGTATTTTGGAATTCAAGAAGTTGATAGTTATGTAAACAATAGTCCTATGAATCTGCTATTAACACTTGCTACTTTAGCAGGCACTGTCTGCACAGACAGCAGAAAGGCTCTATCAGAAACTCTGCCCTTCCCCATTTCATGCTGCAAGTGGTATGATCTGCCGCAGGGAGGAGACAAACACTGCCTCAGGCTGGAGTGCGCACCACTGCTGCCGGATCACTACGACTGGCTTAATACTACGCAGGGGGCCACAACTCAGCTTTGGGTATGGTTTTCTGAGCGTCAGTGCAATTATTCGAGTTTTGGCACCGGCATAACATCCTGTGATCTTGTTCAAATCACTTAACCTCCCTGTTCCTACAAAAACTAATGTGTCCTTGTGTAAAGTAACTGGCGCTCACTTAAATTGCTCTTTCGGCTTCTGCACATCATCCTGTGATCTTGGGCAAATGACTTAATCTCCCTTTTCCTAAAAAAGCGAACGTGCACTTGTGTGAAGTAACTGGCTCTCACGTAAAGCTCTATAATAATACATTTGGGTGGTGTTTGTGCTATATACAACTGCATTTAAATGGTGTGCATAGCACCAAGAAGAGGGAACATTAAGTCAGAAAGCATTAAAACAATGAAGGGCTTTAAGGGGTGACAATCAGAAGACACAGCATACATTTATCATTTGCACATATTTACACCCGGCAAGCAATGATGAGAATAAATGCATCAGTGGGCAGGGGATATGTGGTCAGGAAGAGGGTCAAGCTCTGCTGCCATTATGAAAAGGGGCTCTAGCCTTGCCCACATGAAAGTGCACAGCTTGGGGCCATTCGGCCACAGTTAAACAACATTTCTCCAAAACGCCACTTTGTTTTACCTCAGAAGGGGTGAACCTTAACCTAATTAAAACAGGAGTCAAAGAACCTCACAACTCATAATGTTCACATTATGTGCAGCTCTCCCTACAGTAAGCTGATCGATATTTTGGAATCCAAGGAGTTGTTAATTATGTAATCAATAGGTCTATGAATCTGGTATTAACACTTGCTACTGTATCGGGCATTGTCTGCACAGAAAGCAAAAGGGTTCTACCAAAAACTCTGCCCTTCCCCATTATACGCTGCAAGTGGTATGATCCCCGCAGTGAGAAGACAAACGCTGCCTTGGCTGGTGTGTGTGCCACTGCTGCCTGATCACTAGGATTGGTTTAGCTCCAGGGAGGGGGCCACAACTCAGCTTGGGGTATGGTTTTATGGGCATCAGTGCAATTATTAAAGTTTCGGAGTTGGCACAACATCCTGTGATCTTGGGCAAATCACTTAATCTCCCTGTTCCTACAAAAACAAACGTGTCCTTGTGTATAGCAACTGGTGCTCACATAAAGTACTCTAATAACACATTGGGGTGGTGTTTGCGGTATATAAAACTGCATTAAAAAAAAGAGACGGAGGTCAGAGCGTGTGAACTGCAAACAAGAGCACTGTATGGAGTGCTTCAAGACAAATAAAAAAAGTAGTCCCAAAAACATTTCCTAAAATAACCGCTGTGTATGAAAAGTAGTACTTGGTCCCTGCTCTCGGAGAGGACTAAAGACGGGAAGAGGCATGACGCATGCATGCCATGGGCAAATGAAGAGAACGGATAAAGGAGCAATGAGGGAGCCAGCAAAGTTCTCTTTTTGAGACTGCGCATGGGCGCCTTCTAGAGCCGAGAGCTAAAAAGTGTAATCTTTTGTAAAGCAGCCCTGCCAAGTACCACTCTTCGAGGGTTAGAGTAATGCATTTTCATACTGGGCCCTGCATTACCGCACAGAAACTTTACATCATGCATCTCAGAGCAAATCTGAGCACTGGGCTCTGCTTTGTTCAAGTCCTGTGCCAGTTGCCCAGGCAGGCCAATGAATGGTGAAGTTCTAATTGGTACAGCAGTCGTACTACTCACCTAGGTGTGCATGTGTAGAACCCTTTACTTTCTCTGCTGAGCTCTGTCACAGGAAGTCAAGGGCTTTAGTATAACAGATGGCCAATTGCAATTTGTGCCAGGGATCTCAGGCCACAATTAAAGTCTGAAGATGTGGAGATTGACAGGATTTTATTCTGTGCTCTGATAAACTCTTCAGTCCAGCAAAAACTGCAGACGCCTTCTGCAGTTTAACTTCACAGCTGTTATGAACCCACTGCAGCAGACGGATGGGAGGCAGCTTGTGGGACTGTCTGTGAGCATAATATAGGTGAGTCGCTCATTGTGTTAATACCCTCACATCGACTTTAAGTGGCAGCAGGGTTCTCAGATCCATAGGGCGCTGCAGACCCTCTAATACTACCTGTATTCTCACCGCAGACATCGGCTGCCTTTTGTCTGGGGAGCCTTTCCCGTCCAGTTTGCCAGACAGTGCCGAGCAACAGAATCACATTAGACTTTCACTGTGCCCTCCTTGTGACAATGGATGTGCCGCATTTAATGTACGGCGCACCATGTTGTAAGGAATTACAGATACGTCAGTATTTCTAACGTATCTGTAGACGCAAAAGTGACGCATTGCTGGAGTCTGTCTGAAAACAGACGCAACTCCAGCAATGTGTCCTTTCACATGGGGCAAGCCCCATGTGAAAGGGCCTGCGTCAGTCTCACGCCTGCTGTGAGCCAGGTGTAAGATATTGACACAGTAGCATCCTAGAAGTGTCGCAGTGAAATCTCAGATTTCATTGCGTCACTTCTACGACCCTTTATTGTGGGGGATCGCCCACCCTGCAAACATTACTCCTGACACAGGTATAATGTAGAGCAGGCTTTTACAAAGTGACACATCTGCTTAGATGCGTCACTTTGTAAATATGGCGCGACATGGTGCATTATTTACGCGCCACAGCGTCACAAAGTGATGCAATGGTGGCGTAAAAGTGTGGCAAGCCTTCATAAGTAAGGACCAGAATATTTTGGGGCTTATTTATGAGAGGCTTGCATCACCGGAGCATCACTTTATTGACCCTCCAGTGGCGCAAGCCTCTCAACCATACCTATGAGGAGGTGCAAAGTCACTCTGCATGGCTTTGCATGGCCTCATAGATATGGAGTAAGACATAGCAGCACAAGTCACTGCTTTGAAATACTCTGCGTCAAGGAGGTGCTCCATGGGCCTTGTGTGGGGTTCCCACGCAACACCCATGGATTTTGATGCTGCCCCATATTTACAAAATCACGTAAACCTGGGGAGCTTCAAAAACAGATGCCTCCCCAGTGAAGGTGTAACGAGGAGAGATGTTTTCGTTTCTCCTAGTTTTTTCCTCTTTCCATGTGTGCTGCATTCTGCAGCTCACATAGAAAGAGAAAACACCTCTCTGGATTGTTTTTGTGAAGGAAAGTGCCCCTTCCTGTACAAAAACAATCCTGCCTGTGTTGGTGCTAGGAGCAATTTGTGCGCCAACTCAAGGGAAAAGGACAGGCATGCACCATATTTCATAAATACGCCAATTCCTCATAAATTAGGCCCTTTGTTTTTAGCTACACCTGTGACTACACCCCCATGCTCCCTGATCTTTGGTTTGCTAAACACTGTTTAATATTATTTCCTCACGGTAAAAATGATTTGCTGTAGGAATTGGGGGTGTTTATAGTTGTCGATGATGAAGGGTACAAGGTTCTAGAAATTTTTGTCAGAAGGGGGTCCTTATGCCTAAAAATGTTTTACAAGGGGGTCTCGGCATCAAAAAGTTTGAAGACCTCTGCATTAGAGGGACCTGTCAAACAGACAGTTTGTCAAAGTGAAGCCCTGTTGTGAGTCTGGCCTTGTCTTGCAGAGACAGACATTGCTAAGTTTTGTCTGTACCTCAGTAAATGTAGCGCGAGAGAAGAGAGTACAGATAAATGTAGCGTCTTCATGAAACCAGAAAAAAATTAAGAAAAAATAAAACCCTTTCAAAATTACTGGATGTCTTAACTAGGGGGTGCCTGCTAGAAACAATTAACAAATGGCTTACATGAAGGCTGCCAGTATAATGGTTAGAACCTGCTATGAGACGTCCACTGGGATGGTTGCTCAGAGATTCCATAAAACTCACTTTGTACTCTAAACTGTGTCACTATGCACCTTGTAGAAGGTGGGTAAATGTGTGACTGGTGGGTATAGAGATGGGGTCAGGATCTGTGCACCTGGTCTCTTTAGAAGTTGGGAGGACAGAGGATATGTGTGAAGGGTAGACCGATGCGTGAGAAGTAGCAAAGGAGGCCTGTCATTGATCTTTGAAGATGGTAGGTGAAAGGTAGAAAGTGGGATGGGGATTTCTGCACGGAGGAATCTGCTTTATAATACATGATGCTTTTTGGCATGATAAGCCAGACAGGTGTTGTCCAAGCAAATATGTGGACTAGACCAATATCTCTGCAAAAGGACAGAGGGTGTGTCAGGGGGCCTCTGAGCAGAACGTGCCACAGGAAACCTTGCACAGTGGGAGAGGTTACATCAGGTCTGCGTGGAGGCTCCTGTATATTGGCATTATTACCCACAGGTGACTTGTGTGGTGTTTTTATGGCACCTCTTTTAAGGGTTATCATGTTAGAAAAATGAAGTCGGTTAGTGACATTGCATCAGCGCTTACTGCAGCTATTTCAAGGCTATGTCGTTGAACAAAAGGAACTCATTAAAAAAATTTGTCTCATGACATGGACACAATTGCTTTGGTTCAACATGTGATGAAGTGTCAGCCAAAGCACCATACATAAGATACTGAAGTGTCATGCATCAGCACACTGCACACCTATAAATGTCACAAAGAAGGCAACTGAAATCTTGGCTGCCATGGTAAAGTGCTCTAATGTCCTCTGGCCAGGTTCGAGCTACAAAATCTTGAAAAAAATAACAATAAAACTAATTGTACAGTGGATAGGGTTTTTCAGGGTGACAAGCATTTGTTTCTTATTTTTCTTTTTTTGCCAGTGAGTGTCATGGTTGCCATTATTGCAGAGATCTCAGCATTGCCAAGCTGACATATTGTGGAGCGACACTCCAAGCTTGACAGGCTCCATTTTGCGTAATATTGTTGCATATTATCTACTAATATTTGGGGGTGGGTGATGAATTATGCTCCGCCAGCGAAGTTTGTGGAGTTTTGCCCACTCCGTGCTCTGCGCGGAGTTCTGAAAAACTCTGCAAAGTGGCACTAAGCTTTTCCTTTCGGGTGGCTCACCAACGTTAGGTTGGCGAGCGTGAGCAATAAAAATTATACGCTACACCACCTCCCGGTGAGATTTCTCAAGGCGGGCAGTCACGGCAGGTTGCTACCGCTCAAGTTCAGAAACCTGCCACCGGCATTGAGGAAGCTGTCGCTCGAGTAGAACATCTTCCCGGGCAGCAGAAAGAAGCAGTTCCCTCTTGCGTTGTGTGTTGTGCCATTGGTGCAGACTTTACAGCACAGGACAAACTCCCGGAGTTAAAAATCAGCGCGAACAGCACGGCTTACCGCACTCCACTGCTCGTAGAACTTCGCGGAGCATGGTGGAGTTTTTCAGCACTTCAGTGCCTAGTGTGAGGATAGCTTGTATCATTTGTGGGTATTCAAGGCAGGGGATGCTGTGACAGTTTTCTTTTTGTGGAAGTTGTTCTTACTAATATGTGATTCATGGTTACCCCAGGTGTTTTACTTCTCTTGATGTGGGTGGAGGGGCCTTGACTTACTTGATCCGTATGGCAATAGGCAGGTATTTTTGCCATTGTCCACAGACCATGATTTCTGTGTTTGTGGTGTTGAGCTTTAGGTGGTTACACATCATCCATGTATCTATTGCCCAAAGGCAGTCGTTTTGAGTTGTTCATTCCTTTTCGATTCGGAAATAGGAAGGGGTGATGCCCCTTTCACACCCCCTCATATTTGCAATTCAGAAAGGATTGTAAAAGCCATTACATGAGCAGGAAAGAATTGTATTACTTGTAAAAGGGTTTTTGTACAATAATAGTTAGACCACATACTGCACTGTATGTGTCATACCTGGACAATTTAGGGACATAATACAACTAATTGCACAACCCAGAAGGAGAAGATCACACATGCAACTGCCTTTAAATCCCATTGCACAGGAGAGAGTCTAGTTCCGGCTACCCGTAAGAAACCTATCTTTGCAGCAGCTGCATTCATGCAGGTGGAAAGATGACTCATTATTAAAAAATGAAAAACAGCATCCCACAGGGCTGGAGATTGATGATTTGGGGTCAAATTAGCATTGCAAACTTATAAACAAAAACCTAATGCAGCACAGGTATAATAATGTTTTATTTCTATTAAACCTTCAAAGTCTGCAACATGCGCAATAGCACTTGATAACTGGAACACAGAACATCACAACATTGCCCTTGTTTCATTTAAAGTCCTCAGAACTCAGCCCAGCACTTTTTTCTGTATTTACTTTTGGCTGGAAATTCACACAACGTTTCGGGGTTTAAAATATTAATAACTTTACACGTGAAAACACGATTTATATTTGAAATTAATCTATTTTTGGTTTTTCCCCACCCTCACATTTTAAAAGATTAAAAGAATGTATGCTAATATATTTCAGTTATTATTTAGGTTTCCACAGTCTTCAAGCCTTGTGTACCAAGTTCCAATATTTCAACAGAAAGCTAATTTAACTTTCTCACAAACCATACATAAATAGTCAAAGGTGATATAAAATGAAATCAAACATTGACAGAAATGTAATTTGAACGCAGTTGATTAAACTTCTAAAAATATTAGCTAATGCTACAACTTCAAGATCTATTTATATTTGTTCAAATTTCATTGAAATCGCCTGCTAACATTCAAAACCCTGCGCAATCTTCATTCAGCATATTACACTTTCTAGAAAGAGGGTCTACCTAACTGTTTTCTCATCTATCAGCAGCGGCTTGAGACCTTTGAAAGGGGTGGGGTAAAATACTTGTCTGGATTCCAGTGAGTAAGTGAAGAGAGCAAGTTCAGCTTCTTCTATGAAAATTCAGGGGAAGTTCTCCCCGGAGAATCTTTTGAACAAATTTGGTCACATAGTGAATTTTAGCTCACAATTTCAACATAGACTTGCTAAAAAGCCAAAGGTTATGAAAGGGCACTCGTTAAAGATCCAGGTACTTTCATGGTGTGCCAATCCAATGAAGCCTGACGCTCAATAAAAGCTGATTCCGTTTTTTCAAACTGTACAATGTGATACCCAGCATATCAAGAATTGCCATAATAATTACTGCTACAGTGCCAACATTATGTCATGGGTGCCTCCCATATGCCATGTGTGCCAATTTATTCCAATAATTACCTACAATGTTTCAGTGGCAATATTTTGCCATTGATGCCATCAATACATCACTGTTGAGATGCCTGCCAAAAATTACTTCTAGATTGTCAGGCCACCACTTCCCTTGGTTTCCTCGCCAACTTGCCAATGTCATTGTTATCCTCCCTTAAACCAAGAGTTACTCTAAACAAACTAGTGCTAGCAATTTTCAATGGGGGCTTCCTTAACCAAGAATTACCACAAATACATAAGTGCCAGAATTTTGCCATGGGTTCTTCATATGCCAGCCTTGACGGAGAGTGGGTGGGGATAATGTGGCTCAATGGCCCCAACCTGCCATGAGAACTGTCGGGAAAATATGCAGAGACAGGCTGATTGGCATAAAGCCTCAGGCACTTCAAAGCCTTAGTCTCAAGCACCCATACCTACCTGCCTTTAGCCAGGCCCTGTGGCCAGCCTGTAGTGGGCAGTGAACTCTCTGATATGCATGGCCTTCGGCCAGGTCCTGCCACCAACACCACCGGACACCCATTACCCCCCAGACACTCAACCCACATTTGTTTTTGTAATTTTTACATTTAAATTTCTTGGGGAATGCAATACTTCTGCGATATCAGTGCTCAAGTTTCACCCACATGGTATGGCAGTACCATCCAAGCTACACTGAGGAACCATGCAGAGTACTGTGGTATGATCGGGGTAAAGCTTAAGCAGTAGCTCCAGCAGGAGTACTGCAGGCACCTCACGCGGATGGGCTGAACTGGGTCCCACTGGAGTAACATGGTACCTGTGTCACGAAATATATATTATTTTACCAATTTGGCCCCTGTGGGGGGGTCTCCCTAAGTCCCCTAGCAAGTGCCAGGGGGCAGGGTTCCCCTGCCCCTTATACCTTATTTTTAAAAACGTTCTAGGACATGGGGACTGAGTCCTCGAGTCCTGCAACAGTGGACACAACATTTTTGTCTGGGTTGCAGCCAGCAAATCACATCACTGGAAGCCAGGGACAGGGATTGATCCCCTGATCCTGTGGCACTGAAATGGCTGAAAGGAGAAAAAACTCCCTTGGTCAATCAGAGGTCCCTATTTTTTAAAGTTCCAGCACCGCAAGACTCATGCAGGGGTTCCTCAGGACCGACCATCCAGATATACTTAACTTTTTACCTCTCCATGACTATCCCTTGAACCTGTTCGAATGCAATTTTCTTGAAAATGTCTGAACAGATTTACACCAAATGACAAAAAGCACCCTTTCTGAGTAAAATTCTAACTTTGTGCCAAATATGGTGCAATTCAGTTCAACTGTTTTGTATCAGAGAGAACATTTTCCATTGGAATTAACATGGAAAATCAATGATTTGGCATCCCATTTTTCTTAGACTCAGCTTGACAGATTGGTTAAAACTTTCCAAGAAGGACTGATGTGGATGATTTCTTTTTTTAAGAAGGTTTTGTGCAGATTCATCAAATGGCACCAGTAAGAAATGGGGTTGTTGTTTGAGGGCTGTGAAATCCTACTCAAACAACAGCCTCAATCCTTGTCAGGGAGAACCACAGAAAGTCACTAAATTAACCTGTGCTTAACCCTCACATAGCCTGGCACAAAAGCAGTCAGGTTTAACTTAGAAGCACTATGTAAAGAATTTATGCAGCACTTAAAAATGGTAATAAAGTGAACATATAACAGAAGAAAAATCCCTTACTAATTTAGAAACAAAGAGTAAATGTAATTAGATTATTTGACTAAAAAATAACAGAAATTCAATCAGTAGAATCGGAGTTATGAATTTTTAAAGGTTTTTTTTTTTTTTAGAGAACGCAAGTCAGATTCCTAATGGCTTAGACGGCATGTGGCATATTATATATATTTTTTTCCGTAGAGGTGGCAGCGGCACAGGGCGACAGTAGGATGCAGGAGGCATCACAAGGGTCTACGGAGCTATTTTGCCGGGTTCAGGGGGGAGGGAGGGGGTTGGGTATGGTTGGATCCGCATTCACTTAGTTAGCTCATAAAGGGTTGTCATACTGGGCACAGAGAATAGGAACTATCGCACTAAAAGGGAATAATGGGTAAGTGAAGGATTGCCTCTGTTAACATATGCGGTTTGAATAACCCACAGAAGAAACGTAGAATCAATGAAGATATCCAGCATTTAAAAGCAGACATTCTGGGGCCGATTCCGATCTCGGCCGGTAGGGCTCCGAATAGGATTCGGCTTTACCGGATCCGATTCGGAGCCCTTTTCCCGACCAAATCGTACGCGGGTCCGGCCGAGCGAGTACGATGCGACTCGCCGACCGACTCGTCCGGGCGACCCGACCGCTCCGACCGACTCGTACCCGGATCGTACCGCTCCGACCGACTCGCTCGGACCCGATTCGCACCGCGCAATGGAGACGTTTTCCGGCCGGGTAAGTACGATGCGCACCTCGACCGCTCCGACCGACTCGCGCCGTCCGACTCGAACTCGCTGTCGGAGCCGTACTTTGGGGGTCCGTGTCGGACCCCTGTACGCGTACCCGTGCGAGGCGCACACAGGGGGACCCATGGGTCCCCCCTACCTGTGCGTGTACGCCGCGGGCGCTTCGCGGCGTACTCGCTGTAGGGGGCGCCCTTGTCCACCTCACACCCATTGAGGCAATGGGAGCCCGCGTACGCGTTGTACGACCGGCTCCCATTGAGTTCAATGGGAGTCCGACCGACTCGTGTCCGGTGGCATACGAATGCATCGGACTCGTTCGGTCGGACTGCACGGGTCCGATTCGGTCGGAAATCTCTCCGGGTCCGGCTCGGTCGGAGAGATTTCCGGCCCGAATCGGAATCGACCCCTCTGTGTCTCCAGGAGACACACATAGAAGCAGGTCGCCAGAAGTAAGCGGAACTGGCCGGGTTTTAATTAATTGCATGCACCTCCCAAGGGACACAAACACACGGGGTGGCCATTATGGCTCGGAAAGGGAGAGCTAAGTTTCCACGTACAAGCGCAGACAAAATGGGGAGATGGGTCATCATACAATGTTGTGTGAATGAATGGTCATTTACACTATGCTCTGTGTATGGGTCAGTATTAGATGATCCTGCCCTGTTTGAATGGTTGAGTACAGAGTTAGTGGGCTGGCCGTTACCCTTAATCATTTGTGGAGACTTTAATATAAATAGGAAATCGGAGAGCAGCCAATTCGGAGAAAAGCCATATCAAGGCCGAAAGCCTAAAGTATTCAAGTCTGTTGTACAATTATGCTCCCTTCATGGACTCCTTGATATTTCGCCTATACTTAACCCCGGAGATCCTGGATATACCTTCTTTTCTGCCCCCCATAAAGTACATGTTAGACTCGATTACTTTTTAGTATCCTCAGCAATTGCACAGAAAAGTCAGATCTATAAATATCCCAGGGTCATGTCTGATCACAACCCTCTTGTCATAGAAATAACCACACAGGATAATTCTACATCTGTCTCTCGTTGGACGTTTGATAGGACACTACTCTCGGACAGCGGATATATTCAACATATGAAAGTCTGGATACCCAGATTCATTATGGAAAATAAAGGGAGTGCTAGATTAGACATCGTCTGGGACTCTCTCAAGGCAGGGATCAGGGGGGAGACTTCGAGCTATGGTTGGGCAGAGCAGAAAAAGAATAAAACGCTAGAACGGGATCTATATAAGGAACTAATAGAAGCTGAAGGCCAATTAGTTATGACTATTACGACAGGAGGGGATTTTGATAAAGCACAAGCCAGAGTAGCAGTAGGGAAGTCTGCAATAACAGAGCTCTCGGCTAAAAAAGCAGCTGGAAAGTATATGGCCTGGCGCAGTAAACTATTCGAGAACAATGAAAGGGTGGGACAGTTATTAGCTCGACGTACAAGGGAGAGGACTGTCCAGGGCGACATTTCTGAAATAAAAGACCCCATCCTTGGCCCAGTTTCTGATCCTGCAGCGATTCGCTCGGCATTTCAGAGGTTTTATCAACAACTATATACGGAGGACTCCCACTTTGAGGATAGAGAACTGGCAAAAAATGTTCAGGATTTGCCCTGGGGAGAGCCCTCCCAGGAAGAGCTTGAGTCTCTACAGGCCCCAATTTCAGAAGATGAAATAAGGGGGGCTGTCAATTCTTTACCAAACGGGAAAGCGGCTGGAACGGACTCTATTCCGGGGGAATTCTATAAAAAATACTATCCGTGGTTAAAAGAGATGCTGAGGGAAATTTTTACGAGTGCACAGTTGGGCAAAGATGCTCCGGATTCTTGGAGGTCCGCCAATATAGCGGTGTTTCCAAAAAAGGACAAACCCATTAATGAGCCAGGTTCTTATCGACCTATAACGCTGATCAATAGTGATATTAAAATCTACGCCAAAATACTAGCTACTCGGTTAGCTAAAGTAATTAAGAGATTGGTCTCTCCAACTCAGCATGGTTTTGTACCTGGCCGTAGTACTACCGAACATATTCAGCGGACAATTGCTTTATTGGATGCCTCGGAGAACGCTGGAGACCCTATGGCTTTAATCCTGCTAGACGCAGAGAAAGCCTTTGATAGGATCTCCTGGCCTTTTTTATGGGCTATATTAGACAGAAATGGACTAGGAGGAGGTTTTATCAGGGACATTCAGACAATGTATCGAAATCCTGTCGCCCGGGTGGTCGTAATGGGAGGTATGTCTGAGCCTGTCACAATCTGCCGTGGAACACGCCAAGGGTGTCCATGCTCTCCCTTATTGTTTGCGCTATATATCGACCCCCTTATTAGAAAGATAGAGCGAAATAAGAATATTGCAGCGATGCACAATAAGGGGGGGACTCAAAGATCCTGGCGTAAGCGGATGACTTGGCCATTACCACCCCCAATCCCGCAGACGCTTTGGGAGAAATTGAAAGGGAAGCCGTTAGTTTTGGACGACTCTCTGGATATCTACTTAACCAAAGGGAAACCCTGGTTGTGATAAACGGAAGCGTGCAACTAAACGACCCTCGGGTAGTCCCTAAGGCGAGATATCTTGGGGTAGAATTAATGGCAGAAGTGGGGAAAATCGTTGATCTTAATCTTGGCCCATTATTGCGGAAGTTTAAAGCTGACTTTTCTCGTATGAATAATCTTAAGCTCACATTAATAGGGAGAAGTAATGTGATTAAAATGATGTTTCTCCCCAGAATTTTATATTTTTTTAGGGCCATTCCACTAGAGGTAGAGAGCCGCTGGTTTAAAGCATTAAATCAGATGGTGTCTTGGTTCCTATGGGATTGGCAATGCCCCCGAAGAGCATTAACATTTTTGATGCTTCCAAGAGACCGTGGGGGTGGGCTGTCCCAAATTTTCAATTCTATTATTGGGCAGCGATGTTACAACAAATTACGACACTCTTAACACCTGTGAGGATAAGCTTGGAGGAGGCAGACTCGGTTTCTATTTATGAATTGATAATGTGTATTGAGGCTAGAGGGTGCCTTTTACGACAGATAGAATATAGCTATTTCAAAAGGGTCAGATTTAAGGTTGTGATGGGGGCATTTAAGGTGTGGACAACTATTCGGAAGAAATTTGGTCTAGGCAGGGTTAACAGGTACACTCCTTTAGAGGATAATGCTTTACTTCCGGATATTATTAGAGATGGATTTATGACACAGTGGGTTAAGAAGGGGATATGGGTGATTGGCGATTTGGCAGAGGAAGGGGGGATCCTCCCCTTTGATACAATTAAGGACGAATACAGTATCAGCAATATTCAGTTCTTCAAATACCTACAAGTTAGGGATTTTTTGGCTAAAAAAAAGGGGGAAGCGCCGGCTTCACACACGTGGCACAAGTTGATTCAATATTAAAATCTTCACCCTCCCTCGCCACCCTATATAATTTATTAAATAAAGAAGTGGCAGACGATCTTACGAAACACATGGCTCGCTGGTCAGAGCTCTTACAAATTGGGACGGGAGAGTGCGACGATTCTTTGTATCTTGCTCAGGTATCTTTTATTGCTGCCAATCTTCAGATACAATGCTATAAAACAGGGCTCAACTTGAACATTACCCCGGCAAAGATCGTTAAATGGGAGGGAACAAATGGTATTCATTGTCCACGGTGTGGTTGTTATGCTGTAGATCTCATTCATTTGTTTGCAGATTGCCCAAAGCTTGACAAATTGCAAGAAGATGTTGGTAAAATACTTGAAGCGCAGCTAGGCTTTCCCATCTCTCTCTCCGGGTTTACTGGTCTTAGGGACGAGCGATACGGAAATGTCTTGGCGACACCAGATCTTTTTGTTCATAACTATGGCGATTTATAGACTTTGCCTGGCGACAGCTTGGCTAGATCCCGAACCACCATCAGGACAACAATGGCTGGGGAGACTCTTAGCTATATATCGATCTGAAATTGCAGTTTACCAACGTAGGGGAGGGAATGCACTGAAAAGGGGAAAGGAAATATGGGCCCCCGTACAGCAATGGATTGAAAGGGTAGTTGAATAACATGTCTGTTTCACTGCTCTCCTATCTTTTTTGGATGTATTCTCTCTCCTCTTTTTTTCTTCGTTTCTTCTTTTCATCGTCTCTTTTCTCTCTATTTTTTAGGTATGTCTCATATGTAAATACATTTAGATCCAACTCTAAGGTGGGGGCTGGGTTTGGAGGGGGGTCGGAAGTCTCTATTATTACTTCTGTACTGTATGGTCAAAGAAAAACATCATATAATTTTGTTTTATGATGAAATAAAAAAAATTAAATATAAAAAAAAATGAATTTGTAAAGTTTAATGTGAAAAATAGTGCCTAAAGGATCAAAGCGTGAACTGCGAACATCTAGTCGCGTGAGACTGGGGCAAGGTCAAAACTTATGGCCAACCGTGATGGAGTGCAGTTTGAATTTGCTAAGTGAATTGGGCCTGGTCTCCACTTACGTTCAGGCTTAGAGGAATTTTGGAAGAAAAATGTCAGAGAAGCTAAAGTTCAGTGAGGCAAGGCTGCCAGCGGTGTTGAGGAGGAGGCTCTCTCATCGGGAGCTGCTGGACAAAATCGTGTTGAAGATTTCTACATGTGGACTTAGTCTGTTTTATGAAAGTTGAAAATATCCGGCGGGATAAAGCTACAAGTTGCAGCCTACAATGGCTCCACGAGGTCAGATACCCCTTCTGTGAGGAGCCGCTGAACAGGATTTGCTGCTGCTAGAAAGAACGTATCCGGAGCTGACATTAAGTCAGGCCAACCGACGATGCACCTTGGGTAGATCGCTGAACAGGCAGGACTCAGTTTCCACTCAGTTCTCAGAGAAGTTTTTGGATATGGGCTATCTGGGCACCTTCATCATCACTTCCAAGGTTCCTGGACTGGAGTGACACAATTTGGAGGGTCAGGACTCACTCAGGTCGGGTCCAGGTGCAGGTTTAAAAAAGGGTGGAGCCTTTTCTGTCCCTGAGGCTCTGATCAGGAGGCTATCTAACTAGCCCTTGGAGCTAATCTGGAAGTTTTGGATTTAAACAGGAAAGCAGGCCTCAAGCAGCAGGTCAGCTCTCTGAGGGCACAGGGCAGGCCTCAAGCAGCAGGGCAGTCCTCTTGGTGCAGATGGACAGTCCTCTGAAGTACACAGCTGGCCACAGGCAGCAGGGCAGTCCTCTTGGTGCAGATGGACAGTTCTTTGAAGTCCACAGCTGGCCACAGGCAGCAGGGCAGTCCTCTTAGTCCTTCTGCAGGTCCAGAAGTGAAATGAGGAGTGGGTTTGAGGGTCCTATTTTTACACCTGTTGCCAGCTCTGAAGTGGAAGAAACTTCTGGAGTTTTCCCCTTTAGACATGTCTGGAATTCCCTGCCTCCTGGCCCAGGTCCCAGTCTGTCTGGGGGCACAATAGGCTAGGGTGAATTTCTTTGTGTGTGAGCTGAGGCATGGTCTTTGAAGTACAGGTCAGGCTGTGTGCAGCCTGCCCCCATCCTGCTTGGATGGCCCATGCTGCCAACACCCACCCCCTTAATTGTGTGGCAGTCTGGGGGGGATGCACAAAGGCCAACTGCCAACTACATCTATTTATGTGACCCAGGAAACAGGCTGCAGGCACCAAATGGTCAGGACAAGAAAATGACAACTTTTAAAAGTGGCATTTTCAGAATTGTGACTGACCATCCGACATTACCATTAAAGGGGATTTTAAATTACAATTCCTTAGACCCCAAACATGACATTTCTACTTGCTACCAAACTAAATTGACCACTTATTAAATGTAATAAAGGAACCTGATGGCAGAGGTAGGCCTCACAGTAGTGAAGAACACATTTGTGAGTTTTTCACTACCAGGACATGTAAAACTTAGGGTATATCTCAGGGGTGAGTTATATGTAATAAAAAGGGAGTTTTAGGCCTGGCAAGGGATTTTATTTTGCCAAGTCAAGTTTGCAGTTTAACAAAGCATAAAGGCCGCAATGGCAGGTCTGGAACATGTTTAATGGGCTTCTTAAGTGGGTGACACCATAACTACTGCAGGCATACTAGTAGCATTTAATTTACAAGCCGTAGGTGCATGGGATAACACTTTACTAGGGACTTATGAGTACATAAATATGCCAATCAGGTGTATGCCAATTTTACCATGTTTTAGGGAGTGGGAACAAGCACAGCACTTAAGCATGGGTTAGCAGTGGTAAAGTGCACAGAGTCCTAATACCAAGAAAAACAAATTCAACAATACAGAAGGGGAAAAGTCAAAACGTTTGTGGGAAGACCACCCTAAAGGTCTAACAGTGCCAAAGTTATTAGCAAAACAAAAAAACCCTCTTTCTATGGAAATTCTGACCAAGCTATAGCTACACAGTGGCAACTAAAATGTTGATCTCACCTGTTAATTTGCACAGAAAAACTGGATGCGATACAGAAAAAACAGCTGTACTGAATTACTCTAAATTTGGCAGAAAGTTAGAACTTTGGTTAGAAAGCATGCTTTTTGTTCTTTGATATAAATCTGTTCAGCCATTTTCTAGAAATTCATGTTTAAATAGGTGCTTGAAGAGCTTAAAAAATAGGTATATCTGGACCGTTGATGTCCAGATACGCTCTGATTGGCCACTTTAAAGGGGCTTGTCAATCTTGTTTGGCTGGTCATAACCTGAACAATATTTGCCTCAACCAATTCAGGACTCAATGACATGGTCCCCGAGTCCTGAAAATGAATTATAAAATACATAAAAGGCCAGTGTGAACACACCCTGACTCTAAGGGACATGTGTGTGGGTCCCAAAAGGACCCTGCCCTCACATGATTGGCTGTCCTAACATAGACGACATGTTGAGGTAGCCATTAAAGGACTCGTTGTAGAGAATAGAAGGTTTTGGGAGGGTCACAAAATGGAGTACATATAAAGGGTCATAAAAGATTTTAATGAGAAAACAAATCATTGGTTGGTGGTACCATACTAGTTTTAGGAATTGTGGTGTGTTCTAACTTGATTTTACTCAATGAAAAATGCTGACCCTCTGCTGGGGTTCTGTGAACAATATTTGAGAGAAAACTGTTTCTCTTGTGATCTTCTCTTAGAGGTTATGGAGTGTGCACCAGAAGCTAAACAAGAGCAGTTTTGCTATAAATCCACATCATGTTCCTCAACCATGTGAGAATGAAGTCTGATATTCTGTTTGGAACATGTATTTCTAACAGAAAGAAGCAACAGCCTGCGAGTGGATTCTCAGTGTTCTACTACAGCCTCCCACAGTGTTCTAGTAAACAATTAGAATGCTGATATTCTGTATTTATGACATCACTTTGGCACGCCTGAAACATCTTGATAGATTCAAAGCTGGAAACCTAAAGCATTTCTTTGGAAATGAACCAAATGAGTTGTTTTGTCATGGAAAATATGGTTAGTGCTCTAGAAAGATAAAATGAGGCTAAGCAGGTGGCAGGGACAGGGATAAAGGGAGCACCACGGACCGCAGAGGGAGATGCGAGGGTGCAAGGTCAAGTGCATGGAAATCCTGAGGGAAGGGCGGCAGGGGCAGCAAGCTGACCATGGAGGAAATCTTGGCATGGACAATGGCAGAACAATGAACTATGGAGAGCAGGAGGGAGGGGGCAGGGGTGATGGAGCAGGGTTTTCCGTAAATAAAACAAGTTATGAAATTAACCGATAAAGTATTACTAAATAATTTAGACGTGGGAAAATGACAATGGGTTTAAGTAGGCCATAAATGATTCCTGTAGGGAAAGTTAATAAATAGTGCACAATGAGATTTTCCACGCGCGAATGTGAAAAGAGAACATGTGTTGATTTAACGTTTTAACTGAACTGAACAACTTGAATAATAGTTCAAAATGAATTGCGTTTATTAATTGATTAATTAAGATTGAAATGAATAATGAAAATGGAACTTTTATTTTGAACCTATAACCGATCTAGATTATTTCTCCTAGAAAAAAAGTGCAGACTTTGGAAAGGAATCTTCAAGCTGACTTAGGGTTAATTTTGCTTTAAATGTAGAAATGCAGAAAATTGTGTTCTATTCATTAAAGATGACCATTGTGTTCTTTCTTGTAGAACTGCTGCTATGTGTTTCAAGTATCAGCCGAGCTTCCTAATGTCTGGAGCAAAGTATTAGTTTGTGGATAACTGTGCTAGAAATGTATCAACCTGTGTTTGAAAGTTCACCTGTCCAGGAATAAGAAAAGTTTGATTTCCTCTGCTGAAGGACGATGATGACAGCATGAAACAAAACAATGAACTTTTGAGAGAGAAGAACGACAGAAGTGGTGTGACCTGACATCCTATGCTTCTTAGCCATTGAAAGAGGGACTTGTGTTGATTTTGAAACAAGAATAGAGCTGCACTCATAAATGTTATGGTATAACTATTAGTGTTAGAATCCATGTTTTTAGGCTTGGCTTGGTAAGGAGAGGAGAGAGACGAGGCGTTCATGTGAGCTGTTTTATTGAGATTTGTTTTTGACGCTGTCTGTAAGCTGACACCTTTAACTTGCTCCTCATGCCATGTGAGGACTGTCCCAGCTTTCCCTTCCGGCCGGAAGGTTAGCTTTCCAACTATTAGCACGCTGTGCTGTCATTTTCCTACGTTCATATGAGATTCTGTATTTGCATTCATCTTATTATAATGCACTTTTGTCTCTTACTCTATCCACTCAACTCATGCTCCTTAAATGAGATGTTATTATGAATTACTGATTTTTGTGTTCTTTTATATGATGATTCAGATTCAATATTGTGTCTTTGTTTGACCATTTCCATATACTTTATAAGAGAAGAAAACATAGATAAAGCAAAGTAAATAGAAAAACGGAGTCTGTCGTTATTGATTATTGTAAATAATGAGATTTATATATAGTTGTATACAGTGTGGTTTAACCGCTTAACCGCGGCGCGAATTCCGCCGCGGTGCGGCGGTTTAAAAGAGTGGGCGGGGCCGCGTCGGCCAACGGACGTGCGCAGCACTAGCGAGGTAGTGCTCGCGACGGCCGTTGGCCGACGGAAGCACGGAAGGGGTTAAATAATATTCCCTTTGTTCTAGGTCCTCATGAGGGGAATATTCATCTAGATCTTTTGCCAAATCCCTGTCAACTCTCCGATCTGTCGGAGGACCTAATGTTGATATGGGCAAAAATTCAGTCTTGGGTATATGTGATTATTAGACTGATTTAGCGTGTGGTGTAAAATTACATACTCTGCTTTAGTTAGCCAACAAACCCTTTTACCTCTGTGCCACACGCTATCAGGGGCATGCACAAGGAGAATGGAGGGGAGGGAGAAGGGGCAGAGCCAGCAAACTGATCACAGAGGGCAGGCCGTCATGGGCAGGGGCAGCACGATGGTCATAAAGGGCAAGTAGGAGGGGCAGGGGCATGCAGATGGTGAAAATAGTGCAGGTGAGAGGGAGGCAAGGGGCAGCAAGCTGGATACAGAGCACAGGTCTGCAGTGGCAGCACAATGGACTACAAAGGGCAGGGGACAGCGGAGAGGGGGAGGGGCTCAGCACAGATGGCAGGCTGGTATGAGCCAGGGCAGCACAATGGACTACAGAATAGGAGGAAGGTATAAGGAGCACACACATAGAGAACTGAGGGAATGGGGGATGGGGCAGAGGCAGCATGCTGACCACAGAATGCAGGCCTACTTCAGCAGGGACAGCAAGCTGACCACAGAGTGATATCAAGCGGGGCAGGTGTACACAGATGGAGAACTGAGGGCAGGTGGGAGGGGGTTGGAGCAGGGGCAGCCAGCTGACCACAGAGGACAGGGGAGAGGTGGCAGGGGCAGCAAGCTGACCATTCAGGGCAGGTCGGAATGGGAAGCACAGCAGGCCATGAAGGGAGTGAAGCAGGGTCCTGTGTTACCATATAAATGCCCTAGGCCATTCCTGCCCCACACCTGAAGCATGAGACCCTCATATGGCCCCACCAGCCAGCATATAGGAATTTGTTAACTTGACCATACTGTCTTAAATATTTATTAAACACGGTAGGCCCTATGCCTCCCTGATAAAATCGCAAGACATCTCCTCTGCATAGGACACGAGCCTCAGCTCAATGTCTCTTTGGTAAACAAGTCACTGAACCCCCACTCCCTCGTTGTGCTCGCTCTGTACTTCTCTTCTCACAACCACTGAAATATAGCAAACCACAGAACAGGGAACATCTCGAGCTAGGAGGAACACGATGGGGTACAATGTTGGTGGGGGCCAGTTGCAATATTTCAATTTCTTCATATTACTGTCTTTTTGCTAGCTTAAAATAACCAAGACAAGCAACATGGCGTGAGAAAATGACCTTTAACCCTTTGTAAGCTTCCGCTTTCTTATAAAAATTCCGTGTAGTGACGCACATCGGTTTTGATAAATGTACAAATTGTGGTATGATTGACGATCAAACACCTGCCATGAGCCGGACTTGTGGTCAAGCACTCCCATTAAATCAATATAAAAGAGCTGGCCGCAGTCCATTCGACGGACCACCTTGCACCGTGAAACTTTTGAGTCACAACGTGCCTGTGTGCCTCCCGGTTAACCGTTGCTCTCATTTAGAATTCTTGTTTAAGGTTGCAAATGCTTCATTGTATTTTAAAAAGTATTTCTCTGCATTTTTATGATTTTAAGTCTTATTGCAATTGCATGTTTTTGCTCTTCATTTCAAAATGTGTCTTTGACACCTGGTCTTTGCTAAGACTGCGTAGCTTTATTATTGAATAACAAAGTGTATTTTGACATTTATTGTTTGAAATTGTTTCTTCAAATAAATTGTGCCTCTCCTGATTCAGTTCCTGCATCTCACACGTGTATTTCCTTATTTTAGATAGAGCACCCCTGCTCAAATTAAGGTGGTGTAGTGCACCCTAAAAACCACCCTCTAACAGCTGGCGACCACGAAGAAGAGACGTGCACAGATTCCCGATGGAGCAAGAAAACGGAACCTGTTCCCTGTGACAGCGGACGGAGATTGCCCCTCAGTGCTTCTTCCTGACTAGGCAGACCCACACACGCGGGTAAGTCAGAGTCTATTTCTCTCTTATTCTCTTTGCCTTGTCCCGATGTGCTGTTTGTCTGTACTGTTGGTTGAGCATTTGCAGGTACACGTCTGTCCAAAACCACAGTTCCTTGCTTAACTGGTGTCTTGCCACGACAAAACAACCCTTCTCAGTTTAAACACGTGTGAACGGGCACTGAGCCAGGAGTCAGTGTTAGATTTTGACATTTAAAATTGTGGGTTTTCATTTTCCATGCATGGTCTTTTGTATATAATTAGTACAGATAGGTAAGGGGAAATAGCGCCTTGCGCCTCCCAGCTCCTGCGGGTTCTGTACAGGTCAGGACTCCGAAAAAAAGTGATCGTCAGTAGTGTCTGGCAAGGGAATTTATAGTGCTTAGAAAAGTATTAGAAATGTCCAGCTTTTGCAAGTGATCGTCAGTATAGTAATTTCATTACTGGCAGGACAATTAGAATAGTTAACAACTAAATAAGCTTTGTAAAAATATACTAACGTTTTGAACAGGACCATTTCTATCTGTGTAGTTACAGAAAGGGGAAATATGTCTCTTTCACAGTAGGCTTCCTTTTGTGGTTTCCTGTTCTCCCTGGGTGAAAGGAAAATAAAGGCTCTTATTTATTGCAACGTTTCTAACATTAAATAAATACGTTCTTTCTGCGTCCATTCAGGCAAAAGTGCGCAATTAAGCCTTTTTAATTCAGTAAAAAAAAGTATACTAAGCTTATGTATAAATTGTTTCATATTCACATAGCCAGCTTGTGGTTATTTTGTGGTCATATCTCCTATTGATTATATTGTGTTTCTTCTAAAAGACCGGTGCCTGGTGCATCGATTCAAAACTGTGTTTCATTTGTTTAACAAGAAAATAATACAGGTGTAAAACTGTAAATATATATATGCCATATGTATGTGTTTCATTGTTGATAAACTCACTTGTCCCCTGTTAAATTCCCTGTCACTATTCAACGCACAATGCCATTTCCTGCCCCCTGCCCATGTCGTGCTAATACTACTATGTAGTAGCACATTGTCACATTTCATTGCCAAATAGCAGCCTTCACAAAAACATGCCTGGCCGCATAATGTACGACAGTACTTGTGCACGTAATGAATAATAACCAACAGCAAATAACTGAACTAGTATTGCACTTAGTACACAATAGACCGGTCGCTGTGTATAATAATAACACAGACACAATTTCTCCATTAACTGAATATCAAAGTGACCTTTTAATAATTGCGTGGGACATACTGGGAGTTCATTTTACACCAACATCAGAAGTAAGGCTGTCTGTACTGACACTGATAGAATTTCCACCACCAGGAACAGCTCATACACATCCCAGGCCTAACCCACCGCTTCCAGATACTACACGTCCAGATCTCGTCTGGCCACACTATTCACGGAGTTCTTCCACTGCAGACGACACGCGCCACCTACCATTCCTATACTCACCAGTTTCACCAGTAGTAATTAGCGATTGCTGGGACTCCTCCTCCGGATCCACCTATTCGGTGGGACCCACAGAGGACGCCCACAGCCCTGACCTCGCCCTCCCAGACACACCAACAGCGTCCACATCTGACTCCAACAGTACGATAGAGCCAGAGGATCACCAGGCCACACACTCGCCACTCTTGCGAGCACTCTTAAGGGGTCCGCAACCAGAGGAGGAGCACGTTCCTGCTCCGGAGGCAGACAACACTCCGCAAGAAAACATTAGGTTATGAGCGCGGCATCAGTGGGCTTTGTAGCACCACAGATTGTCGTATACCTCATTAACGGACACATTATTGGTCTCTCAGAAGGTCACCCTTCCTCTTTCACTCCGGTAACACCCTTAACTAGCGCTGTCCTCTTGACCGTGTTTCAGGTCTTAGGCATTGACATTACCAGGGAGCAACAGGTGACGCTGGCACTAGTCCCCACCTACGTTTCCCAGCTGCATCCAAGGACAGCTCTATAAATAAAAATAAGTATGGCTACTCCACTGCAGCATGTACTCAAGAACTTCACAGGGCAAGAACAGCGCATAATTAAACACTGCAGGGAGCTGCACAAACACACAAAGAACTTAACACACCCCATGCCGCCTGAAGGCACCTTTGACCGCGCCACATTAGACCATGCGACTACCTTCTTAGAAGACAAATGCTCAGGCAGCAAACTTCAGAAATGCAAAGATACCCTAGCATTGTGGCGTATCTTTTTAAGAGCACACTGAACCAATACTCATGCCCACGGCCCCACCGCCATATCATGTGAGTGGTATGTACCCCGAACTACCGGCAAACTCTATCACCCTCCTCGAAAATTTAGATTTGGCCCACACTTCAAGTAACCTACCAGTTGGTTCCCTTCCAATACCAGATGACAATCCTTCTCCACAATATCCCTCAATGAATAGTGACATAATGAACACAGTTCCAACACTGTGACCTCTTGCTGGCCCCAGCTCAACGATAGAAGCTGTAATACCAGGGCTACCAGGTCAGATTGATGCACAATTTACCTTGAAGCTCACGCCAGCGCAGACTAATGCAGCACAACAGCAAGATGAGGATGAAGAGTGCGATAGCGCTTCCCACGTATCGCATTCAACTTCTCACAGCTCACGCTCGGGTTCCAACCCATTCCTCACTAGCAAACACCAACCCCTCCCAAGTCCGCGTCGCCAATACAATGCACAATTACCCATCAGTGCCATCTCCCAGCGTGAGGATAGGACTTCCATCCTGGACCTTCCAATTAATAATAAGGAGGCCAGGGACAGCGAGCGAGAATTCCCTGAGACATCTGCCCATTCACACTTCAATAAATGGAGAAGTGGGCCGGACTTAAGTAGAAGCATGGACAGCGTTATACTAGGCGACCCCCACACGCACGTACTACACAGAAGTCGGTCACCCAGCCCTACAGGCCAGGCTGTAGCTATCCGACGCCTGTCAATGAAAGTAGAGCGAATGCATGACACACTTACTGACATGTTCAGTAGCGTAGACCTTCTAGCACCACCAAAACAGGTAAGGACAGACACCTCACCACAAGAAACACAGCAGACATACGCTCCTGGGGAAAAGCAGGGTACCACAATACCACAAAATAATGACACCCCCCGTCCTCATGAAGCCACTGCTTCCGGTATGACCCAGACGGCTGTGACAACTAGTCAGGACAATCTCTCTGCGCAAGCACCTCCGCAGACATTGCCACCAGCACCAACATATACGTTTCACTCGCCACCAAGGCACACCCTTACTTTCATGCACACAGCACCACAAAGGGAGCATCAAGATGCAGAGGAACAAAGAACAAAAAGAAATAGACGAACAGAGGTAGAATGACTAGAAGTGTTGGGGACACACGGGTGGCCAGATGACATATCATTTGACGTCTTGGGTACAGCCTCTTTGCGTGCTACTAGGTTAAAAAACATACGCAACATTTTTCTCAGCAGACAGTATGCACCACAGAATAATGACCTAACACCAAATGAAATAGTCACACTTGGGGAAGATTCAGACTTCTATGTCAATCTCTTCACAGACGATTTGGCAGGCTGGACAGAGGGTCTGGCACCACAAATGATCCCGTGGCCACGAGTAGGGTCCTTTGAACCACAACATATGGCAACAGCAGAAAACTGCATCCTACACGGGGTGGGAGATGAAGACTGGGATTACGGTTACATGAGAGCAAGTCTAAAGATTTGGCAGAAATATGCGTGTGAATATTACCATACACGGCCCACTACAATAGGCACCAGAATGACACATCAGATGCCACTACTGTTCAAAAATTCACATGACCCCCCCACTGTACGTCCCATGGCAAGAAATGGACAAAGAGAATTTGAAAAAACAACTGCCGCCACTAACAGAGGGTGCTAGCAAATGGATAGCAGCCCTGGAGAAACACCACCAGCATCAACCTAGCCATAGGTGACATTAAGAGCCTGCTCATCTCCCTGATCGGAGTAGAAGCAGAAGACATACTAAATAGTGTCCATAATAAAATAACGCTCACTGAGACAGAACACGATGGTGTCGCATTTAACATAATACAACCCTTTCTATGGTCCCACTTGTGCCGCAGATTCCCTGACGTCCCAGACATCGGGTCCCTAATGTCACAAACAATGCAACAGAATGAGGACCCCGCCCAGTACATTTCAAGAATGAAAGAAAAATGGCATCAGGAGTTAGGGGAAAAATGGAATGCAACAGGAGGGAACAGTAGGTTCTTCTACCACACAGTAAAGAAGGGGCTGCCCACTGACATACAGGAGAAGATAGATGGGATAATGGCAATGGAATGCAAACCATGGACTGAAATACAAGATCCCATTGTTCACTTCTGTAAAAAGAAGCAGGAACAGAACAGGAACAGACAATTAGCAATTGAAAATGCTGCCGCCAAACTAGTGCAGCAGAAACTACATAAGAAAAAAGTTGCTCCGGATACAGTAATGCTGGCAGCACCAGTCAACCAGATGACTGCATTTACAGGATTTCCCCAGAATGCCCTGAATGCATTAGCAGGCAACACACAAGGAAATACACCGTACGCACAAACACAGCCCGCATATAATAATGAACAACAGCAGCCATAATATGGTAATCAGCAGACTAGGCTTAGGAACTCAGGGATGCAGGGTAGAGGTAGAGGACTGGGTCAACAAAGGGCCACAGAACAGCCAGGACCCCCGGTATGCTTTTACTGTCAGAGACCAGAACACTTCATAAGAGATTGCCGCACCAAAATGCGGGATGAGGGAAGGGCGGTGATCAGTGGCCCCCCACAATGGACCCCTACCCAATACCAACAACAACAGCAAGTACAGCCACAGCCAATTCAGCCCCAGATAATATATTCCTACCCCCCACCAGTACAGCAGCAGCCCATGCAATAACAACTGCAACTGCAAGCACCTGCAATAGCCCAATTACAAGCACCAATGCAGCAGGCACAAGCACCAGTACACCAACAACAACAAATACCTGTTTATCAGATGATGTCCCAAGCACAACATTTTGTACCTCAGGGAGGCACAGTGATATCTTCCAACAATCCATTTGCGCAGGGCACCATCCAGCAGTACCAGGCTGGAGGGTATAACAGTTAGGACAGCCCACAGACAACTCTTGTGTGCCCAGTTTTGTTGTGTACAACAGATGTTCAGGAGGACCCCATTGCTTTTGTCACGATAAACAACAAAACTTACAGCTTTCTCATTGACACAGGTGCTACTTATTCCTGTATTACAGGAAGAGCACTGCCCATTTCAAATCAGATATCGGACACACAGGGCTTCTCTGGGGCAATAGCTAGGGTCCCTTTCACCAAGCCAGTACCAATAGATATAGGAGGTAAATCCATGGAACAACGTCTGCTCTACTCACCACGGTCCCCAGTGAATCTCCTGGGACGTGACCTCATGGCAAAATTAAACATGACCATCCACTTTGATGAGGACGGCACAATGATTTGCTCCATTCCAGGCACACCTTTGGCCAGGATGATGGCAGTCACTGTGGACTCCTCCTTAAAGGATCAAAGAAGAGCCCGCCCGGTGGATGAACAAGCATTCTCCACTGCAGTGCACATCATTGTTGCCACCACACCAGAACTGAACGGCCGCACTGTCCAGCTTCCAAAAGAGTTTCTCTTTCGTCCACACTCACAGGACTCCCAAATTCCTGACAAACACATGATCTTAGACATACACTGTCTTGAAATAACACCCACATATGGAGCATTCCAAGCATTTGACGACAACACCCGCACCTGGGCCTGCGTCATTTTCCTTCAACCAGGAGGGTTAGTGAGGGACATTTTAGACGACCAACTGTTCGGACCACCGGAGCTTTATTTAAAAAGTGAAATTGTCTACGAAAATGAAGTCCCCCTCTCAGTGACAGTAGAAATAAGAACACCCACTACTGTCAAACACTTTGACTCCATACGTGACACTGACCTAGCTCAAGTACCAAGCAACCTTTGGACCACTGGCCCAAATGATGTAGGGTTCATTCACACTGCTACCCCCTTTCGAATAACACTAAAGAAAGGCACCATCCTGCCCAGAGTGCGCCAGTATCCTTTGTCCAAGGAGGCAGAGGAGGGTATTGCCCCCACCATACAAGCATTACTGGATCAGGGAGTCATATACCCCTGCACATCTCCATGCAATACATGTCTGTTTCCTGTTTGCAAATCTAAGACTAATCAATGGCGTCTAGTACATGATTTGCGTCCCCTTAACAACATTGTGGTACCTGAATTCCCGATCGTCCCAGACCCATCAGTGATTTTCATGAATATTCCCCCAGACACGGAGTACTTTTCCGTCATTGACCTCAAAAATGCCTTTTTCAGTGTCCCACTACACCCAGATAGCCAATACCTGACCTCCTTTACATTTAAAAATACTAAAATGCAATACACTTGTCTGCCACAAGGCTATTGTGAGTCCCCTAGCGTCTTTAACAGAGTTGTAAAAGCTGATTTATCAAATTTCCAATGTGACAGCACCCTGCTGCAATATGTTGACGACATATTACTCTGCAGTCCCACAGAGCAACAATGCAGAAAGGATACAATAGCCCTGCTCACAACATTAACTCAAAGAGGATACAAAGTAGACAAACAGAAACTTCAATACTGCCAGAAAGAATTACACTACCTTGGACAATTGCTCTCAGCATCAGGAAGGAGAGTCACCCCAGACAGGATTGAGGCAATAAAATGCACCCCCGAACCACAAACAGTTAAGGACATGCAGAAATTCCTTGGATTAGTAAACTATGTTTGTCAGTGGGTCTTTGATTTTTCCAAAAGCAACAAAAAGAGCCACCCTATTATTCAAAATAGGGACAGGGTAACTACAGTCAACAAACAACAAGTCCCTAGTAGAAATATGTGGATCAAATGCTGTAATCAAAATGTGTAAACCTCAAAATGAAAAGGCAGGACTATCCACTGTGAATATAATACTCAATGACAAGCCCAATCTTCCCCTTCCAGGTTATTACAATGACACTTGCGAATCAACCAAACAATAATCCCAACACAATATTTTCAAAATGTACAAAATCGATTTTATTCATAAATTCTTTTAAAAAAACATAATTGGCAAATATTTAACCCGTTGCGTGCGTCCGTCGGCCAACGGCCGTCGCGAGCACTACCTCTGTAGTGCTGCGAACGTCCGTTGGCCGACGCGGCCCCGCCCACTCCGCTAAACCGCCGCACCGCGGCGGAATTGCCGCCGCGGTTAAGCGGTTAAAAATGTCATTAAAAAATTATTTTCACCTAACACATACAACAAATTTCATCAACAATGGTTAGAAACCAGAAAACTACATAAAAGTCGACGCAGCGTTTCGGTGAAATGCTGATTGATCACCTTCTTCAGGACAGAGTTTTCTACGAATTGAATACACAAAAATATGTAAGGTTAACTTTTCTATTCTCCTCTGTAATCATATTACCACATTTATACATTTGTTCCCATATCATAATTTTTTTTTTTAAATTAGCTTGCCATTCTAAAGTAACGTTCATTGTAATAAACCACCTCAAGAAGAAGAAGGTGATCAATCAGCATTTCACCGAAACGCTGCATCGACTTTTATGTAGTTTTCTGGTTTCTAACCATTGTTGATGAAATTTGTTGTATGTATTAGGTGAAAATAATTTTTTAATGACATTTTTAAATATTTGCCAATTATGTTTTTTTAAAAGAATTTACGAATAAAATCGATTTTGTACATTTTGAAAATATTGTGTTGGGATTATTGTTTGGTTGATTCTCAAGTGTCATTGTAATAACCTGGAAGGGGAAGATTGGGCTTGTCATTGAGTATTATATTCACAGTGGATAGTCCTGCCTTTTCATTTTGAGGTTTTACACATTTAGATTACAGCATTTGATCCACATATTTCTACTAGGGACTTGTTGTTTGTTGACTGTCTTTGATTTTTCCACCATCACTGCCCCACTGCTGAAAGCTGTTAAATTGGCCAAGGACAGACATAATAAATTAGATTGGACACCTGACATGAGGACAGCCTTCGCACAACTCAAAGATGCAATTACAAATGCTCCAGTGTTAGGATCCTCTGATTACACTAAATAATTCTACCTGTTCACTCACTGCGACGGTCAAGTCATGACAGCTGTCCTCACCCAAAAATACCCCATGGGCCACAAGCCCATCGCCTACTTCAGTGGCATGCTAGACTCTGTAATGAAAGGACACTACCTAGGCGAGCAAGCACTAGCAGCAGCAGCATTCGCTGTTGAAAAAAGCACTCCCATAGTCATGGGTTCCCCGTTAACACTGTACACTGAACATGCTGTCTTTGCAATAATACAGAAAGCTAAGACCACTCTTACCACACAAAGAGTGTCAGGTTACGAAGTCATACTATCATTGCCCTCTCTGAAAGTTGTTAAGTGCCACACAGTAAACCCTGCAACATATTTTGCCCACCCCATTGCCACCACAGATGATGACCCTCATGATTGTGCCACATACTGTCCAGATGAGTCAGGAGCAGCGAAGGAGGACCCATTACCAGACAGTACTGTGTACTTTGTTGATGACTCCTCTACCATTGATCAAGAAACAGGGATCAGGTATACAGGAGCAGCAGTGGTTAGAGCACAACAAAATGACTCATCTGACTCCCTAGACATTATACAGCAAATAACATTACCTTCACACTACTCAGCACAAGCGGCAGAACTAGTGGCATTGATCGCCGCCTTGAAAAATGGGGCGGACAAACGCATCACTGTTTATTCAGACTCTGCATATGTCACAACAACAACACATTCAAGCATCTTACAGTGGAAAAGGAGTGGCTTTCTCAAATCAGATGGCACACCTGTTATGCACAGACAATTACTTGAAGAACTGATAGATGCGCTGACACTGCCAGCTGAAGTAGCTGTAGTAAAATGTGCAGCAAACACAAATGGCCAACACTTTGTCTCCAGAGGTAACGCTCTGGCATACTGGGCAGCTAAAGCCACTGCCAGGGGCCCCCCACCTGCAGTACCACCAGAATGTCAGAACGCCCCCATCCTGCTTGCGCAGAATGTACCTACAACAGAACAACAGACCAAAGTAAGTACAGATGACGACACTCCTGATTTAAAGTCTCCATACACCATTGACAATACACAACAATATGACCACATTGCACAATTGCACCTCAGAGAAATACAGAAAAGTGCACCAGCTCAAGAGAAAGAGCTATGGAAGAAGAGGGTAGTACAACAAGATCATTCGGATTTTATCTACAGACAAATACTGACTGGCAAACCTGTCATGCCACAGGCCTTATTGCAAGTGGCACTAGACCAGTTACACCTTCCCACACATGTTTCTCGAGATAATATGTCCACAACCCTACAGACTGACTGGTTCATCCCCAATGCCCATGAACTGATACAGCTTTTTGTTAATACATGCCTCAATTGTCAACAGTACTCACCAAACCCCACTATGAAAACAGTTGCCTCTACAATACCAAAACCAAAAAGGCCCTTTCAAAGAACTCCACATCGACTATGTGTATATGATTGATCGATGCCAAAATTATCGATACCTCATTGTGGTAGTATGCCCATTTTCACGCTGGATCGAAGCTGGACCTTGTATCCACTGCAATGCCAAAGCAGCAGCTAATTTCCTGGTCCGTGAGGTCATTTCGCGCTGGGGTTTGCCGGATGCGATCCGTTCTGACAACGGCAGCCATTTTTCAAATGCCATTTTTTCCCTTTTGACAACAATGTTAGGGATTAAGCATAAATTGACATCAGATTATCACCCGCAAAGTAATGGCATTTGTGAACGCCTTAACGGCCTGCTCAAAGGTAAAATAAGCAAGATAAGTGCCACAATTGGAAAGAAATGGCTCTATTGCCTACCAATTGCCCTGTTTGCACTCAGAAATACTCCCAGTTCTGACCACCACCTGAAACCCCACCAGCTTGTCACTGGTCGAACAATAAATACATCAGTTCCCTCAACAAGACCCAAAATAGACACTGAAAGTTCTTCCGAAATTGTGAAAGCTGAAATGTTTGAATATCTATGTGCACTAACACGCGCTGCGCAGTTCCTTTCTACCCAGATATCAAAAGGGAAGGAGAAGGGCCCCATCGCTCCTGAGCTCCCACCTATCTGTCCAGGAACACAGATCTTTGTCCGAAAAGCTGTTAGAAAGTGGAAAGACCCCAAATTTGAAGGACCTTTTTAAGT
Source organism: Calotriton arnoldi (assembly GCA_963921515.1). Classification (NCBI taxonomy): domain Eukaryota; kingdom Metazoa; phylum Chordata; class Amphibia; order Caudata; family Salamandridae; genus Calotriton; species Calotriton arnoldi. Next base: position 1,858,699 of record CAWUFW010002944.1, read on the forward strand.
CATAGACTCTTCACCCACAGCTGTTCGCATTGCCGAGAGGAAAGCATGGATCCACAGGACTCACATCAGGATCGACCCTGCACCACCCCAGGAACTAGGAGATGAATAAGAGGAAGGCATCGTGTTTCCATTGACTATCCAAAAAGAAGAAGACGGTAATCGCTTGGTCGTTTATGGATTCAGACGCAACTGAAACCCCCGCCGCATAGAAGTGTCCTATTTGAAGAAATGGCACGGTACCTGTTGGGCGCAACTCTGGATGCAACAGCACCATTTTTAATTTGGGCATGCAATATGGCACCTCCAGTTTAATGGACCTCTACTGGGCTTGCAGAGAACGCCTCTATCTCCAACTGCCTCCTCAATGGCTTGGACTATGTACCCTGGTGACCATGCATGAAGTTCACCTGGTCGTGCCAGCAGCCAATATCTCCCACATCCATTCACATCCAATGACAGGCGATGTCATCTTACTCCACCGACACCGACGGACTGCTCAATACTTCGCCAACGACGCCTTTGACGAAATTCCCCAAGAATTCCACCTTTTTAACGACGCCCAAGTTTTCTTCGGAAGCACCATCCCCATGTTTCAGATAAAAGCAAATGCACATGGCTCCAGGTGACCCGCTACGAAGTCATGCGGGCCCTCAACAGTACCAGGGATGGGCTCAATGCTATCAAGGAAGAACTACGCCCCCGGAGGCTTATGGTTCTACAGCATCGGTATGTCCTGGACATGCTAACTGCGATGGAGGGTGGAGTATGTCGCAAGATCGGAAAATCCTGCTGCACATTCATACCTGCGAACGATGCACTGAATGGATCACTCACAAAGGCCATTGAGGACTTGGACAATTTAGGGAAGAAAATGTTTGAGGAAAGAGGTGCCAGGGCAGACCTAGCCACGGACTGGTTCAATTTTAGCTGGATGCCCTCATGGCTGTCTGCCCTCCTAAAAATTCTAGTATCGGTTTGCGGTGTGCTGTTGCTCCTTTGTTGTGTCATACAGATAGTGTGTCATTGTGTAAAAAGATTCAGTACTAAAGTAGTAGGGATGAATTATGCAAGGACAGGAATATATACAGGAAGACCATATATGAGGACCGTGGACTAGGGAATGGGGATAAATTAGCACTATTAGAAGTAGTTGAACTCACAACGCCTGGCTCACACTTATTACAGACCCCCACTGACACCCAATACCAAGTACCTACCGCTCCCCCACTTCCCCCTGGTAGACACCTAATAAGGGAGTATCTTGGCGTAGATTGTTATGAATCTCTAGCTGACAGGCCCGAAGGAGACTATGTTGAATTAAGGACACAACAGGGTAAACAGTGTCCATACATTAATGACACGCCTTGGATGCCCCAACAAGACGAAGGGCCAGCCAAATACACTGTAAGAGTTTTGTTCAAAAATGAACCAGAGGAGGGAAATGATGCAGGGTCCCGTTTTACCATATAAATGCCCTAGGCCATTCCTGCCCCACACCTGAAGCATGAGACCCTCATATGGCCCCACCAGCCAGCATATAGGAATTAGTAAACTTGACCATACTGTCTTAAATATTTATTAAACACGGTAGGCTCTATGCCTCCCTGATAAAATCGCAACACATCTCCTCTGCGTAGGACACGAGCCCCAGCTCAATGTCTCTTTGGTAAACAAATCACCGAGCCCCCACTCCCTCGTTGTGCTCGCTCTGTACTTCTCTTCTCACAACCACTGAAATATAGCAAACCACAGAAAAGGGAACATCTAGAGCTAGGAGGAACACAATGGGGTACAATGTTGGTGGGGGCCAGTTGCAATATTTCAATTTCTTCATATTACTGTCTTTTTGCTAGCTTAAAGTAACCAAGACAAGCAACATGGCGTGAGAAAATGACCTTTAACCCTTTGTAATCTTCCGCTTTCTTACAAAAATTCCGTGAAGTGACGCACATCGGTTTTGATAAATGTACAAATTGTGGTATGATTGACGATCAAACACCTGTCATGAGCCGGACTTGTGGTCAAGCACTTCCTCATTAAATCAATATAAAAGAGCTGGCCACAGTCCATTCGACGGACCACCTTGCACCGTGAAACCTTTGAGTCACGACGTGCCTGTGTACTCCCCGGTTAACCGTTGCTCTCATTTAGAATTCTTGTTTAAGGTTGCAAATGCTTCATTGTATTTTAAAAGTATTACTCTTTTTTCATTATTATGATTTTAAGTCTTATTGCAATTGCATGTTTTTGCTCCTCATTTCAAAATGTGTCTTTGACACCTGGCCTTTGCTAAGACTGCGTAGCTTTATTATTGAATAACAAAGTGTATTTTGACATATATTTTTTGAAATTGTTTCTTCAAATAAATTGTGCCACTCCTGATTCAGTTCCTGCATCTCACACGTGTATTTCCTTATTTTAGATAGAGCACCCCTGCTCAAATTAAGGTGGTGTAGTGCACCCTAAAAACCACCCTCTAACAGGAGGGTGGGAGGGACTTGGGCACCTACACAGGGAACGAAGGCCAGAGGATTGGGCAGGGGCAGCAAGTTGACCAGAGAGGGCAAGTCGGCATGGACAGGCAGCAATTTGACCAGGAAGGACAGGCGGAAGGGGCAGTAGAATGAAGACTTAAAATGGAGATCAGGCAGGAGGGGTGCTGGGTCAAATGCAGCAAGCTGACTGTTCAGGGCAGGCCGGCATGGACAGGGGCAGCAAGCTAACCGCAGAGGTTAGGAGGGAGGAAGAGAGCAGCAGGAGGAGGCAGGGACAGCAAGTCTACCAGGGAGGGCAGACTGCTGTGAGTTGGCCATGTGTGGTAGTGGATCTGGGCCAACCCGCTGTTTGCTGAACCAAAAAACCCAAGCAATTCACAAAAAAACTCAAATTTGCCAGTTATAATTCAGTGAACTAACTCTAATTTTCACCCCGCCATGCACTGCTTCATGACTTCACATTTTACATCACTCATGACATGTTAAATTACATTATTGATGACATCTCAAATGACATAATTGATGACATAATTGATGACATCACTGATGACCTCATCCAAAGATTGTGACAGTTTGCTATACACAATATTCTGGAAGGTCTTCGCTGAGGTACATCTGGCCCACTTTTCTATAAACTCTATAGTGCTAAAGGATGTAACTTTCCAGAACATTATGAAAATGAAGTATAACTGTGAAATCAAAAACATTTATTGGATAGTATGCTCTATTTTTACTGGTATTCAGGTATGTAAGCGTAGTGACACAGTAGACATTAATGTGATCAGCAATTTATTTGAGAGTAAATGTACATGTGTAAATTACTCACAGTTATACGTTAACTTTGTGAATTGTCCCGATAATGTCTTCTTTTGCATTAATGCAATCAGCAATTTATTAATCCTTGAAGACCATTCAAAAGAGTGTTTGATGCTTACTTATCTTAATAAATGACACCTGTTAAATACCTCGTCTGACATACAATTTCAAGTCAACTGCTTCACATGTATGCAGTAGCCACTGATAAGACATAAACAACAAGGTCCTATGCACAGCCCTCTGTAGTTTGTAAAATACCTAACACATATTCCTGAACAGAGCAGAATGGTGTACACAATTAGGACAATGCTTTCAGTCCTATCGCGACTTGAGCGATTTGTGAGTGACCCATACATTATACATTCTTTAACAATGTATAATGTCTCACACTTTTTCACTGAACATCTGGGAATATCCCCAACTTATAAATCTGCAGTTTATATAGAAATTGTCAATAGTACCACAAGACCACTCTTTATCATCAATATGTGAACAGAAATCCACAGGTGAATAATGTATTGTAAGAATAAACTTTAGGTTTGCACACATATTTTGGCAACAGTACATTGATTTACGCTGCAAACTATTTGAAACATACATCTGCAACTCACAGTAGATTGGCTTAGTCTTTATCTTGTTTAAATGAAGTACTGTTTGCACTTAAAAGTTTACTGGTAGTTAAACTGTGCAACTTGTCCCCAGTACTACATTATTTGTATTTTGGCCATGCACACCTGTACATATAGTCAATCTATACTGTATATATTTGTGGGTTCTTTACTGCCTACTTTGCTTTCTAAAATGATCTAGGGTTTATGGAGTACTGTGAGGAGCAGTAGCTTGGATGATGTCATCAATTATATCATTTAACAAGTCAGGAGTCTGGAATATGTAAGGTCATAAGCAGTGCATGGTGATGTTGCAAATTATAGTTAGTTCACTGAACTATAAGTGGTGAATATCAGTGTTTTTATTTGCTTTATAAACATACATTTTAACCCAATTCAACAACTAACTATAACAACACTTTAACCTTTGTTTTTTTCAGTGAACTTTATATATTCATCGGGTAGTGACTGTGTAGTTATAGTTATGCTGGGTTTTCCAAAGGAATTAGATTTTTTGCTTCATTAATAACTTTTGCAAAAGAAACAATTAATGGACGGAATGCTGGACAAGGCAAACATTCACCCCCAGTCACAAGGATCTGGGTTTAATCCATAATTCTTTTGCTCACCACACCACCCCAGTTTGGACCCAGCCATATGCAAATCAGTCTTGACCCTGTTCCTTATGGGAACAGTCCAGCCCGAACTGCCAAGCCAGGGCCTCCCTGGACCGGAAACAAGCATCCTGGGACCGGTTTCAGGGCATCACCCTTAATCAGCCAGGCTAGCTTGAATCCAGTGGTGTGGTGAGCACGGGACCCACGTCTGGGCATACCCTTCCCACTTAGGGCACCATGTGCAATAGAAACAATTGATGGACGGAATGCTGGACAATGCAAACATTCACCCCCAGTCACAAGGATCTGGGTTTAATCCATCATTCTTTTGCTCACCACACCACCCCAGTCATATGTAAATCAGTCTTGACCCTGTTCCATATGGGAACAGTCCAGCCCGAACTGCCAAGCCAGGTCCTCCCTGGACCGGAAACAAGCATCCTGGGACCGGTTTCAGGGCATCACCCTTAATCAGCCAGGCTAGCTTGAATCCAGTGGTGTGGTGAGCACGGGACCCACGTCTGGGCATACCCTTCCCACTTAGGGCGCCATGTGCAATAGAAACAATTGATGGACGGAATGCTGGACAATGCAAACATTCACCCCCAGTCACAAGGATCTGGGTTTAATCCATCATTCTTTTGCTCACCACACCACTCCAGTTTGGACCCAGCCATATGCAAATCAGTCTTGACCCTGTTCCTTATAGGAACAGTCCAGCCCGAACTGCCAAGCCAGGTCCTCCCTGGACCAAAAACAAGCATCCTGGGACCGGTTTCAGGCCATCACCCTTCATTAGCCAGGCTAGCTTGAATCCAGTGGTGTGGTGAGCACGGGACCCACGTCTGGGCATACCCTTCCCACTTACGGCGACATATGCAACAGAAACAATTGATGGACGGAATGCTGGACAATGCAAACATTCACCCCCAGTCACAAGGATCTGGGTTTAATCCATCATTCTTTTGCTCACCACACCACCCCAGTTTGGACCCAGCCATATGCAAATCAGTCTTGACCCTGTTCTTTAGGGGAACAGTCTAGCCCGAACCGCCAAGCCAGGTCCTCCCTGGACCGGAAATAAGCATCCTGGGACCGGTTTCAGGGCATCACCCCTCATCAGCCAGGCTAGCTTGAATCCAGTGGTTTGGCGAGCACAGGACCCACGTCTGGGCATACCCTTGCCACTTAGGGCGACATATGCAAAAAATACAATTGATGGACGGAATGCTGGACAATGCAAACATTCACCCCCCAGTCACAAGGATCTGGGTTTAATCCATCATTCTTTTGCTCACCACACCACCCCGGTTTGGACCCAGCCATATGCAAATCAGTCTTGACCCTGTTCCTTATGGGAACAGTCCACCCCGAACTGCCAAGCCAGGTCCTCCCTGGACCAGAAACAAGCATCCTGGGATTGGTTTCAGGGCATCACCCTTCATCAGCCAGGCTAGCTTGAATCCAGTGGTGTGGCGAGCACGGGACCCACATCTGGGCATACCCTTCCCACTTAGGGCGACATATGCAAAAGAAACAATTGATGGACGGAATGCTGGACAATGCAAACATTCACCCCCAGTCACAAGGATCTGGGTTTAATCCATCATTCTTTTGTTCACCACACCACCCCAGTTTGGACCCAGCCATATGCAAATCAGTCTTGACCCTGTTCCTTATGGGAACAGTCCAGCCCGAACTGCCAAGCCAGGTCCTCCCTGGACCGGAAACAAGCATCCTGGGACCGGTTTCAGGGCATCACCCTTCATCAGCCAGGCTAGCTTGAATCCAGTGGTGTGGTGAGCACGGGACCCACATCTGGGCATACCCTTCCCACTTAGGGGGACATATGCAAAAGAAACAATTGATGGACGGAATGCTGGACAATGCAAACATTCTCCTAAACTGAGAAAAATCCTAACTTTAAGACTTTCGGTATTCACAGAAGGCATTTAGGAGTCCGAAAGTTAGGAGTCCTAACTTTACTACTCCTAAACTGAGAAAAATCCTAACTTTAAGATTCTTCGGTATTCACAGAAGGCATTTAGGAGTCCTAAAGTTAGGACTCCTAACTTCTGTGAATACCGAAATGAGTAAGTGCCTTCTGTGAATACCAAAATGAGTAAGTGCCTTCTGTGAATACCAAAATGGTAGTAAGTTTAGGATTTTGTCTTAAGTTAGTTCTGTGAATTGGGCCCCATGTGTATTATGTTGCCTCACAGCTGCTCCTCACTTCCCCCCGAGCCTATTTACTTGTGTGCACTGCGCGGTTGCATCACTTGCACTCCTAAGACACACCATTGTCATGACTGTCTGCGCATGTCCACAAGCCTGACAACTACACTGTGATATTGGCCGTTGAAGGTGGTCGGCCTCGTGAGTGTAGGCCTATGGTAAGGATATGGCGGACACAGAGACACACGCAGTATTTACTTTGGTGGCCATCCCAGAAGTGAACCACGCCCAGAGCCCCGGGCTATTTATTCCCACTCCTACGCTGGACTGGCGTACGCCGGCCCAGCCCACTCCGCTTACACTTACAGGGGGGGACAACATAGCTACATGTCCAAGGTCTTCCCCACTGCCTGAGGTGACATGGTTGCGTCCACTGTCCACAACACTACAAACACCAGCAGTATATGTCCACATGGACATGTCTGTGCTCTGCATACTGAAGTCTGTCCAGCACATCACCACCACACTTGGCATTGTGTACATTCTTATTCATGGGTCACTTGCCTCCTTCGCACAGACTTGGTTCCCACCTCTCCCCACATTCTGCAATTGTGTGGCAGAGGTGCCATGACGTGGGTGGTTTGTCTACATGGCTGGCCACGGTTACCACAGTTACTTGTGTTGTCGTGTTTGGTAGGTGGGCATGTTGTTTGGCATGTTGTAAGTGATTTTGCAAAATGTGTGCATTCCCACATTTGTGAGTTGCATGATTGTGGAGTTGAGGTGTGTGGTGTGTTCATTTGGTACTTACCAACGAGCAGTGCATTTCCATAGGTGCCATCCTGGAAGCGCTGGTTGATGATGGACTGTCGGAAGATGTAGAAATCATGCACACTGCCTGGGTAGTTGGCGACGACGTTGGTGAAGAGTCCCCGGTGGTCCACTATTGCCTGCACATTGATGGAATGCATGTGCTTTCTGTTGCGGTAATTGTGTGCAGTGTCGGCAGGGGGCACAAGTAGGACATGTGTGCAGTCAATTGCCCCAACACGTGCGGGAAGCCAGCTATGGCGTAGAAGCCTTGCTTGGTCTCCAGCTGTCCCTGCGCAGTGTGGGGGAAGTGAAGGTGCTGGGGTACCAAGCTGATGATGGCATCCAAGACAGGTGTGAGGGACTTTGATAGGGCTGGCTGTGAGACTTCTCCGACTCTGGCAGTTGTTGGTTGGAAGGTACCAGAGGGCAACAGGTGCAGCACAGCCAGCAGCTTTGTCTGCGGAGGGATGTTGGTTGTCCGCTGTGTTGGTACCGTCAGCCTGTGGGCAATGTGGGTCAGGATGCGGAGGATGGTTGTCCTATTGAGCCTGTAGTGGGCAATGACATCCTCTGGCGTTAAGTCTGTGAGGCTGGTGCGTTTCGGAAGGTCCGCTGTCTTGTTCTGCGCTGCCTCTGTGGTAGTCCGGGGGGTGGTCCGGGGGTGTTCCGGGGGGATAGTCCAGGGGGGCCTAGGGGTGGTGGCGGTGGGTGTTGTGGCCCTCTTGGGTCTCTGAGCTGCATGATCAGTAGCTCCATGACATGTGTTGGTCTTCAGATGTGGCTCTGGGCTGGGCTCCCTTTCATACTGCAGGTTGTCGTCCTGCTTCACACCAGTAAAAGGCAGGTTTTAAGTCCATGCTGCTAACGCGCCTTATCGCCTGTTTTTGGATCGCATCGCACATCTGGCTGTTCGTTGAGAATGTCGCAAAGTGGTGTTTTTGCGTGTTTTTGCACGGGAACGCCTACTCTGCATATCATTAGCATTAGTTGTCGCTCTCATCCGTGGCAATGTTTTTTGTGGAAGCTATCGCTGGAAAACTGGCGATATCGGCAGTTTGCACCAGCTTGGGAATTGGGCGATAAATCTATTGCCACTTTTGCGGCGCTAAAGTGCCGATAAATCGGCGATGAGTCCTTGAGAATATGCCCCAAAGAGTGCCGAGCCTGACACCATAAGGACCAGGGTACAACGTCCTGTAAATATTTATGAACTGATCAGAGAAGGAAATTGCCACAAATGTGAGTGCATTGTTAAGTTTTGCAGCCTATATTCCTAAGACATGAAGCTTGCATAGCAAGCAGACATTTTTCAGACTAAACCGATTACTAGGAGTTGCACCCTTCGCTTGTCTTTAGACAGCTCCACTTCAACAATTCACCAGTAGTCACATTCTATAACAAGCACAGAATGAAACAAATGAAATTGGTTGAAGCAGGGGTCCAAAGCTGTGAGGAGACTACGATATGAGGAAGAACTATTTTGATGACGAGATAGTAAGGATATTAAGTATGAGAGGCAGAACAACAGATATGATGAATGAAAAAAGTGCAAGAACCTTCGGAGCTATGAGTGATGAAGTGCTCGTTTCCTGTCTGTGTCTTCTGCATGGCTTTTGCAGTGCATGTTCTGCAGCAGCTGATGGCAGAGCTCTGATGGATGAAATTCAATTTTTGGCGGTGGCATGTAGAGGACATTGAATGAAAAATGGCACTTCCTGCTGCCACAAAGCTGGAAATCTGAAAGATATTCTCTGCATTAGACCAAGTATTAAAAACCGTAGACTGGCTTGCCCCAGTCTATGAAAAGACCAATCAACTGCACAAATGGGATCTTGCCTCCAGGTCCAAAGCATGCAGCCTTCAGAAAGCTCAATCTCTTCACTACTGCTTTCCACAGACCTATGAATGTCCTCTGCTTCCTCACAGTGTTCCACGACCCATAGCAGTGCTACATCCACTCACCCACAGCATCAAAATTTAGAGCCACCCTTGGGATGTATGGCTCAGGCTCTATTGGCTACTCCAGGCAAAAATCAGAAGCACTGCTCATTTTACTCTCACTATCCAACAGGTGTAAATGTTAACAGCATCACTTGACTTAAAAGAAAGACTGCTGTGGGACAGTTGCTCTCAGCTATCAATGCCTGAAAATTCTATTCCAAGACAAAAACACCTACTGCATAAAGAAATGCACAGACATTTGATCACTCTCATCTAGAGCAAGTGTATATGAATGTCCCTTTACCTTTCTATTCTATGGCTCATTTTCCTTTTATTATTAGGCTTATTCTTTCCATTAGTGCACGAAAGCAATACTAAGCCAAAACTATGAACAGTTGATTATTAGTAGGACAATATGGAGAGGAAATATAGCACAAGGAACTGTAAATGTGAAAGAAAAACAAACAGAACACCACAGATAAGGGAAGGGTTATAATTGAAAATAATGGGATGGATTTCCCTCCAACTCTTCTACTCTATTTCTTTCTTTCTCACTCTTTCTTTCACTTTTTTGTCTCTCTTCTTTCACTCTGCGACTTTCTCTCTCTTCTATCTCCCCCCTTTATTCATTCCCACTGTCTCATTTGAGAACTTTCTCTCATGCTCTATACATTTGTTCTCAACTCTCTCTAGCTCTCAATTCCTCTCCTTTGCTCTCTTTCCTATGTATAGGCTTTCGAAGGTTTATGATAATAAACATTCCCTGGATTTTGATCAGTAAACGTATTAATGATTTTATTAAGACTCTCTCATGGAAGGATCACATTCAATCACATATAGTCATATTTAATAAAAAAACACATCGAAAACACATTCATGCTTCTTAGAATTTTAGTGGTTAAAATGTTTGATAGACGTTGCTTGAAATAGGAATACTCTGCAGTTGAGCAAATGTCCTACCGGATTTCAAACAGCTAAACATTTTGGAAATTATTTTCCACTTTAAACCAGCTTCACAAATATGTCACATTTTACATTGGGAGGAGCAACACTACAAGTATCAGTTTTCCACATTCATGCTATTTATATTTGAGGGAGCTATAGTCAACACAATAATTGATTTGCTATACAAACGTCCATTAAATTGAAAGAAAAATGAAAGATAGGTTAAATTGAGAATATTTTGTGGCCTCCTCCTGTGTCAGAAAGAGAAGGACCATAGAGAGTCCTTTAAAAATGTTCCACCCCAAAGTCACTTTATCTTGAACTTGAAAAGAAACTTCTTAAATTCAAAATGCTGCTGGAGTGTTGTCTTAGAAGCAAACATACAGAGCCGCTCAGACTAGAATGCTGAGTACAATCATAATAGAGTTGTATGCCAGAATACCAAGCACAAGAATATTGTGCTGCTAAAGCATCATTGCAGGAAAATCAACTACAAAAATATTGTGTCGGTAAGTATATATAGGTAAGTATAGTTGGGTTAGTTAAGTTATGGTTAGGTACATGGTTAGGAGCACAGTCAGAATAATCTGGGCTCAGAGTAGACAGGTGTTGTAGTTATGTACAGGTCCCTTTAAGTGCACCTGCACAGCTTATGCCTGGAATGCTTTTGGTCTCCAAGGAAAATGTTCTATGGGAGTCAATTTGAGATTGAGAGCATACTGGCAGGCTGTATGTTGGTGATGTCACTGGAAGAAATAAACAAGAAGCTGGAAAAACTGGAATCTTGCCTTCTTTCAACACTGGCAATGAGCAAAGCTGCATTGGGGACCAGCTGGCTACATCACCAATTCCCCTGTGGCCTTCTGACTATACCCTGAGATGATTCCCTTGAGGTTATGATGATCGACCATCAACCATTCTTGTGGTAAATTTTGATTTTTGACCTGCCTGCAGTGATTTTACATTATTATTTTATTTTTTTAAAGTAGAAGAGATGAATCCTGCTTACCGCGACCTGGCTCAAGTGCGTCTCACCTTACGCACTGGGCTCAAGAGTGTGCATTGTCTTGAGCGCACACAGTCTTGAGCGAGACACCTTCACCGGGAGCCTGCGGAGAGCTCCATGGCAACTGAAGTCACAAGTTGTTGCGGGTGAGTGGCGAGCTACGGTTGGGCTGTGAAGAGGTAAACCAAGCGGCAGCAACATGTGCACACATCATCACGCCACATATCTACATGTCATGCTGTGTAGTGCCATTTTCAATTGGGATTGCATCCGAAGCAAACCGGATTCAGCTGTTGTAGCGGGTGAGCTGCAATATAAGATTGAGCTGTGGGAGGGTTACCAAGTTGCAGAAACCTGTGTAACATCACGTGATCTACACGTCACTGCGCTCCAGCGCTTTTTTGATTTGGGATTGTACTGACTGCTTTAGTGAGTATTCTGAACTGTTTCTCAGCATCGGTGTGTCGTGTTTCTTTCCTCACGTGGTACAAACGGATTATAGTGCTGGGTGCACCTATTTGACTTCATCAAGGATATTCCAGGTATTTTCTCTTGTGCCTTTTGACAATTTCCATTTTTTATTATTATTAACATTGTATTCGAGTTTATATCTTACAATGTCAGCATCTAATATGTCGCAGCCACCGGCTTTTCTCTCTGAAAAAGGTGAACCAGCACTGCCCTGGAAGCATTGGAAGAAAATCTTTAAATCATATATTGTGGCTATTGGTGGAGAGAGGTTTTCTGCACACAGGAAGCAGGCAATTCTCTTGCACAATCTTGGTATTGAGGGCTGCAACATTTATGAGAGCCTAGACGAATTACCTATTGGAGATGGTGCTGGTGAACCTGCTGATGCATTTGACATGTCTCTTCAAATACTTGAATGGTATTTTGGAAATTGTTTTAATTTAGTGTTGGAAAGGCACACATTTTTCATGAGAGCACAGGAACCAAATAAGAGAGTAGGTATCTACATTACATCTCTTAAAGTGTTAGCATGCAACTGTGAATTTGGGGAACTTACGGAGTACCTTATCCAGGACCAACTAGTAAGATGTACCAACAGCAATAGAGTACAGGAAAAACTATTGGCCAAAAATCCCTCTCTCAAAGAAGCAATTGCCAAAGTAGAAGGAGTTGCAAATGCATCTGGTTGGGTGAAGGAGATGGGAAGTCATATTCTCACACCCAATATGGAAGTGATTCCTGACAGGAGACCTGTGCAGAGTAGCATAAATGAGTTGATTGACAGGGAGAAACAACAGGAAGCGGACAGCATTTGCAAAGTGGCAGTGAAACCCAAGTCTAAAACCTTTCCTGACCACAGCAAAGCTAAATGTTTTAGATGTGGGAGTTTCACTCACATGGCCAATAGTTCCAATTGTAATGCTAGGGATTTAACATGTCGCAAATATAGTGTCAAAGGGCACTATGCTATGGTGTGTAAATCCTCAAAGGAGGTGCATGTAGTGGAGAATGTTGACATGGTCACAGAGGGATTGCACACTGTGGTATTGAATGTAAAAGGTAAAGATGAGAAAGTGGATGCAGAAGTGATGGTTATGCCCAAGTGTGTAGTTGAGATTGACGGGCAAACCTTTGTTGTAGTGGCGGATTCCGGTTAGCTGTTCACCATGATTGGTAATAAACTGTGGGATAGTAAGTTTCCTGAGAAGGTGTTGCTTCCTCCAGACATAAACCCAGTCAGCTATGGTGGCTCACGGATTGATGTGCTTGGGTATGTGGTGAAGAAGATTGTGTTCAGAGGGAGAGAAACAATAGGCAAAGTATACAGAGGAGACAATTTGCATGGTTGGAGACACCAAAGAGATATGGGAATTATACCTAATCCAAATGCCAAGGACCAAGTAATGTTGGTTGAGTGTTGTGATGGGAAAATGTTTTTTGAGGAATTCCCTGATGTGTTTAAGGAAGAATTAGTTTACTTAAAGGATTTGAACACCGTATTGTTCTGAAAAGCATTGTTAAGCAATGTGTTCGCAAAGTTCCTCACTTGATGTTCAAACCCCTCAAGGAGGAATTAGACAGGTTACTAAAAGCGAAGGTGATTGAAGAGATTGAAGCTTCAGAGTGGTTGGCCCCAGTAGTTTTGGCACCAAAGGATGGGGGCAAGTCCATTAGAATGTGTGTGGATTTGAGAAGCCTCAACAAATGCATTTGGGTGAGTCGCCAGTCACTCCTCAATATTTCAGAATCTCTCACCATGCTGAAGGGGGCGGAGTTTCTTTATGTCCTTGCTCGCTCCTCAGCATACCATCAAGTGCAACTTCATCAGGGCTCTAGGCATCTGACTTCTTTTGTGACACCATTGGGAGCCTATCGGTTTGTTAGGATGTCATGTGAGTTGGCTTCTGCTGCAGCCTGTTTCCAAAGGATAATGAAGTTGGTTTTGGGGAGATACCCAATATTTTGTTTTTTCAAGATATATTCTTATATATGGCAAGGATGTGAGTGAGCATCATATGATTTTGAGGAAGGTTTTGATGAGGCTGGAAGAGAAAGGCCTTACTGTAAAAAAACATAAATGCAAGTTTAGAATGACATCGGTTACCTATTTAGGTCAAGTTATATCTGGTGAAGGTATTCAGCGCAAGTTGGAATTGGTGGATGGTATTGTTGGTGCCCCTGTTCCCGTAGACAAAGAACAGGTGAGGTCCTTCTTAGGAGTTGCTGAATTTTATTCTAAGCTTGTTTAAGAATTTGCCAGTGTGGTGGAGCCCATTAGAGCTTTACTCAAAAAGGGAGTCCATTTTAGATGGACGCAGGAGTGTCAGTCAGCATTTCACACAATTAAGTTGGCCATAAGTAAAATGCCTACCTTAGGCCACTTTGACACCAGGAGGAAAACCATTCTCACCACTGATGCAAGTTTGAAGGGTTTGGGAGCAGTTCTCTCTCAAGTGGAGGAAGGAGAGGAAAAAGTGGTGGCGTTTGCGTCCTGGGCTCTTAAAATGTTTGAGGAGCATTAATCATGTATTCCTATAGTGTGGGCAATTAAACATTTCATATTTTACTTGTGGCGAATTCCCTTTTTGGTGAGGACTAATCATCAGCCTCTGGTTCAAGTGTTCTCAGGTGGTCAAAGTGAGAGAGCAACTCCGAGACTTAAGAGATGGAGTGAAGGGTTGTAGGAGATCAACTTCCAAGTTCAATATTGGTGTGATCAAGACTGAGTGCGGTTGAAACGCGTTGTGTTGTCTCTGTTTACTGCCAAGTAAATATTTGCAAAACAATTTGTTGGTGTGGCTCATCTTCCCGAAACCTGAGTAAGAGGGTCTGGATATGGAAAAAATATATGAGTGTATAAATATATATATATATATAAAGATACAAATGCTGGTTCCTTCTTTCCAAACAGCACACCGTAGACCAAAAATTGCAAAGCGGTTGTTTATTTCAGGCTTCTGACACACTCAACGCGTTTCGGGGAAAACCCCTTGATCACGAGTAGAAATGTCTCTAGTTAGTTGGTTTAAATAAGCAATCATGTGATTCAAAAACATAGTGAAAAGATTTCCACGAGTTACATCACTCGAAGTTACATCTTAAAATAACGATACATTTACATTCACAATCTCTGTACAATTGGCGTTTTCTCATATCTCAATGTTACAAATTGTAATTAATACAGGAACGTTTGCAACATTTTAAATGTAAATGATTCAAAGCTACAAAAACTTTATTGTCCACCGATACCGGTTTGACGATATAGCCCGCATTTCTCATATGGTCCCGCCTTGATAAGGTAAAAGATTTTTAATCTTGTTTGTATAACCAGTGTTGCGGCACAATAAGAATACACAACATTAAAAATCAAATCTAATCACACCCCTGTGGGCTACTCATGAATTCCTTTGTGATAAACCATACACATTATTACAGACTCTCTTAATACTTCTTGTGACATGCAACATTGTGGCCATTATGGGCACATCATTTGGTATTTGTTTATGTACCAAATGATCAAGGGGCTTTCCCCGAAACGCGTTGAGTGTGTCAGAAGCCTGAAATAAACAACCGCTTTGCAATTTTTGGTCTACGGTGTGCTGTTTGGAAAGAAGGAACCAGCATTTGTATCTTCATTTAGGGGCTCGCCGTCCCGCCGTAGAACGCCGCCGCAAGAGGCAAGGATAGGCGACTGCGTTGCTCAGCAACGCTCAGCTGTGGGATATATATATATTATCTACTGGCGGTTGCCAGTAGATAGTTATAGTTAGGACCTATTTTCCATAGGAAATCCGCGACATTCTATTTGAAATAACTCTCTTGCCGGTTGACGAATCTTCGCGAAATTTTCAAACTTTATGGCCCGCTCCGGTCCGCTCCTACCCTGAAAGTCTCGGGGTGATTCGTCAGCGGGGGCCGAGAAAAAGGGGTCCCAAAACGTGTTTTCCCCATTCATTTTCCCATAGGAAACTTTAGACACGGCTACAGCTCGAACTGCTGAACGGAATTACACCAAATTTGGCAAAGAGGTAGTTCTTGGTTCAGAAAGAACCCTTTTTGTTAAATGGTGTAAATCCGTTCAGTAGTTCCTGAGAAAATCAAAAGGAAAATCACATATATATCTATGGCCGCGTTGGATTCGCGCACCCTCCCGATCACGAGCTGTCTGCTAATTGGCTGTCAACACTCCAAACCAGGAAGTGTTGGCAGCCATCTTGTTCCTCGGTAGAACCGAGGAACAAGAAAGCAGTAAAAAAAGTGCGCAAAACGCACAAAGGGGGCAGGGTAGAAACACCCTGACCCCCTAGGTCTGCTCAGGGGGTCCCACAAGGACCCCCTGGGTAGAAAAAAGCATTTAAAAAAAAAAAAAAAAATCGGCAGGATGCGCTCAGGGAGCGCGGATCCTGCCGAAGAGATCGAAGCGCGGTCTCCCGCGCTTCGATACACTTGCCCCGGGTGGGCCAAGTCCCGGGGGCATGGTGGGGGGGTTTAAATTTAATGTGGGGGCCTCTAGGCTCCCCAAGCCCCGGGGACCACCACCCCCGGGGCTTAAGAAAATAATGGTGCGGGAGGGCTCTTTGCCTCCCGCAGCCCCGGGGACCGCCACCCCCCGGGGCTTCTTTTTTTTAAAAAAAATTTGACCTGTGTGGGGGGGCTCCAGCCCTCCCACACTCCCCGGGGACCGCCACCTCCCCGGGGCACTAAACATTTGAATATAGGGGTCCGTTACGGACCCCCAAAGCCCCGGGGACCACCACCTCCCCAGGGCTGTGAAATAGTTGGGAGGGGGCCGCGCGGCCCCCTCCTGGAGCCCTTGATGGCCCTGGGGACCGCCACCCCCCAGGGCCGGCTTCCTGCAGTGTCCCAGGGTGCCTACCCTCGGGACACTGCTGTTTGCAATGACAGGACAGGAGCCTCGCGGCTCCCGTCCTGTCATTGCAAACTTGCTTTGGATATTGGAAGCGAGAGCTGCTCTCGCTTCCAATATCCAAAGCAAATTGCTTTTCCACATGGGGAACAGCATGTTAGCTGCTCCCCATGTGGAAAAGCAATGCCGGCTCCCATAGGACACGGGGAGCCGGCGGGACTGTGGGGGGTTTGGGGACCCCCCCACAGTCCCCAACGAGAGGCCAGGCCCCGGGGGATGGGGTCCCCGGGCCATAAGTGGCCAGGGAGGGGGGCCACGCAGCCCCCCTCCCCAAATTATAAAAAATAAAAAATAAAAAAAAGGTGCAAGGCCGGCCACGGGGGATAGGGTCCCCGGGGCCTTAAAAGGTCTGAGGAGGGGTGCCACGCAGCCCCCCTCCAAATCTATAAAATAAAAATCGAGGCCATGCCCCGGGGGATGGGGTCCCCGGGGCCAATACAGGCCCAGGGAAGAGGGGCCACGCGGCCCCCTTCCCGTTTTTTTTTTTAAATTAAAAAAAATATATAAAATGCTCAGGCCCCGGGGGATGGGGTCCCCGGGGCCAAAGTGGGCAAGGGAAGGGGGCCACGCAGCCCCCTCCCATTAAAAAAAATTTGAAAAAAAAAAATGACCGGCATCGTGCCGGGAGGCCCCGCCCCTCCCTGCAGTACTCTGTAAACGCGCCCCTGGCGCGTTTTAAGAAGGGGAAGTAATTCCCCTTGAATACTGGGGGTCCCTGGGGGCCAACTAGCCCACCAGGAACCTCCAGTATGCGCCAGGGGGCTGCGTTGCAGAGAGGTGTACAGAGGCCACGCCCCTTTTTACACCTCTCTGCAACGCAGCTCTGTGGCGCTTTTTAGAAGTACATGGTGGGCTAGTTGGACTCCAGGGACCCTCAGGATTCAAGGGGACTTAATCCCCCAACTTAAAACGCGCCACGGGGCGTGTTTGCACAGTGGTGAAGGGAGGGGGCGGGGCTTCAGGTGACATGTGTGCAAACAGGCCCCGTGGCGCGATTTAAGATGGGGAATTAAATCCCCTTCAATCCTGAGGGTCCCTGGGGGCCAACTAGCCCACTATGTACTTCTAAAAAGCGCCACAGAGCTGCGTTGCAGAGAGGTGTAAAAAGGGGCGTGGCCTCTGAACACGTCTCTGCAACGCAGCCCCCTGGCGCATACTGGAGGTTCCTGGTGGGCTAGTTGGCCCCCAGGGACCCTCATGATTCAAGGGAACTTAATCCCCCAACTTAAAACGCGCCACGGGGCGCGTTTGCACAGATGTCACCTCAGGCCCCGCCCCCTCCCTTCACCATTGTGTAAATATTCCTCTAAAATCAGCCGAAATACGAATTCCGATTTACTCACCTGTTATCAGGAGAGACCTCAGTGCTGCATCTTTCAGCCCAGTACTGATCCTGAAAAGTAATTTTAACCGTACTTACCAGTAACTTGAATTTCCTTCCATAGGATATCATTGCCTGCTTTTTGCTGAAAAAGTTTCTAAGTGTCGATTTTTGAAACATACAAATATTCCTCTAAAATCGGCCGAAATACGAATTCCGATTTACTCACCTGTTATCAGGAGAGACCTCAGTGCTGCATCTTTCATCCCAGTACTGATCCTGAAAAGTAATTTTAACCGTACTTACCAGTAACTTGAATTTCCTTCCATAGGCTAACATTGACTGGTTTCACTTGGAAATTCTTCTAAGTGTGGAGTTTTGGAACTTTATAATATTCCTCTAAAATCAGCCGAACTATGAATTCCGATTTACTCACCTGTTATCAGGAGAGACCTCAGTGCTGCATCTTTCAGCCCAGTACTGATCCTGAAAAGTAATTTTAACCGTACTTACCAGTAACTTGAATTTTCTTCCATAGGCTAACATTGACTGGTTTCACTTGGAAATTCTTCTAAGTGTGGAGTTTTGGAACTTTATAATATTCCTCTAAAATCAGCCGAACTATGAATTCCGATTTACTCACCTGTTATCAGGAGAGACCTCAGTGCTGCATCTTTCAGCCCAGTACTGATCCTGAAAAGTAATTTTAACCGTACTTACCAGTAACTTGAATTTTCTTCCATAGGCTAACATTGACTGGTTTCACTTGGAAATTCTTCTAAGTGTGGAGTTTTGGAACTTTATAATATTCCTCTAAAATCAACCGAAGTACGAATTCCGATTTACTCACCTGTTATCAGGAGAGAATCCAGTGCTGCATCTTTCATCCCAGTACTGATCCTGAAAAGTAATTTTAACCGTACTTACCAGTAACTTGAATTTCCTTCCGTAGGATATCATTGACTGGTTTCACTTGGAAATTCTTCTAAGTGTGGAGTTTTGGAACTTTATAATATTCCTCTAAAATCAGCCGAACTACGAATTCCGATTTACTCACCTGTTATCAGGAGAGACCTCAGTGCTGCATCTTTCAGCCCAGTACTGATCCTGAAAAGTAATTTTAACCGTACTTACCAGTAACTTGAATTTCCTTCCATAGGCTAACATTGACTGGTTTCACTTGGAAATTCTTCTAAGTGTGAAGTTTTGGAACTTTATAATATTCCTCTAAAATCAACCGAACTACGAATTCCGATTTACTCACCTGTTATCAGGAGAGAACCCAGTGCTGCATCTTTTAGCCCAGCACTGACCCTGAAAAGTAATTCTAACCGTACTTACCAGTAACTTATATTTCCTTCCATAGGAATCCATTGTCTGGTTTTCAGCAGAAAAGTTTCAAAGTGTCGATTTTCACAAATTACAAATATTCCTTAAAAATCGCCTGTATGACTTAAACGCATTCTTTCAACTGTTTACAGGAGATGCACCAGTGCTGGATCCAGGATCCAACACTGAGTAAGAAAAAGTAACGATAACACTACTTACCTGCTAAGTGAATTTCCTCCCATAGGATAACATTGGTGATTCTATGTGAAAAAGTTTCTAAGTGTCAACTTTTAAAATACAATAATATTCCTTAAAAATCACTACTGTAACCAAAACGCTTTTACTCAACTGTTTACAGGAGATGTCCCAGGACTGAATCTAGGATCCAGTCCTGTGGTTAGAAAAGTAATCCATAAAGTAACTAATTGAATTTAACTAGAAATTCACATTGAGCTCAATGTTGCATTGTGTTTGAAATTGTGTTGCCCATTGCAACAACTGTAACTACTGTACTTAAAACTCTATTGCCTATTTGCAAACTATTTAAACTAAAGTAATTCATTCTGAGAAAGTATATTTTGTAATGTAATGTATAATGTAATTACAATGTAATTTAATAAATAAAATATATAAAAATAAATAGTTTTAAAAAATGTAGTAAATCAGTATCAAAAAAATAAATATAACAATTAATACATTTAAAAATTGTCATTTACAAAACCTTTGAAATTCACTGAAAAAACCATGGGTTTTAGGGGCGTTATAGTTAGAAATTAGCATTTAAAAAACCTTTGAAATTCACTGAAAAAACCATAGGTTTCAGACACGTTATAGTTAGAAATTAACATTTAAAAAACCTTTGAAATTCACTGAAAAAACCATAGGTTTTAGGGACAGTTATAGTTAGTTGGACATTTCACTCAGTACAAAACCCGTGAAATTCCCCTGTTATAGTTAGTTCAGCTAACTATAACTCGCGCCCCGCAATGCACAGCTGATGACGTCACATATTACATCACTCATGACATGGTCAGTGACATCACTGATGACATCACTGATGACATCTCAAATGACATCACTGATGACATCATCCACGTGATAATCTGATGCACCTCCTCACACCCTAATATAACCTTTGATACACCCAATCTAAATTACAGACTGCCATTCGCAAAACCATAGACACTCCAACACCAATAACTACATACCCACTCACTGATTCTTAGGTCTACACACACACATCCACTCACTCACCCGTACAGTCACTCATACTTATGGTCACTCAGTACAGGACTATCATATGCACTCTTACTCCTATATAGACACTCAAACACCGCCACTCATCCATAGAGGTACTCACACACCTAGTCAGTCATGCAAATAATTAAACACACTGCCATTTACTCACCTATACAGTTATACACACACCAGCTCACTTAATCATACAAATACTACCACATTGTTACGCTCTTATACAATCACTGATACAAGCACACACTCATCCATACAGCCACTATCACAATCACTCACTCTCGCTTATAGCTATTTATATACTCCAACACACATATATACTGCCTTTCACATATGTAGTTACTCACACATGTACCACTGGGACATACATTCACTCACTAACACACTCTTACACACACTTACCCACCCATACAGTCTATCACAGATGCACTCTTGAAACCATCCACCCAGTGAATCACCCACTCACACATCTATGCACAGAGTCGCACACACCCCTCCCACACAAACACTCAGGCACCCATACAGATACTCAGACAACCATTCAATAACTCATATAGACACTCATGTAGCTATTCACAAACACATGCAGCCACTTACACAGCAACAGACAGACGGATACCTACATTCACCCAGTTTAGTCACTAACCCATGCATTCAGTAAGATACATTAAATCACTCACTATAGAGTCAGTCACGCACCTACTAAATCATCCATACAGACACTTACACACCCACTCATTCTTCAATACGTCTTTTCCTATATATATTAAAAATATTTAAACTTTACAGAAACACACAGTCACTGGATGATGTCATCAGTGATGTCATTTGAGATGTCATCAGTGATGACATCAGTGATGTCACTGACCATGTCATGAGTGATGTAATATGTGACGTCATCAGCAGTGCATTGCGGGGCGCGAGTTATAGTTAGCTGAACTAACTATAACAGGGGAATTTCACGGGTTTTGTACGAGTGAAATGTCCAACTAACTATAACTGTCCCTAAAACCTATGGTTTTTTCAGTGAATTTCAAAGGTTTTTTAAATGCTAATTTCTAACTATAACGTGTCTGAAACCTATGGTTTTTTTAGTGAATATATATATATATATATATATATATATATATATATATATATATATATATATATATATATATATATATATATATATATATATATATATATATATATATACCAAGAGAGTCGCCCCACATGAAGATGCCACCACGGAGAGTTAGATGCCTTTATTCAAGGTTTTCAGCACTGCAAGTTAAAAGTCTCACTCTTCATCCAAACGAAGCCCAACGCATTTCGAACAGCTGGTGTTCTTGATCACGGGCAAAGGAACAAGAAATGGCAGTCAGTAATGAGGAACACCTTAATAAGTAATTCAAGACCCGCCTCCGTGGGCGTATGCGACAAAGCCTGTTGGTACTTGTAGTTCCTCATCTTTCAACCCCAGTGGGTGCCGCCACAGCCTGCACTGTAATCCTCAGTATTACCCCAGTGGGTGAGAATGGAGCTGATGCTCATGCTGCTGTAGTTAACAAATCACAGCATTCCTTTCATCTTTCTTTTTTTGTTAAACCACTTCTAAATGGTCAGCATTACTTAAACCCTTTCCAAGCTTCCTGCAAAGGAGCCCAATTTGGTTGTTTTTTTCTGCAACTCCATGAATCCTCCACGACACTCAGCACGGCACCCGAGTATCTTTGCGGTGCGGTTCGTGGATTTACATGGGGGGCCGCGCTGAGCCCTGCGATGGGTCAGTGGATCTTGCGAGTGGCAAAAAAAATGTTTTTGGGCATTCTACTGCTTATTAAACATTCTTCCACCTCATTTATAACACACCCATAGGGTCAGGGCACCTCTACCATGACCGCTTCATCTGTTTTACATGCTTCTTTTCAGCCCTGGCGATAGTTTGCCGACACATAAAATGGCAGCTGCAACTTTTCTCTTCAGTTGCGGCCAGTCAATCAGGGCTCTGCTGTGGCTCGTGGAACCACAGATCAACCACAAGTGGATCCGCAGAGAGTCTGCGCCCCTAGAGATACAAATTTTGATTTCTTTAAATATCTCTAAAACTACTGAACAGGTTTACACCAAATCCCAATAGCATACTTTCTGGACCATGAGCTAGCTTTCTGCCAAATTTGGTGTAATTCTGATAATCTGTTTGGGCTGTAGTCATGTTCAAAATCCTATGGGGATTAACATGGGGAAAAGGTGTTTTGGGACCCCCTTTTTCCTGGGCTCCCGCTTGATGGATCACCCCTGAAAGTTTCCAGACAGCAGCTGAAGTTAGTGTCAAATTTTGGGGGGAAGTTTTGTGAAGATTTATCAGTGAGCACCAAAGATATGGGCAAGTCAAACAATGCTTTTCCAATGGATATATACACTGAAAAAAACAAAGGTTACAGGGACATTATAGTTAGACTCAGATTTCAACCGTACAAAACCATTGAAATTCAGCAGTTAGAGTTACATCAGGTAAATATAACTCATGCCCTAAGGTAACTATAACTCGTGCCCCTGCCAAGCATAGTTTTCTCATCAATAATTTTACAGCAAATATTGCAGTGATATGTCATGGGAGATGGCATTACTGATGAACTATGCGGGTAATTAGCAGTGCATGGTGAGGGCACGAGTTATAGTTACCTTAGGGCACGAGTTATAGTTACTTGAGAAAACTCTAACTATAACTGCTGAATTTCAATGGTTTTGTATAGATGAAATCTGAGCCGAATTATAACGCCCCTTTAACCATTTTTTTTCAGTGAATTTCTAAGGTTTTTTTAAAATTTTATTTCCTAACTACAATGTTCCTGTAACCTTTAGTTATTATCTAAGTCACTCTATGAAAAACATGTATGACTCCTTCAATGTGTCTATGACAGGTTGTGAGACTCTTTCACCGTGTCAGTAAGTCTCTCCTTCGGTGTATAGTATGTCAGTGGGTCTGTGAATGGATGTGTCAGTCTCTCATTGGTCTCTCAGTGAGTACATCAATATCTGAGTGGGTCTATAACTGTGTATATGAGTCTCTGAGTGCATCTGTTTCTGGGTGTCTCAGTCTCTGAGTCTATGAGTGGGTGCATCAGGGTTTGGGTGAGTCTGCGCGTAGGTGTCTCAGTACCTGAGTGGGTCTCTCAATAGGGACATCAGTGTCTGAATGGATCTGTGAGTGGGTGTCTCAGTATCTGAGTGAGTTTCTGATTCAGTCCATCAGTATCTGAGTGGGTCTCTGAGTGGGTGCGTCAGTGTCTGAGTGGGTCTCTCAGTGGGTGCATCATTGTCTGAGTGGATCTATCAGAGGCTGCATTAGTGTTTGAGTGGGCTTGGGAGTAGGTGTCTGAGCATCTGAGAGGGTATCTCAGTGGGTGCACCAGTGTCTGAGTGGGTCCCTGAGGGTTGGATTATGAGTGTGGCAGTCTACGGACTGCCAGACTTGCAGGGTTGCGGTGGTGGCGGTCTCCCAACCACCTGAATACGACTCAGGAGGTCTGACTGACCTGGGACTGCCGACTCCTCCAGGGAAACGCTGTTCCTAGAGGTGGCGTGACGGTCATGTACTGCAATATGCTTGGTGGGCTCATGGGGTTTCCTCTCTGCCTGGGTTTACATGGAGGTTATTATTCTATGTAAACCTGGTGGAGAGGAAACACAGGGCCACCTTGTGCCTCTCACTCTGTGTATGCACACAGAGTAGCACAACATGTGCCCCCCTGTGTGCATGCACACAAGTTGCTGCACATCATGGACTTTCGAGTCCATGCTGTGCAGGAACTGTTTTTGGCATTTCCATTGTGGTGCCTGTTTTTAAAGGCATTGCAGTGGGAACACCAAGAAAAGCCCGCCAGACATGACTGCAACTGGCGACCTGACCACGGGTTTGGCGATACGGCGGCGGCGGGACCTGCTGCTGCACCGTTAAACTTGCAATCGGGCCCTGAGTGATTATGTCAGTGTCTGAGTGGGCCTCTGGCTGGGTGGATAACAGTCTGAGCGGGTCTCTGAGTGGATCCTTCCATGTCTGATTGGGTCTCTGAGTGGCTGTATCAGTATCTGAATGAGTCTGTGAGTGGGCACGTCAGTGTCTAAGTGTGCCTCTGAGTCAGTGTCTGACTCTCTGAGTGGGGCTCGCAGTGGGTGCATCAGTGTCTCACTGGGTTTGGGAGTGAGTGCATACATCTATGATTGGGTGCATGAGTCTCTAAGTGGGTCTGTGAGTGGGTGTGGGAGTCTTTGATTACATCTGTAAGTGGGCATGTCAGTGTTGGAGTGCAACTGTGAGTGGGTGAATAGCTTTCAGAAAGGATGTGTCACTGGATGCATGACTGTCTCTGAATAAGTGTGTGAGTGTCTAAGTTAAACTGAGGGCAGGTGTGTTAAAAAAATTGTTTTTATTAATTCGACCAATATTCGCGTTGTTGTCAAGATAGTCATAAAATTCCTGTGACGTTGCATGGGGGCAGCGCTAACGGTCATGGCGTATTCACAAATATCGCACATGGTAAAAAAAAATACATTTTGGAAACATAACTTATGTTATTGACACTCCCATTCGTCTAACAGGCTGTCAGAGTACCTCCACCCTGACCCCTTACATCAGCTTTATCACAGATTTTCAGCCCCGGGAACCATTCTCCGATCCATAAAATGTTGGCTGCAACTTTCTGTACAGGTTCTGGCCAGCCAATCACCGCAATCCTGTTGCCTCGCGTCTTCACGATTAATAGCGAGGTCACTGTGAAATATCCTTGAGCACAGATATCTCTAACTTTTTCTACTGAAAGGATTTACACCAATTATCTGAAAGCATGATCTGCATAACAAAATCTACCTTTCTGCCAAATTTGGTCTAATTCTGTTCAGTGGTTTGGGCTGTAGACTTGTTGACAGGTCCTATGTGAATTAACATTGCAAACGCATCCTTTTTTTAACCCCATTTTTTAAGTCACTGCTTTATGGATTGCCCAAAAACTTTTAGTTTGCAACAAGAATCACAGCACACTTTTTTGGGTAAAATTTCGTGAAGATTCGTCAAACAATGCCAATGTTATAGGCATGTCAAAAATCACTCTTCCTATGGAAACATGGTCCTAACTATTACTACCTATGGCAACCGCCAAATAGCTGATATATAGAAATATATATATATATATATATATATATATATATATCCAACAGAGAGATGGCGTCATGGAAAGCCCCTCCACTCGGGTCGGGGCTCGCCACGAGCGGACGCCGCCGCTTTACAAATAATCCAATAATCTTACCGATTCCAGCAAGAAATGAGCCACTCCGATTGTGGATGCGAAATTAATAATTTAATCGGGCAAACAAACAAACGACGCGTTTCGACCTATCCAGGTCTTGGTCACATGACCATATTCACAAACGTCTGTATTTTTGAGCTTCAATGCTTCCCACATGATGCAACAACATAGTAGAAAGACTCAATTTCGTTTGTTACAGCGTATTTTGTAAACAATGCCACAAATAATTGATTTAAATGTGCATTTAAATGATTATTAATCAAAAGAAAAGTATAGGTGAAGTTAGGTTAACATTACATCAAATCTATACGTTTTATACTTTTGTCCAAATTCAGAGCCCTAGAATCAACATTTGGGCTTAGCTTCCTCATCATCAGGTTTAGTACCCTTAATTGATGCCCCAAAACCTTCGTCATTTAAGAGGAAATATACATCTCATTTTAATTACGGTGTAGTACCACAAATTCTCACTGCCATGATTCTCACATAAAGCAGGAAATAATATCTTCCATAATCAGGGTAGAGTACCCAAAAGTCATATATCAATTTTTCCCCACTGTCAAAGTATTCTATGTTCATGATCCCAACAATTCATCTCATGGCTATGTAATTTTTCATGGGCATAGACAAACAAATAACAATTACAAGATTTCTATCATCCTTGATCTAAATTATGACATTTCTTTTAAGGAGGAAAACGGCTGTTACTTGGAACAGTTCCATATCTCCGTGCTTTTAACTTCCTTATTTAGTGACTGGCGTTTAAGAACCTTGGTTAATGCAGACATTCTGTAAGGGGACAACAAAAAAGAGGAAAATTACTTTTTACTAGAAATCTAAATAGGACACTATAGATTTTCTACTCACTTGTTATACAATTCTGGTCCCAACCTTCTGTCAAAATATTAATACAATCAATGTATCCTCAATTATACATTATCGCAGAAATCTGTGGTAATATACCAATAAACAAACGAAAAATTGCTCGAGCTTATATTTACAATGAAAAGAACTCCGGAAACTCCTGTTCCAAAGTTCATGCGGTCAACCTCTAGCCTCTCATAAGTGTACATGTACCTCCTCATCATTGTTTATAAGTGTACATGTAACTCCTCATCGTTATTCATCCCTGCGGGGAAAACACTGCCAGCCTGAAGGATAAACCTTGACTCTGCTCTACGTAGAGCTTGGATACGGTTGCCACCTCTGGGATTCTTAGGGACAGTGTCCAGACCAAAATATTTAGCAGAGGTCCAGTCTCCTCCATGTGCCTCATGAGAATGTTTGGCGGTACTATAAGCAAAATCGTTATTGGTTATAGCCCTCCAATGCTCTAAAATCCTTTTCTTCACAGGAAAAGTTGTGGATCCAATCTACCATAGCCCACATGGACAAGTGATGACATAAACAACAAAATCAGTTCCACAGTGGATGTTTATTTTGATCTTCCACTGTCTATTCGTTCTCAGTAATTTGACCTCATTTACATTCTCACTATGGCTTCAGGCTTTCCATTTTCCACACCTATGGAAACTTCCCCCCTTCTCCAACCAATTCATCTTACATTGTATCATGTGGCTCCTAACTAGCATATCTTTAAGGGAAAGACTTCTTCTATACGTGATAGATGGACTTTGTCCCAATTTGGCCTTTAGAACGGGATTCTGCATTAAGATGTCCCATCTTTTTTTGAAGATTTGTTTAAATTTTGTAGACTGGGTACTGAAGTTGGTTGTAAGTCTGATGGGGGCATCTTCGTTCCCTGTCTCTTGACCTGTCTTAGGTGGTTGATATAGGGCTTCATTTCTCTTGATGGTATCAGCTTTCTGGGCTCCTAACTAGAGCATTTTTAGTGGATAGCCCCTTGCTCTAAATCTTCCCATCATTTCCCTTTTGTTCCTCTCATAGCTATTTTCAGAACTGCAATTCCTTTTGGCCCGTAGGAACTCACTGTACGGTATACTCCATCTGAAATTCGGGGGGTGGCAACTGGCTGAGTGGAGTATGGAATCCCCTGCTGTTTCTTTTCTATAGATCAGTGTGCAGTCTGACATCTTGAAGAGTTAACCTAATGTCCAGAAAGTCTACCGTTTGTTGGCTATGCTGCATAGTGAATTTCAAATTTACAGTGTTGCAATTCAATTCAGTTACAAACAATTTCAAGTCATTCTCATTGCCTTCCCATACAAACAACACACATCCATATACCTTAGGCAAAGATTTACTTTACATGTCCAGTGTTTCAATGCTTCACTCCAGAGCACACCTGAGCACGAAGGTGTAGTACCACAAATTCTCACTGCCATGATTCTCACATAAAGCAGGAAATAATATCTTCCATAATCAGGGTACAGTACCCAAAAGTCATATATCAATTTTTTCCCAATGTCAAAGTATTCTATGGTCATGATCCCAACAATTCATCTCATGGCTATGTAATTTTTCATGGGCATAGACAAACAATTAACAATTACAAGATTTCTATCAGCCTTGATCTAAATTATGACATTTCTTATAAGGAGGAAAATGGCTGTTACTTGGAAAAGTTCCGGATCTCCGTGCTTTTAACTTCCTTATTTAGTGACTGGTGTTTAAGAACCTTGGTTAATGCAGACATTCTGTAAGGGGAAAAGCAAAAAAGAGGAAAATTACTTTTTACTAGAAATCTAAATAGGACACTGTAGATTATCTATTCACTTGTTATACAATTCTGATCCCAACCTTCTGTCAAAATATTAATACAATCAATGTATCCTCAATTATACATTAGTGCAAAAATCTGTGGTAATATACCAATAAATAAAC
The DNA here is from genome assembly GCA_963921515.1 of Calotriton arnoldi. Taxonomy (NCBI): domain Eukaryota; kingdom Metazoa; phylum Chordata; class Amphibia; order Caudata; family Salamandridae; genus Calotriton; species Calotriton arnoldi. Next base: position 1,887,507 of record CAWUFW010002944.1, read on the forward strand.
GAAAAGTTGCTTGAGCTCATATTTACAATTAAAAGAACTCCGGAAACTCCTGTTCTAAAGTTCATGCGGTCAACCTCTAGCCTCTCATAAGTGTACATGTACCTCCTCATCATTGTTTATAAATGTACATGTAACTCCTCATCGTTATTCATCCCTGCGGGGAGAACACTGCCAGCCTGAAGGATAAACCTTGACTCTGCTCTACGTAGAGCTTGGATACGGTTGCCACCTCTGGGATTCTTAGGGACAGTGTACAGACCAAAATATTTAGCAGTGGTCCAGTCTCCTCCATGTGCCTCATGAGAATGTTTGGAGGTGCTATAACCAAAATCTTTATTGATTATAGCCCTCCAATGCTCTAAAATTCTTTTCTTCACAGGAAAAGTTGTGGATCCAATATACCATAGCCCACAGGGACAAGTGATGACATGAACGACAAAATCAGTTCCACAGTGGATGTTTCTTTTGATCTTCCACTGTCTATTTGTTCTCAGTAATTTGACCTCATTTACATTCTCACTATGGCTTCAGGCTTTCCATTTTCCACACCTATCGAAACCTCCCCCCTTCTCCAACCAATTCATCTTACATTGTATCATGTGGCTCCTAACTAGCATATCTTTAAGGGAAAGACTTCTTCTATACGTGATAGATGGACTTTGTCCCAATTTGGCCTTTAGAACGGGATTCTGCGTTAAGATGTCCCATCTTTTTTTGATGATTTGTTTAAATTTTGTAGACTGGGTACTGAAGTTGGTTATAAGTCTGATGGAATCTTGCTGGAATCTGTAAGATTATATATTGGTCATCGTTTGTATGCACCCCTGCACTTAGCTTGTGAAGGCTTCGTATGAAGAGGCTCTTTGTTATAATTTATTAAAGCCCTTTTGTAGTCAGTTCCTGTAGTGCTGTGCTTCATTTTGCCCTGGTAAACGTGTGGAAAGCTGAGCCCGAGTGGAGGGCAACCATTTGGAGCAAATGTGCAATCATATATATATATATATATATATATATATATATATATATATATATATATATATATTATCTACTGGCGGTCGCCAGTAGATAGTTATAGTTAGGACCTATTTTCCATAGGAAATCCACGACATTCTATTTGAAATAACTCTCTTGCCGGTTGACGAATCTTCGCAAAATGTTCAAACTTTATGGCCCGCTACGGTCCGCTCCTACCCTGAAAGTCTCGGCGTGATTCGTCAAGCGGGGGCCGAGAAAAAAGGGGGGTCTCAAAACGTGTTTTCCCCATTCATTTTCCCATAGGAAACTTTAGACACGGCTACAGCCCGAACTGCTGAACGGAATTACACAAAATTTGGCAAAGAGGTAGTTCTTGGTTCAGAAAGAACCCTTTTTGTTAAATGGTGTAAATCCGTTCAGTAGTTGCGGAGAAATTAAAAAAATAAGTGACAGAAAATCAATTTCCCATAGGAAACTTTATGCAAGGCTACAGCCCGAACTGCTGAACGGAATTACACCAAATTTGGCAAAGAGGTAGTTCTTGGTTCAGAAAGAACCCTTTTGTTAAATGGTGTAAATCCGTTCAGTAGTTGCTGAGAATATCAAAAGTAAAAACACATATATATCTGGGCGGAGCCTAACCACACATGTCATCGTGAGATCTGATTGGCTGTCAGCACTTCATCCTGGAATTGCTGGCAGCCATCTTGGGACCAATATAAATGATAGTACCCCATTGAAATGCATTGTAGTGAATCGAAGATTTTGAGGGTTACCAAAAGGAGAACTATAAAGGGTGATAACAGACTTTAGTTACATTAGAATTCATTTGTTGATGGTACCATACTAATTTCAGGAATTGTGGTGTGTTCTAAGGTGATTTTACCCTGTGAAAAACCTTCTGCTGGGATATCATGTGTGAGAAGTTGGCCTGGCATATGCTGTCCACTAATTATAGTGGGCACCTTGCACCAGTCCAAACAACCCCTTATTGGAGATAGGTTAAAGACAACCTTATTGAAAGCTATCCTAGTGGTAGCTATGGAGAGCAGCCTTCAGGCTAAGTCTTGAAGGAATGTAAAGCAGCTTGTTTTACCAGTCTATAATCTCTTGAGTGACCAAATGAAAGAGCACCACACCAGGTATATATTCAAAATATATGTATTTATTGCTAAACACACCCCTCTAGTCTCTTTATGAGGCTAGAGTTCGAAGTACATAAGTTATAAGTTATCAAATCACAGTAATAGCACAAATACACGTTTGGGCCCTAGGGGCGTACCAAACCATATACCAATAAAGTGGTATGCGAACCACGACTGAACTAGACACTAGGCCTAGAGCCTCTAGAAGTGCTTGGACCACAAGGAACCACCCAAGGTAGTGACACAGGGGACCTACGGGAGACGCGTGCAGTGTAAATACACAACCGCGATACGCCGTTGACTTCTATGGAGAAAGTCGGGATCGGGAAATTATAGAAAAGGGACACTTAAAAGAGGACTAGGACAAAACCCTTTGAGATCTAGGACTTTGAAGAGTCTCTACCCACGGGAGCACCGGAGTACTCGTGTTACCTCACCCAGGGAAGCCGGGTGCATAGGTGCCTTTCGGGGTCGGGTTTCGTCGTCGATTCGAATGGCGATCTCCTGCAAAGTGCTGCTGGCGGCCAAGAGAAAAGTGTCCGGGTGGATCCAAGAGTGGATCGGAGTTCTGAAGAACCTGAAAGCAGAGGGGACAGAGTCTGGGTCACTAGCCAGTGACCAGGAAGGCGATGGACAGATGCCCACCGATGTCGAGTGCTTCAGGTGCGTTGACGGTCGTCTTGACTCTTCAGCCACGAGGCCCAGGAGATGTTGTCGGCAACCAGGAGCAGGATTCGGGCTGGTACACGATGTCTGTCGAGTGCTGAGGTGTCGGCGACCGGATTGGACCCAACAAGCCTTGGCAACGGCAAGTCTCGGTGAAGATGTAGATCGTCGATGGTGCAGACCAGCAAGGTCTGTGGAACTCACCCAGTGAGGGTAAGTGAGGGCAGGCCTGGAACAACCAGGATGCCAAGTAAGAAAAGGATTGGCCTTCGTTAAGGGCTACTAGCCAACGGGCTAGCGACCGCGAAGGAGCCTCGTGACACCGCACGTGGAGCTGGCTTACAGGACACTCGTGGAGTGGAGGCCAGTGATCTTCGGTGCAGGTGGTGCTGGAGGCTAGGGCTACTCGGAGCCCAAAGCATGACTTCTTGGGAGACCCAGAAGATGGTGCACTTGCAAATGTGCTCGGTGTCCAGGGGTCACGGTCTCAAGTCACCCACGATAGCCACGGGCCTCAGCTTTGCTGGGGACTCAGGGTAGCCTCGGGGAAGTCTGAGAATCCACCTCTGGTGATGCGATGACTTCGGCGTCCGACGGGAGCTTCAGAAATGCAAACCGGACAGATGCTTCTTTGGTGTCTGCCAAGCAGGGGAGTCACTCCTTGACCCCAAGGGAGATTCTTCAGTCCTCTAATCTTGTTGTAGAGCGTCGAAGGTCCAGGATTCAGTTTCAGAGTTTCGTCCAGGTATAATCTAATCTTGCTGTGGCAAGGGTTCCCCATTTTAACCAGTAAAACAGGGAGGGACTAACTCTATGACCCCACCTATGGGAGGGTCAAGGGAGGGGTGGCTACACCCACTTCCCTTTGCCCAGTTTCGCGCCAGAGCAGGGGCAGGTAGCCCCTGAGCTGGTTTGAACTGGCATATGCACAGAGGAGCCTTTTGCTCCCCCAGTGCAGGACTTCAAAGCACTCTAAGAGTGGACCCACCCAGCCCCAAAACATTATCCTGTCTGGGGAGGTGGTCACACCTCCCTGCAACAGGAAACCTATTGTCCAGGCCTCCCCTGCCGGAGTTTCGTCCAGCAGCAGGAGGCCAGACTTGTGTCTGTGGCAGCAGCATCCATTTTGTGATGCCAGGGCTTCAGAAAGAAGTTACCGGGTAAGCCAGAGTTAACATGTCTTTCCCTCTAGAAGGGTGGAATGCTACCCCCGCCGCCAGGATTGGCGGGGGGGTAGTATTCCAAGATGTTTGACACCAAACACGACATGTTTAGGTGCAGCCATTCCAAAGTTAGCATTTTACCGCGAGGATATAATGCGCTTAAGAGTATATGGTCAGGCTGCACTACAAACAGCATCAGAGATGGTCTCCGAATGCTGCAGAGGGGCCCTGCTCATGCAGGGGCACCCTCTCACATAGGAACCATGCACTCTGCCTTTAGGATTGATAAGGCCTGCCTTAGGAGTGACTTATAGGTTTATATGTGTGTATGTATTTAGTGATATAGGTAACCTATATCACAGTAAGAGGTGCATGCACCACCTTACCCAGGCTGCAGTAGCAGACCTGTGGTGTCAGTTTGGATGGCCTTCCAGGGGTGGCACAATACATGCTGCAGCCCCTGGTAGGCCTCTGAGGTACCTATGCCCTTGGTACATAGTATACCATATACTAGGGACTTATAAGGGCACTCCAGATTCCAATCAGAGATGTGCCTAAGGCACATGGAAACCTTTTACAGAGAAAGCAGATAGACTGGGGCCCTGAATAGCAGGATCCCAGTCCAACTAAGTCATAAACCAGCAAAACACCATAAAAAAAAGTGGGGGCAACCATATAGTCAGATTCCACCTTCCTACATCATGAATCATGTTTGAGAGAAAACTATTTTCACATGCTTGTCCCATAGAGTTTTGGAAGGTGCTCCAGAAGCTAAAATGAGAGCATATTTTCTGTAAATTCACATTATCTTTCTCAGTCATGTGAGAATGAAGTCTGACATTCTCAGTAAAACATGTACATCCAACAAGGGCAGAGACTGTCAGTTGATTCCTTTGTGTTCTACTGCAGCTTCCCAGAGTGTTCTAAAGAACAACTAGAGTGCTAACAGCCTTACTTATGACAAAAGTATGGCACACCTGAAGCCATCTTGATTGGAATAAACTGGTAACACTTAAAACATTTAATTTAAAAAGGAACAAAATGATGGGGTTCATCTTGTCATAGAAATTATGGTTAGTGCTCTGGAAAGAAAAATTAGGACATCTTTCAAGTGTGATCTCAAATATCTTCCTGTTATATTTCAACAGGAGCAGACTGCCAGTTGATGCCTTTGTGTTCTACTGCAGCTTCCCAGAGTGTTCTAAAGAACAACTAGAGCGCTAACAGTCTTACTTATGACAAAAGTATGGCACACCTGAAGCCATCTTGATTGGAATAAACTGGTAACACTTAAAACATTTAATTTAAAAAGGAACAAAATGAGGGGGTTCATTTTGCCATAGAAATTATGGTTAGTGCTGTAGAAAGAAAAATTAGGACATGTTTTAAGTGAGATCTCAAATATCTTCCTGTTATATTTCAACAGGAGCAGCCTGTCAGTTGATGCCTTTGTGTTCTACTGCAGCTTCCCAGAGTGTTCTAAAGAACAACTAGAGCGCTAACAGCCTTACTTATGACAAAAGTATGGCACACCTGAAGCCATCTTGATTGGAATAAACTGGTAACACTTAAAACATTTAATTTAAAAAGGAACAAAATGAGGGGGTTCATTTTGCCATAGAAATTATGGTTAGTGCTGCAAAAAGAAAATTTAGTGCATGTTTTAAGTGAGATCTCAAATCCTCTTCTATTTCATTAGAAAATTCTGACATGCAGACTGAAACAATCACTTTCAATACCAGCAGTAGACTTCCAGTTAACTCCTTGGTGAGCAGTAGCTTTACTACAGTGATCTAATGAACAACTAGAGTGCTAACATTCTGAATTTATGGCAAATGTGTGACACATCTGAATGCCTTCTTGATGGAATCAAAGTAAAAAACTGAAAGCATTTCCTACTGAGGAGACTGCAGTAAATGAGGAAATTAGGAAACTTCATAACAAAGAAGTCTTCCAAGATGGCCACCAGTGAAAAAAGAGCCCAAATGTAGCACAAATATTACCCAGATGTAGCCCACATATAGCCCAATGACAAAAGTGTGCAAAACACTTTTTATTTTTAGTTTTTTGCAGTTTTATGTAGTGCAGACTGGTCAGGTATTGGAACATTGCATCTTAAAACATGACCCCCTACACTACAAAAACACCACTGCACTACCCTAAACCCTAAAACACTACCCCCAGCACGACCCCCTACACTACACAAGCACCACTGCACTATCCTAAACAATAAAACACTACCCCCAGCATGACCCCCTACACTACACAAACACCACTGCACTACCCTAAACCCTAAAACACTACCCCAACACCACTGCACTAACCTAAATCCTAAAACACTACCCCCAGCACGACCCCCTACACTACCCAAACACCACTGCACTACCCTAAAACATGACCCCTTATACTACACAAACACCACTGCACTACCCTAAACCCTAAAACACTACCCCCAGCACGACCCCCTATACTACACAAGCACCACTGCACCACCCTAAACCCTAAAACACTACCCCCAGCATGACCCCCTACACTACACAAACACCACTGCACTACCTTAAACCCTAAAACACTACCCCCAGCACGACCCCCTACACTACCCAAACACCACTGCACTAACCTAAATCCTAAAACACTACCCCCAGCATGACCCCCTACACTACCCAAACACCACTGCACTACCCTAAAACATGACCCCCTACACTACACAAACACCACTGCACTACCCTAAACCCTAAAACACTACCCCCAGCACGACCCCCTACACTACACAAGCACCACTGCACTACCCTAAACCCTAAAACACTACCCCCAGCACGACCCCCTACACTGCCCGAACACCACTGCACTAAACCCTGAAACACCACCCCTTCACGACCCCCTACACTGCCCGAACACCACTGCACTGCCCTAAACCCTGAAACACCACCCCAGCACACCCCCTACACTGCCCGAACACCACTGCACTGCCCTAAACCCTGAAACACTACCCCCCGCAAGACCCCCTACACTGCCCGAACACCACTGCCCTAAACCCTGAAACACCACCCCCAGCACGACCCCCTACACTGCCCGAACACCACTGCACTGCCCTAAACCCTGGAACACGACCCCCAGCACGACTCCCTACACTGCCCGAACACCACTGCACTGCCCTAAACCCTGAAACACCACCCCCTGCACAACCCCCTACACTCCCCGAACACTACTGCACTGCCCTAAACCCTGAAACACCATCCCCAGCACGACCCCTACACTGCACGAACACCACTGCACTGCCCTAAACCCTGAAACACTACCCCCAGCAAGACCCCCTACACTGCCCGAACACCACTGCACTGCCCTAAACCCTGAAACATCACCCCCAACAAGACCCCTTCACTGCCCGAACACCACTGCCCTAAACCCTGAAACACCACCCCCAGCAAGACCCCCTACACTGCCCGAACACCACTGCACTGCCCTAAACCCTGAAATACCAGCCCCAGCACGACCCCCTACACTGCCCGAACACCACTGCACTGCCCTAAACCCTGAAACACCACCCCCTGCACGACCCCCTACACTGCCCGAACACCACTGCACTGCCCTAAACCCTGAAACACCACCACCAGCACGACCCCCTACACTGCCCGAACACCACTGAACTGCCCTAAACCCTGAAACACCACCCCCTGCATGATCCCCTACACTGCCCGAACACTACTGCACTGCCCTAAACCCTGAAACACCACCCCCAGCATGACCCCCTACACTGCACGAACACCACTGCACTGCCCTAAACCCCGAATCACTACTCCCAGCAAGACCCCCTACACTGCCCGAACACAACTGCACTGCCCTAAACCCTGAAACATCACCCCCAGCAAGACCCCCTCCACTGCCCGAACACCACTGCCCTAAACCCTGAAACACCACCCCCAGCAAGACCCCCTACACTGCCCAAACACCACTGCACTGCCCTAAACCCTGAAACACCACCCCCAGCATGACCCCCTACACTGCCCGAACACCACTGCACTGCCCTAAACCCTGAAACACCACCCCCAGCACGACCCCCTACACTGCCCGAACACCACTGCACTGCCCTAAACCATGAAACACCAGCCCCAGCACGACCCCCTACACTGCCCGAACACCACTGCACTGCCCTAAACCCTGAAACACCACCCCCAGCATGACCCCCTACACTGCCCGAACACCACTGCACTGCCCTAAACCCTGAAACACCAGCCCCAGCACAACCCCGTACACTGCCCGAACACCACTGCCCTAAACCCTGAAACACCAGCCCCAGCACGACCGCCTACACTGCCCGAAAACCACTGCACTGCCCTAAACCCTGAAACACCAGCCCCAGCATGACCCCCTACACTGCCCGAACACCACTGCACTACCCTAAACCCTCAAACACCAGCCCCAGCACGACCCCCAACACTGCCCGAACACCACTGCACTGCCCTAAATCCTGAAACACCAGCCCCAGCACAACCCCCTACACTGCCCGAACACCACTGCACTGCCCTAAACCCTGAAACACCACCCCCAGCAAGACCCCCTACACTGCCCGAACACCACTGCACTAAAGCCTGAAACACCACCCCCAGCAAGACCACCTACACTGGCCGAACACCACTGCACTGCCCTAAACCCTGAAACACCACCCCTGCATGACCCCCTACACTGCCCAAACACCCCTGCACTGCCCTAAACCCTGAAACACCACCCCCTGCACGACCCCCTACACTGCCCGAACACCACTGCACTGCCCTAAACCCTGAAACGCCACCCCTCAGCACGACACCCTACACTGCCCGAACACCACTGCACTGCCCTAAACCCAGAAACACCACCCCCAGCACGACCCCCTACACTGCCCGAACACCACTGCACTGCCCTAAACCCTGAAACACCACCCCCTGCATGACCTCCTACACTGCCGGAACACCACTGCACTGCCCTAAACCCTGAAACACCACCCCCAGCATGCCCCCTACACTGCCCGAACACCACTGCACTGCCCTAAACCCTGAAACATCAACCCCAGCAAGACCCCCTACACTGCCTGAACACCACTGCCCTAAACCCTGAAACACCACCCCCTACACTGCACGAACACCACTGCACTGCCCTAAACCATGAAACAGCAGCCCCAGCACGACCCCCTACACTGCCCGAACACCACTGCACTGCATTAAACCCTGAAACACCACCCCCAGCATGACCCCCTACACTGCCCGAACACCACTGCACTGCCCTAAACCCTGAAACACCAGCCCCAGCACAACCCCGTACACTGCCCGAAAACCACTGCACTTCCCTAAACCCTGAAACACCAGCCCCAGCACGACCCCCTACACTGCCCGAACACCACTGCACTACCCTAAACCCTCAAACACCCGCCCCAGCACGACCCCCAACACTGACCGAACACCACTGCACTGCCCTAAACCCAGAAACACCAGCCCCAGCAAGACCCCCTACACTGCCCGAACACCACTGCACTGCCCTAAACCCTGAAACACCACCCCCAGCAAGACCCCCTACACTGCCCGAACACAACTGCACCTAAAGCCTGAAACACCACCCCCAGCAAGACCACCTACACTGGCCGAACACCACTGCACTGCCCTAAACCCTGAAACACCACCCCTCAGCACGACACCCTACACTGCCCGAACACCACTGCACTGCCCTAAACCCTGAAACACCACCCCCAGCACGACCCCCTACACTGCTCAAACACCACTGCACTGCCCTAAACCCTGAAACACCACCCCCTGCACGACCTCCTACACTGCCAGAACACCACTGCACTGCCCTAAACCCTGAAACACCACCCCCAGCACGACCCCCTACACTGCCCGAACACCACTGCACTGCCCTAAACCCTGAAACACCACCCCCAGCACGACCCCCTACACTGCCCGAACACCACTGCACTGCCCTAAACCCTGAAACACCACCCCCTGCACGACCCCCTACACTGCCTGAACACCACTGCCCTAAACCCTGAAACACCACCCCCTACACTGCACGAACACCACTGCACTGCCCTAAACCCTGAAACACCACCTCCAGCAAAACCCCCTAAACTGCCTGAACACCATTGCTCTGCCCTAAATCCTGAAACACTAGCCCCAGCACGACCCCTACACTGCCCGAACACCACTGCACTGCCCTAAACCCTGAAACACCACCCCCAGCACGACCCCTACACTGCCCGAACACCACTGCACTGCCCTAAACCCTGAAACACCAGCCCCAGCAAGACCCCCTACACTGCCCGAACACCACTGCACTGCCCTAGACTCTGAAACACCAGCCCCAGCAAGACCCCCTACACTGCCCGAACACCACTGCACTGCCCTAAACCCTGAAACACCAGCCCCAGCATGACCCCCTACACTGCCCGAACACCACTGCACTGCCCTAAACCCTGAAACACCAGCCCCAGCACGACCACCTACACTGCCCAAACACCACTGCACTGCCCTAAACCCTGAAACACCAGCCCCAGCACAACCCCTACACTGCCCGAACACCACTGCACTGCCCTAAACCCTGAAACACCAGCCCCAGCACGACCCCCTACACTGCCCGAACACCACTGTACTGCCCTAAACCCTGAAACACCAGCCCCAGCATGACCCCCTACACTGCCCGAACACCACTGCACTGCCCTAAACCCTGAAACACCACCCCCTGCATGACCCCCTACACTGCCCGAACACCACTGCACTGCCCTAAACCCTGAAACACCAGCCCCAGCACGACCCCCTTCACTGCCCGAACACCACTGCACTGCCCTAAACCCTGAAACACCACCCCCTGCATGACCCCCTACACTGCCCAAACACCACTGCACTACCCTAAACCCTGAAACACCACCCCCTGCACCGCCCCCTACACTGCCCGAACACCACTGCACTGCCCTAAACCCTGAAACACCACCCCCAGCACGACCCCCTTTACTGCTCAAACACCACTGCACTGCCCCAAACCCTGAAACACCACCCCCAGCACGACCCCCTACACTGCCCGAACACCACTGCCCTAAACCCTGAAACACCACCCCCTGCACGACCCCCTACACTGCCCGAACACCACTGCACTGCCCTAAACCCTGAAACACCAGCCCCAGCACGACCGCCTACACTGCCCGAACACCACTGCACTGCCCTAAACCCTGAAACACCACCCCCAGCACGACCCCTACACTGCCCGAACACCACTGCACTGCCCTAATGTAGGAGAGTAGGATCTGCTTCACATGGGTACCCCCACTTTTTGCTGATGCTTCACTGTTTTTCGACTTTAGTCTGGCTGGGGACCTGCTAATCAGAACCCCAGCCTAGCTGCTTCCTCTCTAAAATGGTTTCCATGTGCCTTAGGCACATCTCTAATTGGAATCTGGAGTGCCCTTATAAGTCCCTAGTATATGGTATACTATGTACCCAGGGCATAGGTACCTCAGAGGCCTACCAGGGGCTGCAGCATGTATTGTGCCACCCCTGGAAGGCCATCCAAAATGACACCACAGGTCTGCTACTGCAGCCTGGGTAAGGTGGTGCATGCACCCCTTACTGTGATATAGGTTACCTATATCACTACATACCTACACACATATAAACCTATAAGTCACTCCTATGGCAGGCCTTGTCAATCCTGAAGGCAGAGTGCATGGTTCCTATGTGAGAGGGTGCCCTGCATGAGCAGGGCCCCTCTGCAGCGTTCGGAGACCCTTCTCTGATGCTGTTTGTAGTGCAGCCTGACCATATACTCTTAAGTGTGTTATAACCTCGCGTTAAATGCTAACTTTGGGATGGTTGCACAGAAACATGTCGTGTTTGGTGTCAAACATCTTGGAATACTACACCCCCGCCAATTCTGGCGGCGGGGGTAGCATTCCATCCTTCTAGAGGGAGAGACATGTTAACACTGGCTTGCCCGGTAACTTCTTTCCAAAGCCCTGGCATCACAAAATGGATGCTGCTGCCACAGACACAAGTCTGGCCTCCTGCTGCTGACCGAAACTCCGGCAGGGGAGGCCTGGACAATAGGTTTCCTGTCTCAGGGAGGTGTAACCACCTCCCCAGACAGGATAGTGTGTATTGGGGCTGGGCGGGAGCACTCTCTGGTGCTTTGAAGTCCTGCACTGGGGGCACACTTGGTGTCCCTGTGCATACCCCAGTTCAAACCGGATCAGGGGCTTCCAGCCCCTGCTCTGGCGCGAACTGGACAAAGGGAAAGGGGTGTAGCCACCCCTCTGCCCTGACCCACCCATAGGTGGGACCACAGAGTAAGTCCAACCCCTACCTTAGTATAAGTATGGGACCCCAGTCCTTAGGACTTTAGATTATCCCTGGACGAAACTCTGACACAGAATCCTGGACCTTCGACGCTCTACTTGAAGATTAGAGGACTGAAGAATCTCCCTTGGGGTCAAGGAGTGACTCCCTGCTTGGCAGGCACCAACAAAGCAATTGTCTGGTCTGCATCTCTGAAGCTCCCGTCGGACGCTGAAGTCTTCGCATCACCAGAGGTGGATTTCCAGACTTCCCCGAGGCTGCCCTAAGTCTCCAGCAAAGCTGAGGCCTGTAGCTGTCGTGGGTAACGTGGAACCATGACCCCTGGACACCGAGCACACTTGCAAGTGCATCCTCTTCCTGGACTCCCACGAAGTCGTGCTTTGGGCTTCGAGTAGCCCCTACCTCCAGCATAAACTGCACCGAAGATCACTGGCCTCCACTCCACGAGTGTCCTGTGAGCCAGCTCCACGTGCGTGGACTCGAGGCTCCTTCGCGGTTGTTAGTCCATTGGCTAGTAGCCCCTCACGAAGGCCAATCTTTTCCTGCTTGGGCTTCCCTGGTTGCTCCAGGCTTGCCCTGACTTACCCTTGCTGGGTGAGTCCCTCAGACCTTGCTGGTCTGCACCATCGTCCTTCTTCACTTTCCACGAGACTTGCCGTTGCCAAGGCCTGTTGGGTCCAATCCGGTCGCCGACACCTCAGCAATCGACAGACGTCGTGGGACAGTCCGAATCTCGCTCCTGGTCGCCGACAACGCCTCCTGGACCTCGTGGCTGAAGAGTCAAGACGACCGTCAACCTACCTGAAGCATCCGACAGCGGTGGGCATCTGCTCATCGCCTTCCTGGTCACTGGCTAGTGACCCAGACTCTGTCCCCTCTGCTTACAGGTTCTTCAGATCTCCAATCCACCCTTGGATCCACCCGGACACTTTTCACTTGGTCGCCAGCAGCACTTTGCAGCAGATCGCCATTCAAATCGACGACGAAACCCGATCCCGAAAGGCTCCTATGCACCCGGCTTCCCTCGGTGAGGTAACACGAGTACTCCGGTGCTCCCGTGGGTAGAGACTCTAGAACGACCTAGTTCTCAAAGGGTTTTCTCCAAGTCCTCTTTTAAGTGTCCCTTTTCTTTAAATTCCTAACCGCGACTTTCCCCATAGAAGTTAACGGCGATTCGCAGCTGTGTTACTACACTGCACGCGTCCCCGTGGGTCCCCTGTGTCACTACCTTGGGTGGTTCCTTGTGGTCCAAGCACTTCTACAGGCTCTAGGCCTTGTGTCTAGCTCAGTCGTGGTTCTTATACCACTTTATTGGTATATGGTTTGGTACGCCCCTAGGGCTCAAACGTGTATTTGTGCTATTACTGTGAATAACTGACTTATAATTTATGTACTTCGAACTCTAGCCTCATAAAGAGACTAGAGGGGTGTGTTTAGTAATAAATACATATATTTTGAATATATACCTGGTGTGGTCCTCTTTCATTTGGTCACTCAAGAGATTATAGACTGGTAAAACAAGCTGCTTTACATTCCTTCAAGACTTAGCCTGAAGGCTGCTCTCCATAGCTACCACTAGGATAGCTTTCAATAAAGGTTGTCTTTAACCTATCTCCAATAAGGGGTTGTTTGGACTGGTGCAAGGTGCCCACTATAATTAGTGGACAGCATATACCAGGCCAACTTCTCACACCTAAAACCTAAAACACCACCCCCAGCATTACCCCCTACACTGCCCAAACACCACTGCACTGCCCTATACCCTAGAACACTTCCCCCAGCACGACCCCCTACACTAACCGAACACCACTGCACTACCGTAAACCCTAAAATACTACCCCCAGCACAACCCCCTACACTACCCAAACACGACTGCACTGCCCTAAACCCTCAAACACTCCCCCAGCATGACCCCCTACAATACCCGAACACCACTGCACTGCCCTAAACCCTAAAACACTCCCCCAGCACGACCCCCTACACTACCCGAACACCACTGCACTGCCCTAAACCCTAAAACACTCCCCCAGCACGACCCCCTATACTACCCAAACACCACTGCACTGCCCTAAACCCTAAAACACTACCCCCGCATGACCCCCTACACTACCCAAACACCAATGCACTACCCTAATCCCTAAAACACTACCCCCGCATGACCCCCTACACTACCCTAAACCCTAAAACACTACCCCCGCACGACTCCCTACACTACCCAAAGACCACTGCACTACCCTAAACCCTAAAACACGACCTCCTACACTACACAAACACCACTGCACTACCCTAAACCCTAAAACACTACCCCCTACACTACACAAACACCACTGCACTACCCTAAACAACTACCCCAGCACGAACCACTACACTACCCAAACACCACTGCACTACCCTAAACCCTAAAAAACTACCCCCAGCAGTACCCCTACACTACCCAAACACCACTGCACTACCCTAAACCCTAAAACACTCCCCCCAGCATGACTCCCTACACTACCCAAACACCACTGCACTACCCTAAACCCTAAATCTACCCCCAGCATGACCCCCTACACTACACAAACACCACTGCACTACCCTAAACCCTAAAACACTACCCCCAGCACGACCCTCTTCACTACCTAAACACAACTGCACAATTTGTTACAGGCGTTGCAACGCAGGCCTGTGGTGCTTACTGGAAGTACCTAGTGGGCTAGTTGGGCCCCAGGGACCCTCAGGATTCAAGGTGACCTAATCCCCCAACTTAAAAAGCACCACGGGGCGCGTTTGCACAGTGGTGAAGGGAGGGGCGGGGCCTCAGGTGACATGTGCGCAAACACGCCCTGTGGTGCGTTTTAAGTTGGGGAATTAATTCCCTTTGAATCCTGAGGGACCCTGGGGCCAACTAGCCCACCAGGTACCTTCATTAAGCACAACAGAGTTGCGTTGCAGAGAGGTGAAAAAGGTGCGTGGCCTCGGAACGCCTCTCTGCAACTCAGCTCTGTGGTCCTAACTGTAGGTACCTGGGGGGCTAGTTGGGCCCCAGGGACCCTCAGAATTCAAGGAGACTTAATCCCGCAACTTAAAACGCGCCACGGGGTGCGTTTGCACACATGTCACCTCAGGCCCCCCCTCCCTTCACCACTGTGCAAACGCGCCCTGTAGTGCATTTTAAGAGGTAGTTTTAATCCCCCTGCCCTATTATGTACTAGGGACTTGCAGAGGAGGTCATGCTAATCACAGGGGTACCCCAACGCATAGTGTTCCCTAGTGTATGTAGGTGTTTTCACTGTATTCTAAGTGTCTTTTAGCATAGCACTGGCTCTGGTTAGTCAGAGTCAGTTACCACCAGTACCCGTCTGAAAAAGTTGTGGGCACAGGATGATTTTGCAACAAGGCCTCTTTCTGCTCCTCTGTTGGTTCTTTCTGCACATCTTTTGCTTCTTTCTGTGCGTTTTTTCTTCTTTCTTCACATGTCCTACCTCTGTAGGCATAGTTAGAAACTAGCATTTAAAAAAACCTTTGAAATTCACTTAAAAAATCATAGGTTTCAGGCACGTTATAGTTAGAAATTAGCATTTAAAAAACCTTTGAAATTCACTGAAAAAACCATAGGTTTCAGACACGTTATAGTTAGAAATTAGCATTTAAAAAACCTTTGAATTCACTGAAAAAACCATAGGTTTTAGGGACAGTTATAGTTAGTTGGACATTTCACTCAAACAAAACCATAGAAATTCCCCGTTATAGTTAGTTCAGCTAACTATAACTCGCGCCCCGCAATGCACTGCTGATGACGTCACATATTACATCACTCATGACATGGTCAGTGACATCACTGATGACATCACTGATGACATCTCAAATTACATCACTGATGACATCATCCATGTGATAATTTCATGCATCTTCTCACACCCTAATATAACTTTTGATACACCCACTCTAAATTACAGACTGCCATTCTCAAAACCATAGACACTCCAACACCAAAAACTACATACCCACTCACTGATTCTTAGGTCTACACACACATCCACTCACTCACCCGTACAGTCACTCATACTTAGTCACTCAGTACAGGACTATCATATGCACTCATACACCTATATAAACACTCACACACCGCCACTCATCCATAGAGGTACTCACACACCTAGTCAGTCATGCAAAAAACTTAATCACACACCCATTTACTCACCTATACAGTTATACACACACCAGCTCACTTACTCATACAAATACTAGCACATTCTTACGCTCTTATACAATCACTGATACAAGTACACACTCATCCATACAGCCACTCTCACAATCACACACTCTCACTTATAGCCATTTATATACTCCAACACACATATATACTGCCTTTCACATATGTAGTTACTCACACATGTACCACTGAGATATACATTCAATCACTAACACACCCATACACACACTCACCCACCCATACAGTCCATCACAGATGCACTCTTGAAACCATGCACCCAGTGAATCACCAACTCACACATCTATGCACAGAGTCACACACACCCCACCCACACAAACACTCAGGCACCCATACAGATACTCAGACAATCAATCAATAACCCATGTAGACACTCATGTACCTATTCAGAAAGCCATGCAGCCACTTACAAACCAACAGACAGACGGATACAGACATTCACACAGTTTAGTCACTAACCCATGCATTCAGTAAGATACATTTAATCACTCACTTGTAGAGTCAGTCACTCACGTACTAAATCATCCATTCAGACACTTATACACCCACTCATTCTTCAATACGCCTTTCCCTATATATATTAAACATATTTAAACTTTACAGAAACACACAGTCACTGGATGATGTCATCAGTGATGTCATCAGTGATGTCATTTGTGATGTCATCAGTGATGTCATCAGTGATGTCACTGACCATGTCATGAGTGATGTAATATGTGACGTCATCAGCAGTGCATTGCGGGGGCGCGAGTTATAGTTAGCTGAACTAACTATGACGGGGGAATTTCTATGGTTTTGTTCGAGTGAAATGTCCAACTAACTATAACTGTCCCTAAAACCTATGGTTTTTTCAGTGAATTTAAAGGTTTTTTAAATGCTAATTTCTAACTATAACGTGTCTGAAACCTATGGTTTTTTCAGTGAATATATATATATATATATATATATATATATATATATATATATATATATATGTATATTCACTCATACAAAACCATTGAAATTCAGCAGTTATAGTTACCTAAGCTTACGCCCCGCAATGCACTGCTTATGACCTCACATTACTCATAACATGGTCAGTGACATCACTGTTGACATATCAAATGACATCACTGATGACTGATGAGTTAAATATGAGCCTAACTATAACGATCCTTCAACCTTTGTTTTTTTCAATTTATTTCTTTGCTTTCTGCTTTCTATTTCCTAACTATAAAGTCCCTGTAACCTTTGCTTTTATAAGTGAGTTTCTATGTTTTTTTAAATTTTGTTTCCTAACTATAATGTCCCTGTAACCTCTGGTTTTGTAAGTAAATTTATTACGTTTTTAAATCTATTTCCTAACTATGTATATGTATATGTGTATATGTATATGTATATGTGTATATGTATATATGTACCACCCCTTCATGTTTGGGGGCCCTGAGGCTTGGCAACTGCTGGGTCTTGAGAGGGGAACAGCGGTAAAGGATTGAGGAAGGGCACGGTTGCCGAAGCTCATCTAAGGGCTTTGAATATTACCCACAGAAAAATTATGTGCTTCCATTTGCGGAATAAATTATTGCCGGGACTAAAATTCCCACAAAACTACACAGACTCATAGGAGCAGCCCATTGTGGGCGTGTCATTACGTGATCCATAAAGGAACTGAGACCGGCATGCACAGAATCGAGTTCATCGGCCTCTGAAGAAGAAGTACAATACTTTGAAACGCGTCAGGCGTAATAGATGGATCGACTGTTATTGGAATCGGCAGGCGTAGCACCTTCCATACCTGAATAAAGCTGATTGCAAATGCCGCTGTGGAGTGCTGCTCACATGTTGGGACAACAAAGGAGCTTTAATATATATATTTTAATATATTTTTCAGCAAGGTCTGTGACCCTGCCGTGACCTTATACAAAGTGGCTGCGCTGAGCACTGCGATGGGTCCAAGACTCCAACCATGTGGGGGAAAAAAATATTTCTGGCATTTTAAGCTCATAAGGGGTCCCTCAGACACCACTACAATGCACACATGGGGTCAAGGTACCCCTACCCTGACCTGTTATATTTTATATAATCTTTTGCTTTTATCCCCTGGGACCCCTCCCATTTCATAAAATGATGGCCACAACTTTGTACACAGGTTGCGGTCATCCAATGACAGCACTGCTCATGCAGCACAGGTTCACGTACCCGCGCGTATGCATCACAAACGGTCCGTGTACTTACAAAGGAAAAGCACAAGTTCAATGAACAACAACACATTTAAGTTTTATAACTCTTATTTTTGTTCTATACATGTTACAAAGCCTTTCAGAGTAATTTTGCCAGTGTCTAAGTGTGTGTATAAGTGGATGCATAACTCTGAGTAGGTCTGTGAGTACATATGTCAGTTCCTGAGAGAATGAATGTGTGAATGGGCTCAACAATGTCTCATCTGAATATCTATATATTTTACATGTTATTAAAGGGGTCATCCAGTGAGGAGGAAAAAAACAGTTCTCTTTAAGCATTTCTGCATCTTTAAAAATCATCAGCAACAGGCAGTCTAGAATCTGCTTTGTTTGATGACATCTCCGTGGGGTTTGAAATATATCATGACATAATTATATATGCATAGCACACCACTGCAAATGGCAGTTAATGGACCGGATTCCCTCACCCCCGAGTTACTGATATCGGGTGTATTGGTAACTTCTGGGGTGGGGAAATCCGGCACCTCACGAGTTGGACCCTGAGGAATTAAAGGGGGGAATCGGTAATTTGGGGTTCGATTCCCCCACTGCTTCTCATTTTGAGTTTCACCTGGAGATTTGTGCTGCTTTCAGCACCTGAAATCCTGTGAAAAAGTTTCCCTGGATCTCATAATTCTGACAGGGCCAGTAACTTCTGTTACAGGCCCCATCGGAATAAAAGGGTCACTCGTAATGAGGTTCTGCGCATCGAAATTCTGGACTGTTTGTGGCCGAGAATTTTAAATAATTTACACATTTTAGTCGTATAGAGGTGTAAGTTTTTTCTGTAGAAATGCCCATTGTATTCGAAATAAGTCGCAGCTATTTTTTATCCTCAGAAGTCGAACTAACCAGAAGCACAGCGTGTACAAGACACCACATTTGCTGGTAATATTCGGATATTGATAGATGTGCCTTTGAAGCTCGCCTGTATTAGTTTCTTTCCGAAATATCAAGGCAGTCTGGAGACTTTCTATTAAGTTGTCAGAATATGGCTTTGCAAGACATATGTGAATAATTAACAAGAAATGGAGAAACACCGGATAACAAAACAATGTCAAGAAAGAGCATGCAAAAAAAGCTTAAAGAACTGAAATCTAGAGAAATACTTTTTTTCCCCACTGAAGCTGCTCTCATTAATCACTACGGGATCTAAGGAGCCCATAAACTCGCTGACAAATCGTGTTGTCACAACTCTGTGTGTAACTGATGTCTGCTGCTTCAATAATGCATGAATGACCTCCTCCCTTCGACAACAAATGAGGAGAGATTAGGTAACGGGCTCACTGAAAATAATCAACGCTTTAACCCATTTGTAACATAATTTATATGAAGAAAATTCAGGTGATAGCGAAATGGACCACAATCACCTGGAGACAGGCAATTTTGCTGACCCATCAGAATCGTTCACGTTTCAATCCGAAGGGCCTGTCTCGTTTGTTATTAAATCGAAATTCTTTGTGTATGTGGCAAAGGATAACGTTACATCAAATGCCTCAAACACAAGTATTCCGTATAATTTTTCTTAGGTCGCACTGACCAGAGGCTCCAAGAAAATGGTGGTAATAGAATGTTTTTGTTGCTAAGATACTGAAGCTGCCTGGCACCGAGGGTATAAAGCCTACGAGCAAAACGCTTCCTGCTCTTTTAAGTAAATGAATGCCCGCTTGAGACTGGAAAAAAGATTTTTTTAGATGCTAGGTAAACCTTTCTAACCATCAGAACAAACGAATACGAGGATACCCCCATCAGGGTGAGTTAGACTCAAGGTCATAAGGAAACCTTGATGAATCAATTTGAACATTACAAAAGGTATGGTTCCTGCACTACAGCAGGTGATGGGCTCAATGATCAAGGGAGCTGCTGACAGCCAACTCCCCAGCTCCATAGTTCCACAGTCCCTTGAAGTTCTTGCTGGCATAGTTCAATGGCTCTCCACGGGAAGCCATTTTCCAAGGCAGCATTGCAGTCTAAGAATTCCTTCTGGAACAGACAGATTATGACTGGAAACTCAGAACACCCAAAGACAGTTGCTCCTATTGTTTAAGTTCTGTTATCTCGTTGTGGCATTGGGGTGGACGAAATATTTACAGGTATGTAGAACCCTTTGGAATTAGGCATTTGCAAATGTGGTGCTGAGGGACACTGCTGGAATTCGAGTATGGAATGCATCATATTGTGCACCCACAACATCCATAGTGCACTGTGACATTGTTTCCCCATGGCAAAATACCTAACATTACCACGGTGATCGCTACGAAAGAGCAGGCCCTCTGGTGGATTTGCTATATAGGTTCATCAAGATTTTCATGTGTGTGTACTGCATTCATTCTTAAAACCCAGAATGTTTTAGCTCTTAATGTAGTTTTATCGTCTACATTTTTTAATAGAGATTTCTTTAAATTTAATATAGCCTTATAGCCCGCCGTAGCGGGCTATACCGGCTATTAAAGGCCCGCTCCAGCGTTAAAGGCCCGAGCCGAAGGCGAGGGCCTTTAACAAGGGAGCGGTACTTTAATAGCCGGCATAGCCCAGCTACGAAGGGCTATAAGGCTATTAGAGCATTCTGCCACTAGAGGGCAGAATGCTCTAACAAATAAAACAAAGTCCTCGCGGAGTTCGAGGGGGTTTAAATCCCCTCGGGCTCCGAGAGGCCTTTGTGAAAACAACATTGGAATGTTGCTTTGCAGGCCTTTACCGGCCCGTAGAAGCACGGAGCACTCCATTGTCTTCAATGGAGTGCTCCACATTCCAATGTTCTAATGTTTATTGTAAGGCAATGCTGATTGTCAATGTGACCTGAATATTATTGAACAAGGGGTGCATGAAGTAAGAATTGAAAACTCAGATTCATTAACTTTAAGTGAGGATTATTGACCTGCCAAATTAATTAAAACATAGATTGTTTGCTAACAAAAATATTCATAATGTGAAGCATTATAGAGGTAAGTGGGTAAATTAATGGAAAATTGGGTTTAAAGTGCTTAATGCTTCTTTTCCTGTGGTCACCCCCAGTTTTTGCTGAGTTTTATGTCTGGTGTTTAGACTAGGTACACAAGGGCACTGCTGTCCAGTACCCAGTATATGTGTTCTGATCACTAAAATACGTGAACAGTGGCTAATCCATGACTGGCATATTTAACTTTTCCATAAGATCATAGTATATGGTGCAGAAATACACCTGTGGCATGGAAAGGTAAGTGCAACCTGTAGACTGCAGCGCATATTGTGCCATATACTAGTGTGACAGAGAAAAAATGGCTTTAGACCTAGCATTGTTGCAGGTGAAATCTGCAGTCTGACCTGTCAAAATAACCATTTTTGACAGGAAAAAACAGCCCTATTAAATAATAATAAGTCATCCCTTTGTAGGCCTTGTAGCCTACAAAGAAGGGTGCATGATATGTAAAAGCAAGACATGTAGAAATGTAATTTTGCCATGTGTCTACAGGGACAAAGTCCCAAAAGCTATTTTCCCTGCAGTAGGCTCAGGCTGTCCTATAAGTGTTACAATTCCATTGTTCCACCTCTGGGGAGCGCTGTACAAAGAGCATCTGCAGGCTGGAAATTGCCAGTAAAACGAATCCAAATATCTTTTATGACTCCTGACTGCTTCTCATTTCAATTGTGTACACATTCATAAAACAAAACATGAAATGGAGCGTGATTTCGCTCCAACTCCGAACGCACACGGTATCATAACCAAAATACTCCAAATTCATCTACGTTTTAATCAATTTTATTCCATGTACTCAAAGATTTCATCAAGGTCATCACTTTTTTATCCTGTCACATGTGGTGCACTTATGTAGTCAAACATTTCTAATGCAGCAGATATGCCAATCCAGGCCTTTTTCTGGAGCATGACGATTACATAAAACATCCTTAACAGTTGGTTCCATTTACCCAATGCATTTCGGGCTCTTGTTAGCCCTTCTTCAGGGGTTCACTGTAAGTGTTAAAACATTGGCATTAGATTATGATTTCAGACCTCTATAAAACAATTAATTAAATACATTCAGCAATTCATACTGTGTTCTTAAACTCGCCCCGTAACCGACGTTTTTCCCTCTAAATGCACTATATACGGGCAAAATATACCCAGAGAAACCTCTCCCCATCTTCATTGCTCTTCTGTGTATTATTCCCGTATTCTTGTTAAACACATCCGATGCGTTTTCCCATCTGTTAACGCTGAACTGTCCTCAAAGTCAAACAGTGCCCATAAATAAAAAACTCAGTGAACATTCTCCCATACCTTCATTATATGGCATACTAGTCTCCTTCCCTGCGTGTTCTTTCCTTCCACAAAGCAGCCTACTGCTTGTTTTTACCGTTACCCTTTTCAACTGTGGTGACGTGACTCCACCCCTCCCCACAAACCAATCATATTACTGAAGCTGTTCACTACGATGACCCTCTTTACTACTGGTCCCATAAAGCATTGCTTCGAACACCGCATTACTATCCACCGAATTACTGGTAATTGCTCTAACCCACTCTCTATTAGCGAGACTTCCCCTGCTTGTATCTTCAAATACCCCGCCCACCCTCAGATGTTTACCCAACGTCGTTTATGAATTGTTACAATTCCGATTTTCAAACCGTGAGAATAAAAACAGTATGTACATATTGTTAATAAAGTATTTCAACACTTGTATGTTTGTGCTAGGTCCGTCTCAAATCCATCCATTGTAGTTTTGAACAAGGTTATCCAACCTCCACTCTTCGGATGATGAGTTTTTATCGACGCACATGTGACCGAGCTGCATGCAATAATTAAAACAATGTTTAAACTGGACGATGGAATAAGTTGAAGAAAGAGGTATGCACTTGTTCATTCTTTAATTGCACATTCATAAAACTACATTTGCTTACATGGGCTACAGGTTCTATAATGCACTGCCAAGTATTCAATAAGAACCAGCATCCACCTTGCATTGCTTTCAAGGAGAGTATTCCTGCTGTTCCTCAGCACTGGATTTTCTCGCCTCCGGGCCTTGTGAGAGATGGAAATTGCACACACTTGTAACCAGTCTTGAACTGCTTAATCATGTGATTCCACCCTGGGCTTGCTGCTGCCTGGACCTGCTTGTAAGCTGCCATTAGCTGAAGCTTCTTGTCCATGCACTGAAGATTGAGCCTCTGTGTACCGGACCTCTTGTTGCCTGTTCTCTTGTCCAGTTCCTATAATGCTTCAGCCAGAGCCTGTGTCCTGTTCCTATGCAGCTTGGTGCAGAATGTTTTCAGCCCTGCATTGCTTTTAATTCCTTGTCTGCCTTTGTTCTTCAATCAGGTGCAGCCCCTGGGCTGTTCCCATTCTAATTATCCCTAGTTTTATCCTACGGTTCCTGCTATTAATTCCCTTTGCTAATTCCTTTGTTTCTTATAGCTCTTGTATTTTCTCCACAGTTGCCTAGATTTTGCCCTTTGTTTATGTTATCTTTCACAGTGTTTCTATTGCAGTCTCTAGTTCCCTTGAAGTTCCAGTCTCTTGCTTGTTATAGGTCCTAGAATCCTTGTGCTTGACTTGCACATTTGTTGCCATGTTTTCCTTGAATGCCCTGCTCCTGAAGATTTGCTGCAACTCTTGGGTTCCTTCACCACTGTGTCTCCTGCTGGACCCATAAGGGCTTGTCTCATGTACGTAATTACAGTTCTTGGTTGTGCCCAGTTTTCAGATACAGAATAACTTCTGCTGCCTTCTTTCTATAGGGGTTTCAGGGTGACTATCTGTTAGAGTAATCTGCAAAGAGACATTGACATTATTGGTTGCTGTGGAAAATTCTGAGTCGTACCTGTGTACAATGCCAGTGGTAATCCAGTGTGTTTGTCTATTATTGGTTCTGATTAGGGTTGGTTGCCTTCTCCATCCTGCTCCTGTGCTTTAACTGTTTCTGTTTGTTGTTTCCTGGTGTATGCCTTTGCCTGTTCTTCTGCATTGGTATACTACTTTCATAGGCAGAAATCCTTGAACGTGAGCAGTGTTCCATCCAGGAGTCCTTGCGAATAAGGAAACTTTGACTACTGATTAAACTATTGTTAGATTTGGGGGTCTCTAGTTGGCATAGGTAGGTACCTGTGACAAATAGGGACCCTTGCGTCTAGTCAGGGTAAGGGGCAACACTCCTAAAATAACCCCTGCTCACCCCCTTGGTAGCTTGGCACGAGCAGGCAGGCTTATCTCAGAGGCAGTGTGTAAAGCATTTGTGAACACATACAGTAATACAGTGACAACACTACAGATGGACACCACACAGGTTGTATTATAAAAATAGTATTTTTATATAGACTTAACACAAGACCAAACGACAAAAATCCACAATACTGTACTCAAAAATAGACTTTAGAATGTTATAAAATAGTTCAGTTCTCTCAAGTTGTTGATGCGACACTTTACTCTCAATGTACCTTGAATGCGTAACGCAAAGAAAACAAAAGGGTCGCAGGGAAGGTGATGCATCGGTTCCGTACACTCAGGGGAGTGGATGCGTCGGTTCCTTACTGCTGCGCAGGGGAGTTGATGCTCGCTTCCTTACTGTGTGGGGAGTTGATGCGTCGGTTTCTTACTGCTCTCCGGTGCGATGCGACAGATGGCACCTCGATGCGATACTCTTCTCCGGTGCGATGCGATAAAAATGGCGTCTTGGCTGCGATGCGACAACGTTGGTGCGATGCGTGCACGCCCGACGGCCTTGCGGCGACTCGATGATCTTGGGAGCCGCGACAGGCCCTGCGACGCGCTTCTCCGGTGATGCGACGATGTCCTCTGTGGCAGCGTCCCGCTTCTCCGGCGATGCGCCGCGCTTCGGCGATGCGATGATGGCAGCGGCGTCTCGCTTCCTCGGCGATGCGATGACAGCGGCTGCAGCGGCGACACGCTTCTCGTTGTTGCGTCGCGCTTCCAGCTCCCAGCGACACGCAGTCTCTCAGAAGGCCCAGCACAGCAGCAGGCACTTCAATTCCCAGCAAGGGAATTCAGGGGGGGTGCTGGTTGGTGAAGTCTTGTATCCCTGAGACTTCAGGCAGGAGGCAAGCTCTAGTTCAAGCCCTTGGAGATTCTTCTTCAAGTTGATAGAAAGTACACTCAGTCCTTTTCTCCTTTCTTTGGCAATGAAGCAACCACTGCAGGCCAACCCCCAAACACACAGCACAGGGGTAGTCTCCTCCTTCAGCTTCCTGGTTCTTCTCCTCAGCAAAGGTTCGTCTTGATTCCCAGAAGTGATCTAAAGTTCTTGGGTCTGGGTCCCAATATTTATACTACTTTTCTCTTTGTTCTCTGAAGGCAGAGAGGCCTTTGCCTAGTCCAAAACCAGTTCTGGTCAGTCCTGGAGCACTTTGTTGACAAGACTCCTTCTTTCCTTTCACAGTGTAGGCCAGGGACATCAGACACACCATAGGAGGTGGAGCCAGCATTGTGGAGGAAAGGCACAGCCCTATTCAGGTCCCAGGTGCAACTCCTCCCTCCTATCTGCATGCAGATCTCTCTATTCAGCCCTGTCTGACTCACCCTGTCTCCTGGAAGCCCCCAGCCCCTGTCACTCAAACTCCAGACAAGGAATACACAACCTAGCAGAGGCAGGCTTGGATAGTTAGGCAAGAAAATACCTACTTTCTAAAAGTGGTATTTTCAAACACAGAATGTTAAAACCAACTTCACTAAAAGATGTATTTTATCATTCTGAGTTCAGGCGTACTAAACTCGAATTTGTACCTGGTTCCCTGAGTCAGTTAGGATTATAAGAAGTAATAATCTAACTGCCCATTCTGGCCTATGGGGAGCAGGTAGCCTTGCAATAGTGAAAAACGAAAATGGCTGTAATTCACTATTAGGACATGCCACACACACCAGGGCATGTCCTACCTTTTACCTACAATGCACCCTGCCCTTGGGCCTACCTTAGGGGTGACTAATATGTATAAAAGGGAAGGTTTAGGGACTGGCAAGTGGGTACACTTGCCCAGTCAACATGGCAGTACCAGACTGCCCACAGGCTCTGCAATGGCAGGCCTGAGACACACTTTACAAGCTGCTCCGGTGGGTGGCACAACCAGTGCTGCAAGCCCACCAGCAGCATTTGATTTACAAGCCCTGGGCACACGCAGTGCACTGTACTAGGGTCTGACAGTAAGGCAAACAAGCCAATCATGGAGTCACTAATCCATACATCAATTTACCATAGGGAGCACTTGCACTGTGGTACTGGACAGCAGTGGCACAGTGCCCAAAAGCATCTAAAACCAGCAAAAACATAAGAGGCAACAGCAAAAAATGGAAGGGAGACCCACGCCAATGGTGCCAGGTCTAACACGTGTCCCCTCCAGCTGAAATGTGGGGAGAACTACCCTACCTCCGGGGAGTTCTCATCACTAAAGCGGAAAAATCTGGACAGACCATCAGCATTGGCGTGTTCTGTACCAGGGCGGTGTTCCACCGTAAAGTCCATCCCCTGTAGGGATATGGACCACCTCAACAGCTTTGGATTCTCACCCCTCATCTGCATCAGCCATCTGAGGGGCCTGTGGTCTGTCTGAACCCGGAAGTGAGTCCCAAACAAGTATGGTCTCAACTTCTTCAGTGCCCAGACCACAGCAAATGCCTCACGCTCAATTGCACTCCACCTCTGTTCCCGTGGAAGTAACCTCCTACTGATGAAGGCTACAGGTTGGTCTAGGCCCTCCTCATTAATCTGTGATAGAACAGCCCCCACACCATGCTCTGAAGCGTCTGTTTGCACAATAAACTCTTTTGAGAAGTTGGGTGCCAGGAGCACGGGCGCCGTGCACATGGCAGTCTTCAGGGCATCAAAAGCTCTCTGACAGGTGTCAGTCCAAATCACTCTCTTGGGCTGCTTCCTGGAAGTCAGCTCTGTCAAGGGTGCAACAATGCTGCCATACCCCTTGACAAACCTCCTGTAATACCCAGTGAGCCCTAAAAAGGCTCTCACCTCTGTCTGGGTCTTGGGGGGTTCCCAAGTCAGGATGGTCTCAATCTTGGGTTGTAGGGGCGCCACCTGGCCGCTCCCAACCTGGTGTCCCAAGTACACCACGGAACCCTGCCCGATCTGGCACTTACTCGCCTTGATCGTGAGGCCTGCTCTCCGCAGCGCCATCAACACTTCCCAGAGGTGGCACAGATGTTCTTCCCAACTGGCACTGAACACTGCAATGTCATCCAGGTAGGCGACACTGAACTCTTCCAGTCCAGCCAACACCTGGTTGACCAACCTCTGAAAGGTGGCAGGGGCATTCTTCATCCCAAAGGGCATAACCCGGAATTGGTAGTGCCCATCTGGTGTGGAGAATGCTGACCTCTCTCTTGCCCCATCAGTCAAGGCGATCTGCCAGTACCCAGATGTTAAATCAAACGTGCTGAGGTACCGGGCAGCCCCTAACCGATCAATGAGCTCATCAGCTCTGGGGATGGGGTGCGCGTCAGTCCTGGTGACTGAATTGAGCCCTCGGTAGTCCACACAGAACCGCAGTTCTGGTGAGACACCCTGTGCGGCAGCCTTTGGGACCAAGACCACTGGGCTGGCCCAAGGACTGTTAGAAGACTCAATCACCCCCAACGCAAGCATCTTGGAGACCTCCTCCTTGATGCAAGCTCTCACCCTGTCAGTCACCCTGTAAGTTTTGTGCTTGACAGGAGGACTGTCCCCAGTGTCTACATCATGGACGCACCAATCAGTGACACTGGGAATCAGGGAGAACAGGTCAGAAAACTGTCCCAGCAACTGGTGACAGTCATTCTGCTGCTCAGGGGTCAGGGTGGGAGAGAGGTTCACTCCATCCACTGACCCATCTTGCTCTGTTGCAGACAGGAGGTCAGGAAGAGGTTCAGTCTCCTCCTCCATTCCAGCATCTGTTGCTAGGAGCATGCCCACTTCGGACCTCTCTAAGTGGGGCTTCAGGCGGTTGACATGCAGGACCCGCAAGGGGTTCCTGGGAGACCGCAAGTCCACCAAGTAGGTAACCGGACTCTTGCGCTCCACCACCTCAAATGGTCCGGTCCACTTATCCTGGAGCGCACAGGGCTCCACTGGGGCCATGACCCACACTTTCTGACCAGGCTGAAGCTCAACCAGAGTGGCATTCTGGTCGTACCACCGCTTCATCTCCTCCTGGCTGGCTTCCAGATTCGCCTCAGCGAGTTTTCTGAATCGCCTAGTTTGGTTCCTAAAGGCCAGCATGTAGCTATATACATCCTGGGGAGGTTTCCTGGGAGATTGCTCCCAGCCTTCCTTGACCAAACTCAAAGGTCCTCTCACTGGGTGTCCATAGAGAAGCTCAAGGGGACTGAACCCTAGAGATTTCTGTGGCACCTCACGGTAAGCAAAGAGAAGGCATAGTAAGAGGACGTCCCACTTACGCCTCATGGGTTCCTCAAGACCCATAATCATGCCTTTGAGTTTCCGGTTGAATTTCTCAACCAGCCCATTACCTTGGGGGTGGTAAGGAGTGGTGAACTTGTAGGTTACACCACACTCCTGCCACAGGGACTTCATATACTTGGAAATGAAGTTGGTACCTCGGTCTGACACCACCTCTCTGGGAAACCCCACGCGGGAGAAAATCCCCATCAGTGCACGTCAGTGCACGTCCCACCACGGGGGCCGTCACTGTCCTGAGAGGGATGGCTTCCGGGTACCGGGTGGCATGGTCCACCAAGACCAGGATGAACCTGTTGCCCATGGCTGTCTTGGGATCCAGAGGCCCCACAATGTCAATGCCCACCCTTTCAAAGGGGGGTGCTGACCACAGGGAATGGCTGGAGAGGAGCCTTGCGCTTCCTCCCACTCTTTCCACTTGCCTGGCAAGAGTTCAGACACTCTGAACTCTTGCGCATTTGGGGCCAATAAAAATGGAGTGTCTGAACTCTTGCGCATTTGGGGCCAATAAAAATGGATGACAAGCCTTTCAAAGGTCTTGTCCTGCCCCAAATGTCCTGCTAAAGGCACATCATGAGCCAGCCCCAGTAGGAAGGCTCTGAAGCGCTGGGGTACCACCAGCACACGGGCTGACCCAGGCTCAGCAACCTTAGGCTCACTATACAGGAGACCATTGTCCCAGTAGATCCAATGTGATCCAGACTGATCACCTGCTGCCTGGTTTGCAGCCTGCTGCCGCAAACCCACAAGAGAAGGGCACTTGTTCTGCTCCTCACAGAACTCTTCCCTGGAGGGACCTCCTTCCTGCTGCCAATGGGTCAGCTCAGGCAGGTCTCCCAGTTCAGCAATCTCTTCCCCGGTAGGCTCCAGGGCATCCCCCTCAGGGTCCGCCTCCTCCTGGGCCGTGGGAATCTCAGGGGCCGGTTTCCCGCGCCCCTACCTCTTCTCTTTAAGGCAGGCGCCTGGGCCATTTTCTCAGGCTCCAGGTCCTCTTGAACACCCTTACTGGCTGCCATAGACCGAGTGGTCACGCAGGCCCACTCAGGCAAACCCAACATCTCCAAATGAGCTCTCCGCTCCACCTTAGCCCAAGGGGAGCTCTCCAAATCGTTACCTAACAGACATTCAACAGGCATGGCTGGCCTCACAGCTACTTGAAGAGTCCCTGAGACCCCCCACTCAAAGGGAACCTGTGCCACCTTGCAGTGGCTCTCTGTGTTGTCAGCGGCAACAACTGGGTAAAATGCATTTGGGACTACCTGCTCTTCAGACACCAACCGACAACTGACAGCTGTCACACTGGCTCCGGTGTCTCTAAGAGCTTCCACCCTCTTGCCGTTGATGGTCACCCACTGCCTGTATTTTTTAGTGTTATCAGGCAGTTGGGTCCTGGGGACTACCTCACAGTCTCCTAAAGAGACAAGGGACATCTCTGCGGGACCCCACCCACGTTGGGCACCCATCTCCTCCCCCAGGGCTACACTAGCCAACTGCCGGGGTGGTGCACCAGTGGGTGCTGTCTTCCCATACAAGGGACATCTAGCATCATGAGAACAGTGGCCTACTAGACCACACTTAAAAAGGTCTTGGGCCCCTTGTGAACAGGCTTATCTGTCGGGGCCACTGCCTTCTTCTCAGGGGAGGCTGGGAACCTTTCCCTTGGTTCCCTTGGGGATTACTTTGGGGCACTTTCTGGAACTCCCTCTGTTTACCCTTGTCCCCCACTCTTCTGCTGGGGACCCTGCCCACCTTTGGCGAAGTCTCCCACATGACCCTTCTGGACCCGGGTGCTCACCCAGCGGTCCGCCTCCTCAGCAAGCTTCCTAGGGTTAGTCAGCTTGCTATCAATAAGATGCTGGCGTAGCTCTGGAAAACAGTTATTTGACAAGTGCTCCCATGCAAGCAAATCATAGAGCGCCTCAAAATTATCCACTTTGCTACCCTTCACCCAACCATCCAATGCTCTGCAAAAGAAAGACACATATTCCACCCAAGTGGTAGACTCCAGTTTTCTGCAATTTCTAAACCTTTGTCTATATAGCTCTGGGGTCAAACCAAATCTGGACATTAGGGCTCCCTTCATGTGGGTATAGGACATCTGCTCCTCTGTAGGCAAATCCAACAAAGTGTCCCTCCCATCACTAACAAAGCGGCCCCACAACCCCGCTCCCCAATCCTTCTCAGGGACCCGGTGGGCCAACATTGCAGCTTCATAAGCCCTAAACCACTGACCAATATCCTCATTCTTGTGGAAATCTTTAACTACATCTTTGGGAATGTAGGTTCTTGCTTCTACATGCACTGGCAGTGTGCTGCCACCAGAGGAGGAACCTCTAACTTCTTGGCCTTGAGTTCCAATTCCCTCAATCCTCTCTCATGCTCAAAATGCATTCTCTTTTCCTCTAAGGCTAACTTCTTCATTTCTAACTCCATCCCAAGCTCTATTTTCTTGCTCTCTATGTCTTTCTGACCATCCATTTTGAGCCTAGCTAGCTCCAATTTATGCATCCTCTCCCTTGCTCTGTCCTCCAGCTATCCTGGGGACAACCCTTTGGAAGAAACACTGCTGCCCGCCCCTGAAGGTGCTTTCCCTCCAGTTGGGCCCACTGGCCCCTCAAGGTGCTCATTTAAATCCTCTGCCTCCATTACTGGCTCCTCAGGATGCTCACTGGCATTCCTAGATTCTACCCAGGCCCTCAGCGCCTTTTGGTATTCCTCTTTCCTGGTGAGGCCTTTCACAGAGATTTTAAATTTCTTGCACAAAGCTTTGAGATAAGGCACAGTGTAAGTATCAATTCTCTCTTCTTCCAAAACAATGTCTACAGATACTATGGATGCTGTCTTGCTCATGGTAGCAAAAAGACTGGCAGTTCTCAGGAATCAAAAATAGAAAAGAAGTGCCAAGGAAAAAAATTCTCAAAAAGTATGTGGTTGCGTTATGGTCTGCACTCACTAGTAGTGTACACCAATCACTGTATATGAATCACAAATGCAAGTCCAAATCCTCACCGCTGACCACCAATGTTAGATTTGGGGGTCTCTAGTTGGCATAGGTAGGTACCTGTGACAAATAGGGACCCTTGCGTCTAGTCAGGGTGAGGGGCTACACTCCTAAAATAACCCCTGCTCACCCCCTTGGTAGCTTGGCACGAGCAGGCAGGCTTATCTCAGAGGCAGTGTGTAAAGCATTTGTGAACACATACAGTAATACAGTGACAACACTACAGATGGACACCACACAGGTTGTATTATAAAAATAGTATTTTTATATAGACTTAACACAAGACCAAACTACAAAAATCCACAATACTGTACTCAAAAATAGACTTTAGAATGTTATAAAATAGTTCAGTTCTCTCAAGTTGTTGCTGCAACACTTTACTCTCAATGTACCTTGAATGCGTAACGCAAAGAAAACAAAAGGGTCGCAGGGAAGGTGATGCGTCGGTTCCGTACACTCAGGGGAGTGGATGCGTCGGTTCCTTACTGCTGTGCAGGGGAGTTGATGCTCACTTCCTTACTGTGTGGGGAGTTGATGCGTCGGTTTCTTACTGCTCTCCGGTGCGATGCGACAGATGGCACCTCGATGCGATACTCTTCTCCGGTGCGATGCGATAAAAATGGCGTCTTGGCTGCGATGCGACAACGTTGGTGCGATGCGTGCACGCCCGACGGCCGTGCGGCGACTCGATGATCTTGGGAGCCGCAACAGGCCCTGCGACGCGCTTCTCCGGTGATGCGACGATGTCCTCTGTGGCAGCGTCCCGCTTCTCCGGCGATGCGCCGCGCTTCGGCGATGCGATGATGGCAGCGGCGTCTCGCTTCCTCGGCGATGCGATGACAGCGGCTGCAGCGGCGACACGCTTCTCGTTGTTGCGTCGCGCTTCCAGCTCCCAGCAACACGCAGTCTCTCAGAAGGCCCAGCACAGCAGCAGGCACTTCAATTCCCAGCAAGGGAATTCAGGGGGAGCTGGTTGGTGAAGTCTTGTATCCCTGAGACTTCAGGCAGGAGGCAAGCTCTAGTTCAAGCCCTTGGAGATTCTTCTTCAAGTTGATAGAAAGTACACTCAGTCCTTTTCTCCTTTCTTTGGCAATGAAGCAACCACTGCAGGCCAACCCCCAAACACACAGCACAGGGGTAGTCTCCTCCTTCAGCTTCCTGGTTCTTCTCCTCAGCAAAGGTTCGTCTTGATTCCCAGAAGTGATCTAAAGTTCTTGGGTCTGGGTCCCAATATTTATACTACTTTTCTCTTTGTTCTCTGAAGGCAGAGAGGCCTTTGCCTAGTCCAAAACCAGTTCTGGTCAGTCCTGGAGCACTTTGTTGACAAGACTCCTTCTTTCCTTTCACAGTGTAGGCCAGGGACATCAGACACACCACAGGAGGTGGAGCCAGCATTGTGGAGGAAAGGCACAGCCCTATTCAGGTCCCAGGTGCAACTCCTCCCTCCTATCTGCATGCAGATCTCTCTATTCAGCCCTGTCTGACTCACCCTGTCTCCTGGAAGCCCCCAGCCCCTGTCACTCAAACTCCAGACAAGGAATACACAACCTAGCAGAGGCAGGCTTGGATAGTTAGGCAAGAAAATACCTACTTTCTAAAAGTGGTATTTTCAAACACAGAATGTTAAAACCAACTTCACTAAAAGATGTATTTTATCATTCTGAGTTCAGGCGTACTAAACTCGAATTTCTACCTGGTTCCCTGAGTCAGTTAGGATTATAAGATGTAATAATCTAACTGCCCATTCTGGCCTATGGGGAGCAGGTAGCCTTGCAATAGTGAAAATCGAAAATGGCTGTAATTCACTATTAGGACATGCCACACACACCAGGGCATGTCCTACCTTTTACCTACAATGCACCCTGCCCTTGGGCCTACCTTAGGGGTGACTAATATGTATAAAAGGGAAGGTTTAGGGACTGGCAAGTGGGTACACTTGCCCAGTCAACATGGCAGTACCAGACTGCCCACAGGCTCTGCAATGGCAGGCCTGAGACACACTTTACAAGCTGCTCCGGTGGGTGGCACAACCAGTGCTGCAAGCCCACCAGCAGCATTTGATTTACAAGCCCTGGGCACACGCAGTGCACTGTACTAGGGTCTGACAGTAAGCCAAACAAGCCAAACATGGAGTCACTAATCCATACATCAATTTACCATAGGGAGCACTTGCACTGTGGTACTGGACAGCAGTGGCACAGTGCCCAAAAGCATCTAAAACCAGCAAAAACATAAGAGGCAACAGCAAAAAATGGAAGGGAGACCCACGCCAATGGTGCCAGGTCTAACAACTATTAATTCTGCTATTTCAGATTTGGTGCCAGGTAGAAAAATAGTTGTACCACTCTTTTTAGGTCAAGCATGCTGTATTTGAGTATGGAGTTGAAGCTCCGCCCACTCTCCACCCATATTTTTCATTGGCTTGTGTCATTGTCCTTTGTAAATGCGGACTTCTGATACATTAATATGCTTGTTAGTCCCTCCTTAGTACCGCCTTGTCTTCATTTGTAACCTCCCCTGAGGACTGGCCCTTTTACTTCTGTTTTTTCATGGTATGTCTTATTTAGTCTATAAGCACTATTATCTTTAATGAGTTTCTCCTACTGCAGACACGACATGCTTTCCTACAACATTCAGCGCGCCATGCGCATTTTCACTTTCCAAGCAGCCCGGGACAATGGCGGCCGCTTCTTTGAAGTGAAATAGGTCTTACATTTACAAGAATTTGAGCTATTGGCATTGGAAATGATAATGTCTTTTATTTATGTGTTCATTATCAAAACAGATAAATAAAAGGCATTGTCATTTACAATGCCAATAGCTTAAACACTTGCAAATGCGAGACCTATTGCATATTATCTTTAATGAGTTTCTCCTACTGCAGACACGACATGCTTTCCTACAACATTCAGCGCGCCATGCGCATTTTCACTTTCCAAGCAGCCCGGGACAATGGCGGCCGCTTCTTTGAAGTGAAATAGGTCTTACATTTACAAGAATTTGAGCTATTGGCATTGGAAATGATAATGTCTTTTATTTATGTGTTCATTATCAAAACAGATAAATAAAAGGCATTGTCATTTACAATGCCAATAGCTTAAACACTTGCAAATGCGAGACCTATTGCATTGCAAATGCTTGTTAATATTATTAAAAGTGCAATTGAATTGTGAATAATAAAAATTTAAGAAAAGTAACTTTTAGGAAGTTACCTTTTCTCTGGCTCCTGGAAGCTAATTTGAATTATCTGTTGAGCAGGTGCGAAGCCAGTGTTTGACATTAATGAGGTGTGAAAACTACTCAAAAACAACAAAAGAGTGACTGCTATATTTAAAAAATAGAACAGCACAGGGAAAACTCTATTCTTTAAAAGAACCCTCACTCACCAACCTAGTTGGTGACATGCTTCATCATTGGGTTCCCACCAGAGAGGCCGAGTGCCTCCCTGGTGTGCTACGACGCCTGAGTTACAGCGGAGCAGGTTTTTGTGCAGGGATGTGAATGTGGTAAGTGGTGTGAATTTTAAAAGGTGGCCGGTTCTAACCAAAACTAATTTTAATAGTGGAAAACCAGCGACCATTAAAAACAAGTGAGACGGACGTTGACTGGCTGGTTAGGTTGACCAGGGCCGTCCGGTTTAGTAGAATAAGTGATGAAAAATGGTCTACATGTTTCAGCTTATCTGTGCAAATTCGCTAAGCATTCATCAGGACCGAAAGAAATTCCACAGCGGTATGCGCTCGCTAAGGCGCACCCTAACCAGTGGAACTGTGTGGGCGGAAAAACTCACGGTTCTACCAGTGGGGCCTCCTGGGATTTCCTAGGCCACTAAACTCTGTAAGAAAAGATAAACAGGACACACATAAAGCTGTACAGTACAATCAATGGTCCACTGTTTAACTGGCATCCAAATAGTGTGGAATGCTTAAGCAATCCCGTGCTGTGTATGGGAAGCGTTTCCAAACTGTGACACCACTAGTGCCCCTATCTCTGGCACCCGTGTCCATTAGATACAGCCACTCCAAAAATAAATATTTTTCTTTTAGTGGAGGGGTCCAAACTACAGGAAATCCCCTGTAGTATATTTCGCCCTCTTGATGAAGGCAATTTCGCGCATAAATTACGCGTTTTAGGATGTGTAATATAATCATTAACTGGTGCTCAGTGACGCGTACTCCTAATAAAAACATACATATACGTAACTACAGCACTATGCAGATGGGTGCAAGCGCTTGGGCATATGTATGTACATGTAGAAACACACTAGCATGGAAAACATGGCAGCTTACATGAAAACTGGACTCGTTTTACATCATGGGTCCGGGAGGGGGGATCGGTATGCTGATAGGATCTAAACAAATGGTGCGAGATCGTAAGTGGTAGATAATGATACAATGGGTACAGAGGGATCCCATCCAGAACCCCTAGTAAACTTACTTCTATACTCGCACACTCCCGTTAGTCACCTAACGCTGTCCTCCTCGGCCCGATATTGCCGCATCCGCGGCAATCATGGATAGACATGCTGGTTAGCGGTCACGTGACACCTGCGGAGAGCGTATGACGCGCTACGTTCGGGTTACGATGTATTAACAACTAGACCGCACGGAAGTAGGGACATTGAACTAAACTTTATTAGTCAATCTCAAGAAACATTTTCGGACAAAAGGCAAGCCAAAACAGTAAGAATGGTGCAGTTAAAGCGATTTTTCTCAGAAATCGATATTGTCAGACCCGGAATTGGGGTTGTTAGACCTGGCATCCTTGGCGTGGGTCTCCCTTCCATTTTTTCGTAATGCCTCCACTGTTGCCGATATGTTTTTGCTGGACTAGATGCTCATGGGCACTTTGCCGCTGCTAATCAGTGCCAAAGTGCAAGTGCTCCCTATCGTGAATTGATGTATGTATTAGTGACTCCATGATTGGATGATTGGTTTACTTGTCAGTCCCTAGTACCGTGCACTGAGTGTGCCCAGGGCTTGTAAATCCAATGCTGCTGGTGGGCTTGCAGTACGGGTTGTGCCACCCACAGAAGCAGCTTGTAAAGTGTGTCTCAGGCCTGCCATTGCAGAGCCTGTGTGCAGCCTAGGGCTGCCATGTCGACTTGGTGAGTGCACCCACTTACCAGTCCCTAAACCTTCCCTTTACTGCATGTTGGTCACCCCTAAAGTAGGCCCTAGGGCAGGGTGCATTGTAAGTATAAGGTAGGACATGCCCTGGTGTGTGTGGCATGTCCTAATATTGAATTACAGCCATTTTCGTTTTCACTATTGCAAGGCTACCTGCTCCCCATAGGCCAGAATGGGCAGACTGACTATTACACCTTATAGTCAGAACTGACCCCGGGAACATGGTAGAAAAACGAATTTAGTATGCCTGAACTCAGGATGATAAAATACATCTTTTAGTGAGGTTGGTTTTAACATTCTGTGTTTGAAAATAACACTTTTAGAAAGTGGGTATTTTCTTGCCTAACTATCCAAGCCTGCCTCTGCTAGGTTGTGTATTCCTTGTCTGGAGATTGAGTGACAGGGGCTGGGGGTGGCTACAGGAGACAGGGTGAGTCAGCGCAGGGCTGAATAGAAAGATCTGCATCCAGAGTGGAGTGAGGAGTTGCAGCTGGGTCTGAATAGGGCTGTGCCTGCCTTCCACAATGCTGGCTCCACCTCCTGCCAGGCGGCTGAGCACTCTGCCCCACATTCTGAAAGGAAAGAAGGAGTCAGAAAAACAAAGTGCTCCAGGACTGACCAGAACTGGTTTTGGACTAGGCAGAGGCCTCTCTGCCTCCAGAGAACAAAGAGAATCAGGGTATAAGAGGGGCACCCAGACCCCAGGAAGATCAGATCACTTTTGGGAACAAGAAGAAACCTTTGCTGAGGAGCGGAACCAAGAAGAAACGGAGGAGAGACTATCCCTAAGCCTGAAGTGCTGCTTGGGGGATTGGCCTGCAGTGGTTTGCCTGACTGCCAAAGAAAGGAGAAAGGAACTTTTGCTTTGCTGTGACTTTCATCAACTTGTGAAGGATCTCCAAGGGCTTGGAAGAGAGCTTGCCCCCTGACCGAAGTCCCAGGACCATTGGACTTCACCCCCTTTGTGAATTGCTGCTGGAAACTCTGTTTCAGTGGCTACAGAGGTAGGGAGCTGTGACCGACTCTCATGACCGACTCGGTGTCCTGTAAGCACCGCATCGAAGCACCGTCTCGCCCTGCAACGCACGGCCCTGGTCTCACCGACTCCGTCAACGAGCCGCTGCCTGCACCGCATCGAGGGACAACGCGTCCTGCAACGCTTCGCTACGCCAAATCGAACTGCTCCGACCGACACGGTCACTGCTGCTGAGTTCGAGTCCTGTGACCGCACCGGAGTTGGGCACCACTCGCACGCTTTGCGACGCACCGCCCGACTCGCACCGCTGTCCGGACTGATCGACGCCAGCTCCTGAATCCGGCTCTGTCGCCGCACCGCAACCTGCCAGCACCGCCTCAAAGCACCGTCTCGCCCTGCAACGCACGGCCTTGGTCTCACCGACTCCGTCCTGACGACGTCAACGAGCCGCTGCCTGCACTGCATCGAGGGACAACGCGTCCTGCAACGCTTCCATCTTGCATCACGATCGCGACGTACAGCCATCCGGCTCGCACGCCCGTGCCTGCCGCTTCAAGTAAAAGGTACTGTGACCGAGTCTGTCTACGCTGTGTTGGCCCGTCTCGACGCGGTCAGCTGGATTTGTTAGACTCTGTTTGTTCTTGACATCGCCGTAGCCGGAGGAGGCTACCGACTCGCACAGAACCTTGAATTAAGCCTTTTTGATCAGAACTAAGCACTCTTGACAGTATTGTGGATTATTTTTGTCGTTTATGGTCTTGTGATAAATCTATATAAAGTATACCTATTTTTATAAATATATAACCTGTGTGGTGTCCATTTGTAGTGTTGTCACTTGATTACTGTATGTGTTCACAAATGCTTTACACACTGCCTCTGAACTAAGCCTGTCTGCTCGTGCCAAGCTACCAAGAGGGTGAGCAGGGGTTCTTTCAGGAGTGTACCTACTTTCCCTGACTAGACTCAAGGGTCCCTATTTAGACAAAGGTACCTACCTCTGCCAACTAGAGACCCCCAAATCTAACATTGGTGGTCAGCGGTGAGGATTCTGGACTTGCATTTGTGACTCATGTACAGTGATTGGTGAACACTACTTAGTGAGTGCAGACCAAAACGCAACCACATACTTTTATAGCATTTTCTCTGGGATTTCCTATTTTTGCAACTGCCAAGTTTAATCACTATGGAGAAACCAGCATCAGTAGCCTCTGTTGAGTGTGATTGGGACGAAGAGAGGCTAGAATGCTACACCCTCAAGCAGCTCAGGCAATTCTGCAAAAAGTTTAAAGTGTCCATGACCGGGCTCTCCAGGAAGGAGGACCTCCAAAAGGCGCTGAGGGCCTGGGTCGAATCAAGGAGTGCCCCTGTGGAGGGGGCTGAGAATGCAGAAGGGCAGCTGGAGGGGCTATTGGGTCTAGGGGCTGGAAGACCACCTTCCCCAGTAGGTAGCAGTGTTTCTGCCAGAGGACTGTCTCCAGAGGAGTTGGAGGACAGGAAA
Organism: Calotriton arnoldi; assembly: GCA_963921515.1. Classification (NCBI taxonomy): domain Eukaryota; kingdom Metazoa; phylum Chordata; class Amphibia; order Caudata; family Salamandridae; genus Calotriton; species Calotriton arnoldi. Next base: position 1,927,195 of record CAWUFW010002944.1, read on the forward strand.
GAGAGTAGGATGCACGAAATGGAGCTGACCAAGCTCAAGCTGAATGGGCAGTTAGAATTCGAAATGCAAACTAGGAAATTAGCCCTAGAGGAAAAGAAAATGCAGTTTGAACATGAGAAAGTTTTGAGGGAGTTGGAATTGAAGGCCAAAAGCTTAGAGATTACTCCCTCTGGTGGCAGTGTACCGCCTGCGCCTGTTGAAGCTAGGGTGTATATTCCCAAAGATGTGGTGAAGGAGTTTTTAAAAATGATGACATTGGGCAGTGGTTCAAAGCCTATGAGGTAGCCATGTCTTCCCACCGGGTCCCTGAGAAGGATTGGGGAGCGGGGTTGTGGGGACGGTTCCTCAGTGAAGGGCGGGATACCTTGTTGGATTTGCCCTCTGAAGTCTATAATTCATACAGCCACATGAAGGATGCCTTAATGACTAGGTATGGTTTGACCCCTGAGCTTTATAGGCAAAGGTTCAGGAACTGTAGTAAGATTGAAAGCAGTACCTGGGTTGAATATGTGACCTTCTTTTGCAGAGCCTTGGATGGTTGGGTAAAGGGTAGCAAAGCGACTGATTTTCAGGCGCTCTTTGATTTGATTTCATGGGAGCACTTGTCCAGTAATTGCTTTCCTGAGCTACGCCAGCACCTGATTGATAGTAATCTGACTAACCCTAGGCAGCTTGCTGAGGAGGCGGACCGCTGGGTGAGTACCCGGGTCCACAAGGGTCACGTGGGAGACTCCACCAAGGGTGGGCAGGGTCCCCAGCAGAAGAGTGGGGGGACAAGGGTAAACAGAGGGAGTTCCATAAAGGGCCCCAAAGTAGACCCCAAGGGAACCAAGGGAAAGGTTCCCAGCCTCCCCCTGAGAAGAAGCCAGTGGCCCTGACAGGCCCCCTGTTCACCAGGGACCACTGGTATGTTACAAGTGTGGCGCCCCTGGCCACAAGGCAAACGATCCTCGTTGCCCTTTGCATGGAAAACCAGCACCCACTGGTGCAGTCCCCCGGCAGTTGGCTAGTGTAGCCCTGGGGGAGGAGTTGGGTGCCCAAGGTGGGGGGATCCCACAGTGTTTTCCCTTGTCTCATTAGGAGACTCTGAGATGGTCCCTAGGACCCCGCTGCCTGAGAACACTAAGAAATACAGGCAGTGGGTGACCATCAATGGCCATAGGGTGGAGGCTCTGAGAGACCAGGAGCCAGTGTGACAGCTGTCAAGTGTCACCTGGTGTCTAAGGAGCAGGTTATCCCTGATGCATTCTATCCGGTTGTTGCCGCTGACAACACAGAGAGTCACTGCAAGGTGGCTCAGGTTCCCTTTGAATGGGGGGGTCTTGGGTACTCTTCAAGTAGCTGTGAGGCCAGCCATGCCTGTTGACTGTTTGTTAGGGAACGATTTGGAGAGCTCACCTTGGGCTAAGGTGGAGCGGAGTGCGCATTTAGAAATGTTGGGCTTGCCTGATTGGGCATGTGTGACCACCCGGTCAATGGCAGCTAAAGGTGTTCAAGAGGACCTGGAGCCTGAGAGGGAGGCCCAGGTGCCTGCCGGAGAGAGAGGAGGCAGGGGGCGCGGGAAACCGGCCCCCGAAGTTCCTACGGTCCAGGAGGAGGCAGACCCTGAGGGGGATGCCCTGGAGCCTACAGGGGAACAGGTAGCTGAACTGGGGGACCTACCTGAGCTGACCCATTGGCAGCAAGAAGGAGGACCCTCCAGGGAAGAGTTCTGCGGGGAGCAGAACGCATGCCCCTCTCTCGTGGGTCTGAGGCAACAGGCCACAGACCAGGCAGCAGGTGATCAGTCTGGATCACATTGGATTTACTGGGAGAATGGTCTCCTGTATTCAGAGCCTAAGGTTGCTGAGCCTGGGTCAGCCCGTGTGCTGGTGGTACCCCAGCGTTTCAGAGCCTTCCTACTGGGGTTGGCTCATGATGTACCGTTAGCAGGACATCTGGGGCAGGACAAGACCTTTGACAGGCTTGTTACCCATTTCTATTGGCCCCAGATGCGCAGGAGTGCCGCCACTCACTGCAGGACATGCCAGACTTGCCAGGCAAGTGGAAAAAGTGGGAGGAAGCACAAGGCTCCTCTCCAGCCATTCCCTGTGGTCAGCACCCCCTTTGAACGGGTGGGTATTGACATTGTGGGGCCACTGGACCCCAAGACAGCCATGGGCAACAGGTTTATCCTGGTCTTGGTGGACCATGCCACCCGATACCCTGAAGCCATCCCTCTGAGGACAGTGACGGCCCCTGTGGTGGGACGGGCACTGATGGGAATTTTCTCACATGTGGGATTCCCTCAAGAGGTGGTGTCTGACAGAGGTACCAACTTCGTGTCCAAGTACATGAAGTCCCTATGGCAGGAGTGCGGTGTAACTTACAAGTTCACCACTCCTTACCACCCTCAAGGAAATGGGCTGGTTGAGAGATTCAACCGGACCCTCAAGGGCATGATTATGGGTCTGGAAGAACCCATGAGGCGTAAATGGGACGTCCTCTTACCATGCCTGTTGTTTGCATACCGGGAGGTGCCACAGAAGTCTCTAGGGTTCAGTCCCTTTGAGCTCCTCTATGGACACCCGGTGCGAGGACCTCTGAGTTTGGTCAAGGAAGGCTGGGAGCAATCTCCCAGGAAACCTCCCCAGGATGTATACAGTTACATGCTGGCCTTCAGGAACCAGACTAGGCGTTTCAGAGAACTTGCTGAGGCAAATCTGGAGGCCAGCCAGGAGGAGATGAAGCTGTGGTACGACCAGAATGCCACTCTGGTAGAGCTTCAGCCTGGTCAGAAAGTGTGGGTCATGGCCCCTGTGGAGCCTTGTGCGCTCCAGGACAGGTGGACCGGCCCTTTTTTGGTGGTGGAGCGCAAGAGTCCAGTTACCTATTTGGTGGACTTGCAGTCTCCCAGGAACCCCTTGCGGGTCCTGCATGTGAACCGCCTGAAGCCCCACTTGGAGAGGTCCCAAGTGGGCATGCTCTTAGCTACAGATGATGGAATGGAGGAGGAGACCGAGCCTCTTCCTGACCTCCTGTCAGCCAGAGAGCAAGATGGATCAGTGGAGGGAGTAAACCTCTCTACCTCCCTGACACCTGAGCAGCAGGGTGACTGTCGCCAACTGTTGGGACAGTTCCCTGACCTATTCTCCCTGGTTCCCAGTGTCACTCATTGGTGCGTCCATGATGTGGACACTGGGGACAGTCTTCCTGTGAAGCACAAGGCTTACAGGGTGACTGACAGGGTCAGAGCCTGCATCAAGGAGGAGGTCTCCAAGATGTTTGCGCTAGGGGTAATTGAGTCCTCTAACAGCCCTTAGGCCAGCCCAGTGGTCTTGGTTCCAAAGGCTGCCGCGCCTGGTGCCACTCCAGAACTCCGGTTCTGTGTGGACTACAGGGGACCCAATTCCGTCACCAGGACTGACGCCCACCCCATCCCCAGAGCTGATGAGCTCATAGATCGGTTAGGGGCTGCGCGGTACCTCAGCACGGTTGACTTAACGTCTGGGTACTGGCAGATCGCCTTGACTGATGGGGCAAAAGAGAGGTCAGCATTCTCCACAACAGATGGGCACTACCAGTTCCGGGTGATGCCCTTTGGGATGAAGAATGCCCCTGCCACCTTTCAGAGGTTGGTCAACCAGGTGTTGGTTGGACTGGAGGATTTTAGTGCCGCCTACCTGGATGACATTGCAGTGTTCAGTACCAGTTGGGAAGAACATCTGCGCCACCTCTGGGAAGTGTTGATGGCGCTGCGGAGGGCAGGCCTCACAATCAAGGCGAGTAAGTGCCAGATTGGGCAGGGTTCTGTGGTGTACTTGGGACACCAGGTTGGGAGCGGCCAGGTGGCGCCCCTCCAACCGAAAATTGATACCATTCTGGCTTGGGAGCCCCCAAGACCCAGACAGAGGTGAGAGCCTTCCTAGGACTCACCGGGTATTACCGGAGATTCGTCAAGGGGTATGACAGCATTGTTGCCCCCTTGACAGAGCTGACTTCCAAGAAGCAGCCCAGGAAAGTGATTTGGACTGACGCCTGTGAGAAAGCTTTTGACACCTTGAAGACTGCCATGTGCACGGCGCCTGTGCTCCAGGCACCCAACTTCTCCAATGAGTTCATTGTTCAGACGGACGCTTCAGAGCATGGTGTAGGGGCTGTTCTATCACAGATCAATGAGGAGGGCCTAGACCAACCTGTAGCCTTCCTCAGTAGGAGGTTACTTCCCGGGAACAGAGATGGAGTGCTATTGAGCGTGAGGCATTTGCTGTGGTCTGGGCACTGAAGAAGCTGAGACCATACCTGTTTGGTACTCACTTCCGGGTTCAGACAGACCACAGGCCCCTCAGCTGGTTGATGCAGATGAGGGGTGAGAATCCAAAGCTGTTGAGGTGGTCCATTTCCCTACAGGGGATGGACTTTACGGTGGAACACCGCCCTGGTACAGAACACGCCAATGCTGATGGACTGTCCAGATTTTTCCGCCATAGCGATGAGAACTCCCTAGGGGTAGGGTAGTTCTCCCCACATTTCAGCTGGAGGGGACACGTGTTAGACCTGGCATCCTTGGCGTGGGTCTCCCTTCCATTTTTTCGTAATGCCTCCACTGTTGCTGATATGTTTTTGCTGGACTAGATGCTCATGGGCACTTTGCCGCTGCTAATCAGTGCCAAAGTGCAAGTGCTCCCTATCGTGAATTGATGTATGTATTAGTGACTCCATGATTGGATGATTGGTTTACTTGTCAGTCCCTAGTACCGTGCACTGAGTGTGCCCAGGGCTTGTAAATCCAATGCTGCTGGTGGACTTGCAGCACGGGTTGTGCCACCCACAGAAGCAGCTTGTAAAGTGTGTCTCAGGCCTGCCATTGCAGAGCCTGTGTGCAGCCTAGGGCTGCCATGTCGACTTGGTGAGTGCACCCACTTACCAGTCCCTAAACCTTCCCTTTACTGCATGTTGGTCACCCCTAAAGTAGGCCCTAGGGCAGGGTGCATTGTAAGTATAAGGTAGGACATGCCCTGGTGTGTGTGGCATGTCCTAATAGTGAATTACAGCCATTTTCGTTTTTCACTATTGCAAGGCTACCTGCTCCCCATAGGCCAGAATGGGCAGACTGACTATTACACCTTATAGTCAGAACTGACCCGGGAACATGGTAGAAAAACGAATTTAGTATGCCTGAACTCAGGATGATAAAATACATCTTTTAGTGAGGTTGGTTTTAACATTCTGTGTTTGAAAATACCACTTTTAGAAAGTGGGTATTTTCTTGCCTAACTATCCAAGCCTGCCTCTGCTAGGTTGTGTATTCCTTGTCTGGAGATTGAGTGACAGGGGCTGGGGGTGGCTACAGGAGACAGGGTGAGTCAGCGCAGGGCTGAATAGAAAGATCTGCATCCAGAGTGGAGGGAGGAGCTGCACCTGGGTCTGAATAGGGCTGTGCCTGCCTTCCACAATGCTGGCTCCACCTCCTGCCAGGCGGCTGAGCACTCTGCCCCACATTCTGAAAGGAAAGAAGGAGTCAGAAAAACAAAGTGCTCCAGGACTGACCAGAACTGGTTTTGGACTAGGCAGAGGCCTCTCTGCCTCCAGAGAACAAAGAGAATCAGGGTATAAGAGGGGCACCCAACCCCTGGAAGATCAGATCTGAGGAGCGGAACCAGGAAGAAACTGAGGAGAGACTATCCCTAAGCCTGAAGTGCTGCTTGGGGGATTGGCCTGCAGTGGTTTGCCTGACTGCCAAAGAAAGGAGAAAGGAACTTTTGCTTTGCTGTGACTTTCATCAACTTGTGAAGGATCTCCAAGGGCTTGGAAGAGAGCTTGCCCCCTGACCGAAGTCCCAGGACCATTGGACTTCACCCCCTTTGTGAATTGCTGCTGGAAACTCTGTTTCAGTGGCTACAGAGGTAGGGAGCTGTGACCGACTCTCACGACCGACTCGGTGTCCTGTAAGCACCGCATCGAAGCACCGTCTCGCCCTGCAACGCACGGCCCTGGTCTCACCGACTCCGTCAACGAGCCGCTGCCTGCACCGCATCGAGGGACAACGCGTCCTGCAACGCTTCGCTACGCCAAATCGAACTGGTCCGACCGACACGGTCACTGCTGCTGAGTTCGAGTCCTGTGACCGCACCGGAGTTGGGCACCGCTCGCACGCTTTGCGACGCACCGCCCGACTCGCACCGCTGTCCGGACTGATCGACGCCAGCTCCTGAATCCGGCTCCGTCGCCGCACGGCAACCTGCCAGCACCGCCTCGAAGCACCGTCTCGCCCTGCAACGCACGCCCTTGTTCTCACCGACTCCGTCCTGACGACGTCAACGAGCCGCTGCCTGCACCGCATCGAGGGACAACGCGTCCTGCAACGCTTCCATCTTGCATTGCGATCGCGACGTACAGCCATCCGGCTCGCACGCCCGTGCCTGCCGCTTCAAGTAAAAGGTACTGTGACCGAGTCTGTCTACGCTGTGTTGGCCCGTCTCGACGCGGTCAGCTGGATTTGTTAGACATTTTTGTTCTTGACATCGCCGTAGCCGGAGGAGGCTACCGACTCGCACAAAACCTTGAATTAAGCCTTTTTGATCAGAACTAAGCACTCTTGACAGTATTGTGGATTATTTTTGTCGTTTATGGTCTTGTGATAAATCTATGTAAAGTATACCTATTTTTATAAATATATAACCTGTGTGGTGTCCATTTGTAGTGTTGTCACTTGATTACTGTATGTGTTCACAAATGCTTTACACACTGCCTCTGAACTAAGCCTGTCTGCTCGTGCCAAGCTACCAAGAGGGTGAGCAGGGGTTCTTTCAGGAGTGTACCTACTTTCCCTGACTAGACTCAAGGGTCCCTATTTGGACAAAGGTACCTACCTCTGCCAACTAGAGACACCCAAATCTAACAGGGGTCAAACAAACGTTATAGTGGTTGAGATAGCTCAATTTATAACGAAACTAATCATGGTAAATAGTGTAAAGGGCTAGTTGGATGATGGCCCTTCAAGCAAATGGGAGTGTGATGATGTCACAGTAATGATTAGGAGCAAGCTAAACCATCAATTCTAGTTTTGATTGTATTTGAAAGGATACATATTATTGAGAGACTTTTTATGCAATGTAGACCAAGAGTCTAAAAATCAGTATATGGATGGATCTCTAATCAGAGGGTTGCGCTTAAGTTCTGGGTGGCACTGTTCAGAAAGGAAGTAGATGTTAACGTTTAAGAACTGAGCCCCATGGAATATTATCATTAAGTCCCGTGCGATGTGTGGACAAACGGTAAATCCACCGTTGTTCTTTTTCAAAGAGCGTCTGTTGGCTGTTTGAACCTGCATAAGGTTGCTCGATGATAGTCCAGCTCAGATCTTTCGTGGTGTGATTGTACAGTAAGAAATTATCTGTGAGTTTCGTGGTATTCTTGCGGCACCGAATATTGCTCCGATGTTCACATATTAGTTGTTTTATTTTCCGTGCCGTCATTCCCACGTACCTGAGTCCACAAGGGCATGTAATCAGGTATATCACGTTGGTAGAGTTGCAGTTCGTGTGGGACCTTTGTGACCATGTTTTCCAGGTTCCAGTGATAGTTGTTTTGTGGTAGAGGTTAGTTGGCAGACACTGCACAGCCCACATGGAAAATGTCCTGTAACTGGGGGAAGGCCCCATGTATTCAGAACCGTCCTGTCGGCATTTTTGTCCAGTTTTCTAGGGCGTGTATGCACGAGAGTATCCTTAATGCTCCTTGCTCGTTTATAGGAGAACAACGGTTTCTCCCAATTGTGATTGTTGCTCTCCAGGATTCTCCAATGTTTCCTGATGGATTTACTGACCGCATTGGAGGCTGCATTATACGTAGTCACGCATGTGAGAGGTATGGTCTCAGTAGTTCTTGCCGAGTTTACCTCTAGGAGTGCTTCCCTGTTCTGATTTCTAGCCCTCTTACAACTCTTCTTAAGTATCCTGTCTGGATAGCCTCGATTCTTCAATTTCACTGTGAGGTCTTGGGCCTGGGATTTGAAATCCATAACCTCACTGCAGTTGCGTCTGAGCCGTAAGTATTGGCCAAAGGGGAGATTCTCACGCAACGGGCGAGGGTGATAGCTGGAGAAATGGAGAAGATTGTTTTTAGCCGTTGGTTTATGATGCGTCCTGGTCCGGAGTTGGTTACCAACTTTGGTAATGACCACATCGAGAAAAACCATCTCGTCTTCTTTGTAGGAGTACGTAAACTTCAGGTTGGGGGTCACACGTGTTGATCCACCCAAAGAACTCCAAAAGTGTATTTTCGGTACCTTGCCAGATGATGAGCATGTCATCTATGTACCTTTTCCAAAAGGATACATAGGGAGCATAGGGGTTCCTTGTCGACAGAATATGTTTACACTCAAAGTCAAATACGTACAGCCCGGCAACACTAGGGGCAAAAGTGCTGCCCATAGAAGTGCCCGTCGACTGTAGGTAAAGCTCTCCCTTATATTCAAAAAAGTTTTTCTTGAGTGCGAGGGTAGCACATGAAACCACGAACTGGTTAGTGCTCATAATTAAGACAGCTCTCCGCCTATCCGAGGCTATGATGGTAGAGATTCAACTAACAGAAACACACTTCAGGACTACATTGACTGGATATAAAAAGAGGTTGGATGAATTAAACAAAGAAGTCAATGAATACAAAGACTCTCTGACACAGTCCAAAGCACAGAAGTTTCAAAAAGACTTGACAAGGTGGTCATACACTAAAACCTACCCTTATGCTAGCCCTGACTACGTTCCTCCAATAAGGAATGATTATAGTACATACGGCTCTGATGATGGCTCCACCACAAGCGGGTCAAGTGGGGACAGCTACAAGTCACGGCAATGAGGGAGAGGCAGGAACAGAAGACAGCAACATCAACAAACATGGCAACCCTTTCCACAAGCCGGTGGAGGTGGTTATCACAATCCCTTCCAAACACCACCCTTCCAACAAATGATGGGTTGGAATCCTGCTTTTATGCCACATCCCCAATTCCAACAGAACATGTATCGTCCTCCTTTTTTAGAGAGGGGTCGGAGAGGACGCGGCAAAAGGAGAGGTACCAACCAGGTACACTGGGAACAAGACGAAGCGGTAGGCGACAACACACAGAGCAAAGCTCGCGAACAACGAGCAGGACAGAGTAACCAGAGAGTTTAATTACCAAACTCTCTCGGTAATCCTTACGAATTATGAAAAAGCAGTCCTAGAAAAGGGTCTGGGTTTTATCCCTACAGCACGGCTGGATCGTTTCAAACTGCACTGCGAACTTTCGGAGGTCTTCCGCAAATTGAAACTCAAAAGTTTCTTTGAGAAGCAATCTATTGACGGGAAACAAACCCGTCTGGGCGACTCAGGCTTGAGGTTAAAATCTACCTTCACTCCACCACCACACACAGTACCACCAGAAATCACAGCTTTCGAACAGGGTGTCTTCAATGAAGTCGAATCCTTCCAAGAGACGCCTGTCTTCAAGAACATGAGGGCTAGTGAGTTCCAGGCACTCCAGTCACTGCAGTCCAACTCCAGCATTGTCATCAAATCAGCTGACAAAGGTGGGGGTATCGTCATACAAGACGCAGTGGCCTATGACAATGAATGTAGACGCCTTCTGGATGATCAGGCCAGCTACACCCGTCTTGCGACTGATCCATCAACTGAACTCCGGGCTATGATTTTTGATCTTGTGAATGAGCCTGAGACCCAGGGCCACATTACAAAACATGAGGCGGATTTTCTTACCAACAGCAAGGGTATTATACCATATTTCTATACCCTGCCGAAAACACATAAAAAAAGAACACCCCCGCCTGGTCGACCTATTGTGTCAGGGATCGACTCTTTGCTCGAACCCTTGTCACGCTACTGCGACTTCTTTCTTAAGCCATTGATCCAGTCGACCAGTACCTACCTCAAGGACACCAAGAGTTTACTGGCACTACTACAGGATATCGTAATTTCAGATGAACCATCATTCCTGGTCACAATGGATATAGAAAGCCTTTATACCTGCATACCTCAGGATGATACCATTAGAGTCATTGAGGCGACTTTGGAGACAACCACATGGGACTTCGTCACACCCAAGGAGTTCGTGGTTTCATGTGCTACCCTCGCACTCAAGAAAAACTTTTTTGAATATAAGCGAGAGCTATACCTTCAGTCGACGGGCACTTCTATGGGCAGCACTTTTGCCCCTAGTGTTGCCGGGCTGTACGTATTTGACTTTGAGTGTAAACATATTCTGTCGACAAGGAACCCCTATGCGCCCTATGTATCCTTTTGGAAAAGGTACATAGATGACGTGCTCATCATCTGGCAAGGTACCGAAAATACACTTTTGGAGTTCTTTGGGTGGATCAACACGTGTGACCCCAACCTGAAGTTTACGTACTCTTACAAAGAAGACAAGATGGTTTTTCTCGATATGGTCATTACCAAAGTTGGTAATCAACTCCGGACCAGGACGCATCATAAACCAACAGCTAAAAACAATCTTCTTCATTTCTCCAGCTATTACCCTCACCCGTTGCGTGAGAATCTCCCCTTTGGCCAATACTTACGGCTCAGACGCAACTGCAGTGAGGTTATGGATTTCAAATCCCAGGCCCAAGACCTCACAGTGAAATTGAAGAATCGAGGCTATCCGGACAGGATACTTAAGAAGAGTTGTAAGAGGGCTAGAAATCAGAACAGGGAAGCACTCCTAGAGGTAAACCCGGCAAGAACTACTGAGACTATACCTCTCACATGCGTGACTACGTATAATGCAGCCTCCAATGCGTTCAGTAAATCCATCAGGAAACATTGGAGAATCCTGGAGAGCAACAATCACAATTGGGAGAAACCGTTGTTCTCCTATAAACGAGCAAGGAGCATTAAGGATACTCTTGTGCATACACGCCCTAGAAAACTGGACAAAAATGCCGACAGGACGGTTCTGAATACATGGGGCCTTCCCCCAGTTACAGGACATTTTCCATGTGGGCCGTGCAGTGTCTGCCAACTAACCTCTACCACAAAACAACTATCACTGGAACCTGGAAAACATGGTCACAAAGGTCCCACACGAACTGCAACTCTACCAACGTGATATACCTGATTACATGCCCTTGTGGACTCAGGTACGTGGGAATGACGGCACGGAAAATAAAACAACTAATATGTGAACATCGGAGCAATATTCGGTGCCGCAAGAATACCACGAAACTCACAGATAATTTCTTACTGTACAATCACACCACGAAAGATCTGAGCTGGACTATCATCGAGCAACCTTATGCAGGTTCAAACAGCCAACAGACGCTCTTTGAAAAAGAACAACGGTGGATTTACCGTTTGTCCACACATCGCACGGGACTTAATGATAATATTCCATGGGGCTCAGTTCTTAAACGTTAACATCTACTTCCTTTCTGAACAGTGCCACCCAGAACTTAAGCGCAACCCTCTGATTAGAGATCCATCCATATACTGATTTTTAGACTCTTGGTCTACATTGGATCAACAGTCTCTCAATAATATGTATCCTTTCAAATACAATCAAAACTAGAATTGATGGTTTAGCTTGCTCCTAATCATTACTGTGACATCATCACACTCCCATTTGCTGGAAGGGCCATCATCCAACTAGCCCTTTACACTATTTACCATGATTAGTTTCGTTATAAATTGAGCTATCTCAACCACTATAACGTTTGTTTGACCCCAATTCCGGGTCTGACAATATCGATTTCTGAGAAAAATCGCTTTAACTGCACCATTCTTACTCTTTTGGCTTGCCTTTTGTCCGAAAATGTTTCTTGAGATTGACTAATAAAGTTTAGTTCAATGTCCCTACTTCCGTGCGGTCTAGTTGTTAATACATCGTAACCCGAACGTAGCGCGTTATACGCTCTCCGCCGGTGTCACGTGACCGCTAACCAGCATTTCTATCTGTGATTGCCGCGGATACGGCAATATTCGGGCCGAGGAGGACAGCGTTAGGTGACTAACGGGAGTGTGCGAGTATAGAAGTAAGTTTACTGGGGGTTCTGGATGGGATCCCTCTGTACCCATTGTATCATTATCTACCACTTACGATCTCGCACCATTTGTTTAGATCCTATCAGCATACCGATCCCCCCTCCCAGACCCATGACGTAAAATGAGTCCAGTTTTCATGTAAGCTGCCATGTTTTCCATGCTAGTGTGTTTCTACATGTACATACATATGCCCAAGCGCTTGCACCCATCTGCATAGTGCTGTAGTTACGTATATGTATGTTTTTATTAGGAGTACGCGTCACTGAGCACCAGTTAATGATTATATTACACATCCTAAAACGCGTAATTTTTGCGCGAAATTGCCTTCATCAAGAGGGCGAAATATACTACAGGGGATTTCCTGTAGTTTGGACCCCTCCACTAAAAGAAAAATATTTATTTTTGGAGTGGCTGTATCTAATGGACACGAGTGCCAGAGATAGGGGCACTAGTGGTGTCACAGTTTGGAAACGCTTCCCATACACAGCACGGGATTGCTTAAGCATTCCACACTATTTGGATGCCAGTTAAACAGTGAACCATTGATTGTACTGTACAGCTTTATGTGTGTCCTGTTTATCTTTTCTTACAGAGTTTAGTGGCCTAGGAAATCTCAGGAGGCCCCACTGGTAGAACCATGAGTTTTACCGCCCACACAGTTCCACTGGTTAGGGTGCGCCTTAGCGAGCGCATACCGCCGTGGAATTTCTTTCGGTCCTGATGAATGCTTAGCGAATTTGCACAGATAAGCTGAAACATGTTGACCATTTTTCATCACTTATTCTACTAAACCGGACGGCCCTGGTCAACCTAACCAGCCAGTCAACGTCCGTCTCACTTGTTTTTAATGGTCGCTGGTTTTCCACTATTAAAATTAGTTTTGGTTAGAACCGGCCACCTTTTAAAATTCACACCACTTACCACATTCACATCCCTGCACAAAAACCTGCTCCGCTGTAACTCAGGCGTCGTAGCACACAAGGGAGGCACTCGGCCTCTCTGGTGGGAACCCAATGATGAAGCATGTCACCAACTAGGTTGGTGAGTGAGGGTTCTTTTAAAGAATAGAGTTTTCCCTGTGCTGTTCTATTTTTTAAATATAGCAGTCACTCTTTTGTTGTTTTTGAGTAAACTCTCTAGGGTGAACAAGAGTGGCTATCCCTCTCTCTCTTGTTGATTTATATATATGTGTGAAAACTACTCCCAGAGCAGTAATATTGGCCTGGGTACGGGAGGTGTATTTCTTCCATTTGCAGGGACCAGCTACGGTGGACCTAGGAACTTCATTAACGTCTAAAGAGACCTGCCCCTTCACAAGTTAATATAAGGCAAGATGTGGAGAAGGTAAACTTTTGTTCCTCCAGCCAGACTGGCAAAAATTCCAGTGGAAGGGAAGTTACCCCCAGGGCCAGTTTTCAGTGACCACAGAGGAGGGGACTGCTAATTTCGCTGGCCACACCTCTGGGTGGGCTCACAGGCTCTTCCCAAGGGAGGAAGGGTTCCCCCACTTTGGATTTTATGAGTAGGGTGTACTGTGAGATTGTTTACAGTGGGGCAAACAGGAACTGCTACAGAAAGAGGGTATGATTGCCCGAGGGACCTTATTCAATTAATTAGCTGGTGCCAACCATAAATGTGGCACCCGCCTCAGAACACTCTCTGTCACTGCGGAAGAATAGAAGAAGGTCTGCACCTGCTGTTTGAGACCTGCGTGGAGACCTGAAAGGCTGGATCTGCTCCTTCTTGTACCCAGGACAAAGAGGTTGACTCCAAGGGTCAGCTGGCTCCTTTGTGGGTACAGGGACACAATAAGCTGAAAGAGGCCTTTTCCCTGAACTGCCCAGATGACCAGTATCAACTGGAATTGGCTGAGCTCCTATGTAGCTACAGGAACACAATAAGCTAAGAGAACTTTTGCATGAAGTGCCCAGTTTACCAGTAGCAACCTGAACGGACTGGACTGACTGCAGCGATCTCTCTATGGTAAAGTACAGGGAAATCTTCCCTGTACTTTACTGCAGGGAGATCTCCATCTGACTGAGGAGTCTCCTATGGTACAGTATAGGGAAAAGTAAAATTGTTTATGAAATGTCAAAAAAATGTGTTCAAATATTTAGCTGTTAAATGGCAATATAAATTAATGTTATATATTTATTTTAACGGTAGAACTAAAGAAAGAAAACGCTACAGCACCAATAACTTATTTTTGAATGAAAAATAAACTAATGAAAATACAGTAAAGTAAATTAAAATTATTTTCTCAAGCTAAAATTAAAAAATATATTCCCACCTAACGTAAAAAAATATTTTCTAATACTTTCTATTATATATTTTTTTAAAGTTTATTTATTTATATTTTGACTATTTCAAATAATTTAAATTAATGTAATGTCTTTTTGGTTGTAGTATCATCAGAAGGGCCACTTGTGAATAGCAATGGGCTTACACTTTTGTAGGTACATACACGTCCCTTCCTACTCCCCACAATCCTCCATTAGCCCTTCTTTATTCCTCCCTAAACCCCTTCCGTTTAGTAGTATTTACCATTTTCCGGCCACTCCCATCTGTCTCTCCCACATTTACTACTGAAACGTATACTTACATGTGCAGAGACTCCGCAGTCGGGTGGAGATCTCTCCACAGAAAAAGATAGGAGAGGCGGAGACGGAAACTACGTGCATAGGTTTGTGAATAGCATTTTGTAGAATGTATGTAGTACAATTGTGAATTTGCCACACGGTGTGCCAGGATTTCCAGATAAAGGTATGCTGAATGTGCTGACAAGGGGGCGAGCACATGGACAAAAGCAGGGGGACGTTGGAGGCAGAATCATGAGGACTATAAAGAAAAGAATTGCATTTGTCTCAAATCAGGTGTGAGTAGATCATCTTACCCTGGATTTAGTTTGCTCTCCGATGTTTGTAGTTTGAAATTTTAGTTATAATTACACAGTGAATCATATCAGAACTTTAAGGAAAACCAAGAATGGGTGAATTTACACACACAAAGAACTTTAAAACTGAAAGAGATGAGGAAGAGTAGAATTGGGACCAGGGACACGAGGTTGAAATAGAAAGAGAAGTGAAAACATAAAGGCTTTCCCAAAGCTTGGTTGTATAGCGTTCTCCTTTCACATATTCGTGAGCGATTGTATACATTAATGAAGCCCTCTGGATATTTATAGAGTAGGTTTCACGTACTGTGTAAAGAAGACTCTATGGCCTGGCTAGAGTCAGGGAAGCTGCATAGCTCTAGCAACACAAATGGAAAGTGACTGATTCGTAAAGTTAGAGACAGCGTAGAGCATGCATTTCAAGACTGTAAAAGGGGTACAACTAAAATGATGCATTTAAACTTTCATAGGGGCATATTAACAACGGACGGGGATAAATAACGCAAAGTGCGCTTAGCACTTTGTTATTTATCGCCATCTATCCCTGGAATTCATCGCCCTGGTTGCGCGTTATTAACAACGCGTTTCTCCAGGGCGATGAAAATTCCAGAGATAGCGGGGAAATCGCCGTTTTTCAGGGAACATCGCTGGTTTTCCAGCGATGTTCCCTGCAAAACGGCGATAACCTTGCTGATACGACCCTGTGGTCGTATCAAGCATAATCCACCCCCTATGTTAAGCATAGGTAAGTCAGGATTTTAGCAGAAGTTAGTTTTTGGCGAAAACCGCAGTTTTCGCCAAAATCTAACGTGTGCTAAAATCCTGTGGCCTGCCTTGTAAATATCGCGATGTGAACATCAGCGATATTTTACAAGGTAGTCCATCCGGGGTACGCCCAGTGACGCCCACTTTGCATCTCATTAGAGATGCAAAGGGAGGCGTCGGGAAAAAGGGTGCTAACATGCGATTATGCATGTTAGCACCCTCTTGTAAATAGGGCGATAGTTTTATCTCCGCTTTTTTGGCTTTTTAAACCAAAAAAGCGGAGCTAAAGCCCTTGTTAATATGCCCCTAAGTTGCTTCACATCTGACCTGAATGTGTATTATCTCTTTAAGGAAATTTAATTTTTAAGTAAACCAAATTTGTTTGCCAAGGCTATTTATTGGTGGTGGTAGTGGTAATAAAAGTGTGTTTTTCTAAAAGAAAAATACTAAAGAGAAGAGTACTGTACAAGGTCAGAAACATTCTGGGACATTCAGAGAAATGTTCTTTCCTACACTGGATGTTGGATATATAATACTACTTAATACTGCTGCCTCTTTTTCCGATCCTTTTACACTCATCCTCTATAGAGTACAAAATCGCAGTGGACCCTTTTTCGAAACAGAAACATACAGGTATTTTTATTTATTTTCTGTTCTTGTTGGTCGAGCGATTTGCTATTTTGAAATAGTATCTGTTTCCACTCTGAGGAATAGATTTCACAGGACTTTCCTATAAAATATTCTAAACCGGCTTGATTTCTGTTCGCTTGTTCAGGCGTGTCACGTGATGAACCAATGTCCAGGAGAGATATCTGTTTAATACAGAAAATGACAGCCTCTCATCTCTCTTCTAGAAGTCCATATTCATTTAAATTGGATAGGGGTTCTTGGGAATATATCATGTCATGACAATGATGTTTGGACAAAAATAATTTTCTTAAAGAAAAAAAGGCCATGAAAATAATATTTACTGCAAAAGTAAACAGATACTTTTTTTGTTAAAAAAAAAAAAAAAGATAACGTTTAATTTAAAGGAAGGGCTGTCTTTAGTTTAAGTATAAGCTTTATGATTAGGTGTACCGTTTTATAAGGGTTTTCCAGTGGTCTGTGGGCTTTGCTCACACTTCCTCCTCGTTCCCTGTGGTGCCGGCTCCCTTGTGCCCTGTGTTATCCAGGGCCGACTGGCTACCGGGCGTTTTGTTGTGCTGTCGAGCTGGGGGCTGATTTCACTGCAGTGGGGGCTGATTTCGTTGATGGGGACCTGCATGAGCTTCGAAATAAACAAAGCAAAACAAATGTTTTTAAGCACACGCAGGTCCCCATCAACGAAATCAGCCCCCAGCTCGGCAGCACAACAAAACGCCCGGTAGCCAGTCCGGCCCTGGTGTTACCCACCCTTTGCACCCTGAGATCATCACCAACTCCCATCCTGTGCTCACGGTCCCTAACATTAGGAGCCCTCCAGTAATTCTATGCACTCTCCCTTTGGCACTGGGGGTCCCTCTACGCATGTGCTCCCCCCACACCCGTTGGCTTTTGTATGGTGAAAAGTTGTTCACAAGTTTTTAACAAAGGGAGCGTTACTTCTACCTATATACGTAACATAAATATATGTGACTATTACACAATTTACAAGCATTACGCATAAAACAACTTTACCCATGAAAAGTCACACTTCTCAGACCTCTTAGACTATCACTGATGAATATAAACCTTGTAGAAAATGTAGTAAGCACAATTGGACGCTGCGTACCCGGGATAGAGTAAGAGATGGCTATCTCCATCTAATGTTTTGGGTACCTATTCCATAGGTGAAGTGGAGGAGACGTAAGAATATGGTAGACAGATGTACCATATCTATGTTATGTACCACACAGAAATGCTGATTATGCACACAATCAGGGGACATGTTCAAAATGCTTGGTATATATGTGAAATTCACTTATATTATGCATCAAGTATTGTCACAGTTTTTTTTTCCTTTTCTTAGATAATTGTAATAAAGTTAGCTTATATGGTTTTGTCAGTAAAATATGTCTTGAACATTTCACCTGTTAACCCACAGCCAGTGGTTCGTGGGAGGGATAAATAAACTATAAACCTTTGGAAAATGACACATTGGGGGATATTCTCAAGAACGTGTGTTAACTATCGTCAAATTCGCTTAACGCAACTTCTCACATCGCAGTCTATCGCGGGAAAATAACACTGTGTTAACGTCGTATTCCCAACACGGCGGTAACATGCGATAGTTTCGCGATAATGCGGAAAATGACCGCGAGTAACTCACCGGGACGGCAATAAAAATCCAAAGCCGAACGTGAAAAAAGTTGCGATGGACCCAATCGCGATAAGACAATCCGCGAAAAGCAGCGCCAGGCCTGCAAATCACACACGTCAGGCAGGAAAAATCACCATACAAGCAGAAAAAAGAAACACTAACAAAAACCGAACCACAGCGAAGCACAATGGAGGCAGCCGGAGCAGGTACAGAGGACGGCCAGAACCCCACAAGCCCCACGGAGGTCCAGCCTGGGACCCCGGGGACAGGGAAGGGCAAGGACAAGAAGAAGAGGAAGACGAAGTTCAGTCCGCAGGAAAACAGGATCCTGATCACGGAGGTGGTAGAACACCATCAACAACTGTTCGTCACCTCCACTGTGTCATTGGCAACCAAAAATGCAACATGGCAGTCCATCCTGGACAAGGTGAATGCAGTCGGAGTGCTGAGGAGGACAATGGAAGCGGTCAAGAGGTGCTGGAATGATGTGAAGCGCAAAACCAAGCAGAAACTCACCAACAACCAGAAGGCAGCAATGCAGACTGGAGGTGGGAGTCCAGAGCCACAGGAGGAGCTGGATGACATGGAGGAAATGGTGTCCACAGTCATCAGTGGGGAGACGGTGGCAGGAGTTGGGGGACCGGACACTGCTCAACATGACCGGACACAACAGCAACAGGGTGAGTAACCACCAGGGACTGGGGGGACGGGGGAGATGGGCACAATGGCACAATGGCACACATGCACAATCAAGAATAGCACACTGCACACCCACAATGACTCTGGGTCATGCCCCTGATCTCCTTGGCATACTGCAGCACACATAGAAACAGCAAGTGGGCCCCCATCCACAATGTGCACAGAGGGGGTACTCCCCACACATCACTAATCTCTCAACAAACCCATGCACATGTGCTGAACCCAGCAAAGCGGCGTGTCAGTGAGCCACACTGACAATGCAAGTGACACTGAATGACGAATAGCATGGCTGCAGTCAATATAACATGACATGTTGCACACCACGACACTGAGGTGGCTGAGTGTGGACCACATCCATAATGGAGCAGGTCACACTCTGACACATGGGATTGCACAAACAACCCCTGCTCTCAACAACACACCTGCGGACAAAACCATGTCCCACAGTCCCAACTCCCACCAAGAGCCCAATTTACCCAAGCATGCAACATCTCAGCACTGTAGAAGCACAGAAGTCAAGGCACACCGCCTGAAAGGGATAAGGGCCAGCCACATCAGAGCTGCAGGGGCGACTCTCCCAAAATGCAGCACACACACATAATATTCAGAGCACATCAACACTGACAACAATGTGGTATGAACTGCAACACATTCACAACAGAACAGAGGACCCAAGTGGTGCCACTTGTGTGTAGAAACTGGCCAATCACATTTGGCATAGCAGGGAAACGTGGGATGAAAATGTACAAGTACAAACACACATCCATGATGTCATCGAAATGTCCACTGTCCCGCATCAAATAGGCAGCTCCTCCCAAACAGTCACAATGTACATTGTCATGCAGTCTGTATGTAAATTTGTACGATGCGTCAACATACATGTGAACACAATGTTAAACTGCATCTACCCTTTACATTGCAGAGGGAGAACCAACACCTCCTGCAGAGCAGACCCAACCTCTCTTCACTGATGACGAAGAGGACCACACCACCATCGACCCCGACGCCCTCCAACAGCTCATGGACACCCTCAGGACCCCACGCCCAGGAGCAGGGCAGCCCAGCTGCATCGAGGAAACCCCACCCCTGCACAGACCACACAGCAGGAAGCACCTACCACCACGGCTGACTCCCAGGACCCCCACGAACAACACATGGCCTTCCAACGCCGTGTGTTGGAGTGCCAGGAGAAGGTGGCTGATCAGGTGCGGGTGGGGTTCGACTGCATGGCAGCCAAACTTGATGCCATACATGGGTGTCTGATTCCCATCAGGGACCACTTTCAGTCCCTAACGGACACCCACAGTCCGCTCCATGCTCTCCAGCGATCCATGGCTGACATCGCTGGAGTCATTATACTGAGACAAGAACAACTGTCCAGTCAGAGTGGCTCCAGCGATGTCTGCCGGGAGTTGGGACAGATGCGGGGGCTCATGGAGAACATGGTGCGGATGGCGGCGGACAGGATGGCTGCCATGGCTGCACACCAGCGGGATGTGGCTGGGGCCTTCGATGTCCTGCAGCACATCGTCATGGCATTGCTGCCTCAAGGCCTTGCTCAGATGAGTGCTGCTGCAGCTTCTACATCCACATCTTCGCCCCCTGATGTCTCAGTGCCTCACAGTGCGGGAGGCAATCCACCACCACCCATGTGTGAGGCACATGTGCCATCAGAGGACGAAGATGTGGGTGAACCAACCTTACTGGTAAGGAGGAGGCACTAGCATTCATCTCCGCAAAATGGCGGATTTCTGCTTGTTCCTGCCCTTTGCATCATCACCTTCCACTGTCCCCCGATACACTCTACGACACTTACCTTGGACCTCGACATGGACTGCCATCTCCTGTTTGGTTACCAATGACACAGCGATCAGACTGCGGACTGAACTCTTCCCCTTCTGATGTACTTGTCATTCCCTGAAGGACTCTGGCTGGCCCTCCACGGGCCAATAATGTGAAGTGGGGTTTGCATGGCCCTGTACTGCTCCAGCTGCAACACTTCACTGAATGTGTATTAAACATTCAGAATCGCACAGATGTGTCATGCCTTTGATCATTCACGTATGTGAGTATGGTTGAATGTAGGGTGAGAGATTCCCCCTGACGTCCATGTTGCTCATGTCGTGGAACTTGAGTGACAGGGTGCAACAGGGCCGATTGCGGTCCGGGTGGCGCAGTCACTACAACAGGGACACACGCATCAGTTACTTCCATGTCCAGCCCAGAACTGGAGCACGCTCAGAGCCCCGGGTTCATTGTTCCTACCCCTACGCTGGCCTGCCATACGCCAGGCCAGTCCACTCCGCTTACGCTTACAGGGGGGACGACAACGCTAAATGTCCCAGGTCGTCCCTGTAGTGATGTGCTGATCACTGGTCTAGTCGTCAGCATTCCACGGCCACTCCCTGAGGGCTCGTTCAGATCCACACCACACCCATCCAGCACAGACGTCACAGGACATGTGACCCTGCCAATCAAAGGGGCCTATCACGTCACATACCCCACTGCTGGTGTGGTAGTCCGGTGGTGGGGTCATGGGGGTGGTGGCGGTGGGTGTTGTGGCCCTCTTGGGGCTCCGAGCTGCATGATCAGTAGCTCCATGGCATCTGTTGTTCTTCTGGTGTGGCTGTGGGCTGGGCTCCCTTTTATGGTGCAGGTTGTCCTCGGACTTAACACCAGGTAAGAGCAAGTGTTAAATCCCTGCTGCTAACACGCCTTATCGCATGTTTTTGAATCTTATCGCGGATCTGGCTGGTAGTTGGGAATGTTGTGAAGTGGCGTTTTCGCGGCTTTTTGCACGGGAATGCCTACTCTGCATATCATTAGCGTTAGTTGCCGGTATCATTTGTGGCGATGTTTTTTGCAGCTGCTATCGCAGGAAAACTGGTGATATCGGCTGTTAGCACCTGCTTGTGAATGGTGCGAGAGATTTATCGCCACTTTGGCTGCGATAAAGTGCCGCTAACTCGGCGATAAGTCCTTGGGAATATGCCCCATAGAGTACAATACTGATTGGGAGCTAAGCAAGTCTTCCTATAGTCTGACCAGGGTGGTACATAGAAAGTATGGAGTACAAAATGTGGTTGAAGATTAGGCCTTCTTGCACGTCAGAGTCTTTGAATCAGTCGAAGATGTCTGTGAAGGATATTGTTTAAACTAATCATGCCGTTTGAAGTATGGGTGTGCACAAAAGTCAAAGCAATGAATATCAGTGATCCTCCGCCCCCTTTCTGAACAAAATGTTTTTGCGAAGGGCCCCCCTTCAGGCAGACATGCGTAGGGGTGATTACATTATTTTGAGTGTGGAACATGTGTAATAGGATAAAGCTTATTTAATTGTATTGAAAAGTGGGGGTTGTGCTGAGACATGAGAGGTACAGGAATGATTCATTCCTCTTGCCTGCTTAGTCCAGGCCCCTTCATTTCTCTGTCACTGCTAACTCATGCAGTGCTTCCACCAGGCCCACCCATTCTCCCTGAATTTGTATTCTGCCTCCCAACTCCAGCAGCTTTCCCTCCCACGCTCCTGGCACTGTTCGAACCCTGGGGACTCTTGCAGCACACTTTTCCTCCGGGACATAGTAGTATCTTCACCTTCATCTAGAGAGTATCACACTCCGTGGACACATTTTATCCCCCAAAAAGCAACATTTTGCCCATTGACATAAATGGACTACCCCCATGAAAATCTTCTTCCTTTTATCTCGATTGGTTTCAATGGGATCCCACTTCAAAACCTCTCTATCTCACCCACCGTGGCGTCTCAAAAGTTTGAGAGATATGCTCCAGGATCCAGTGGCACTTACCCCAGCCTCCTGCAGCAATTCCTTCCCTCAGGCTTCTTCAGCACTCCCTCAGTTCATGCTCCTAACTAGTGCACATCTCCATCCCTTTATGCTTAAGAATTCATTGTATTGTTCTTTATTGCACTATAAATGCATTTACATAACACTACCCTGATGAAGCAGGGTGCACAAAGGACAGTGGGACCACTCACGATTCAAGTGTCCTCATGGACCAGACTAGTCACACTGCTCATGGCCTGATCCCCTCAAAGGACGTGAAATGTCCCCTGGGCACCAGAGATAATATTTTGTCTAATTGTGAAAAAGTAAATGGATCCTGAAGCTGAGCATTCTGGCACAAGTCATACCTTTCTCAGACCTCTAACTACCCTCCACATTTCAGGTTCAAGTCAGGGGATATCCCTCAGATCTAGCTGTCTTCAGGGACATGATATTCTTTTGGGTACCAGAGATCACTTTTTTCTGACCAAAATAGAAAATAGAGTAGGTAGCTTACCATTCTAACATAAAGCATGCCTCAAACTGTCCATTGTCTACAATCCAGATCCCATTAAAGGAGCAAATTGGGGGAACTGCCCCTTAAATGGCCTACCTCAGGGGATATGAACGCCACTGTGGGCACAAGGGATGATTATTTTTTAGGGGTGGGTGCAACTGGCATAATTCTCTCTAGGGTAATTACTTATAATTAGCACAGAATTACTCACAATTATGCGTAATTGTTTGAACAGAGCAATGTAGTATTTAGCATTATTTTCTTAGTGCAAAATGCACCCTTGCATCTAAAATGGGCCTGAGTATTCATTTTGCTTTAGGAAAATAGCTCTAAATGCTACAGGACACAAACAGCAGAGGCCATCAGATGCTCTCTTTATTTCATTGATCCTGTGTTCCAAATTACTCTTAACTGCTCAGCCTGATGTAATCACGTAATTTCGCATCACAAGGGCAATGTATTATTACTGAAATTACTCAGATTACTCTGGCATAATTAAAATTTCTCCCAGAGCTACATTTTTCTCTAATGAAAAAGAAATAGAGCAGTGAGATGAGCACTCAGGTAAATAGCATGCCTTTCTACCCAACACTTGCACTTCAGGGATTCTAGGAAAGGTGATCAGGGGCATTGACACTTGTTCTGTTGTCTGTTTGTGGGGACATGAAATGCTCCTTCAGTGTCAGGGATTATTTTTGTCAATAAACAACGAAAGAGAGCAGGTATTAGAGCGTCCTGACACAAGGTCTGTATTTCTCTGGCCCTTACCCACCTTTTGCATCGATAGTTCTCCTGAAAATCTCAGGGGACTCACACCTAGTTGATTGCCATCAGGGAGAATGATATGCTCCAGGTATCAGAGAAAATTGTTTTGTTAAAGAGTAAAAAAGTAATGGTGTGGGACACAGAGGATATTGGCTTGATCAAACATCTCCCTGGCCCTCTACTCACTACCTACATTTCAGGTCCCCTGAGGGATCAGGTCAGCAGCACTGCCTATGATCTGACCACAGTGGGAAACCTTCATGCCCCCTGGGCAATAGGGATCCTTTTTGAGGAGACAAAAATTCTGGCACAAGGTGGGCAGATGCTGATGTAATTTAAAAAAAAAGAAACAGAGAATGAAGATTGAAATGCAGGCACAAGACATGCCTCTTCATTGGCCACTACACATGATGTCCACTTCATGCACCCTGCATGTCTTATTTCGTAATCTGCTTGACCTGTCAACAGTGAGGGAAATCAAACGCCACTTCAGTATCATGTATTATTTTTTGGCTAATAAAAACATGAAATGGTGCATGGAGCCAAGCCTCCTGACACAAGTCCTCCACAACTACCTACGTTACACGACCTAACCACATTGGGGCATTTCAACTTTATTCGATCCGCTCCGGGAACATGAAATACTGCTGCCGCACCGAGGATCATTTTTTCCTTCAAAGAAAAAAAGACTCATAGCAGGGTGCTGGATATGCCCCTTTCTAGCCTCTACGCACCAGCTGTACTTCAAGCACCTGGGGGGCCAGACACGGAGTGTTATATCTTGATTACATCCTTCAAGGGACCAGAAATGGGGGCTGGACATAGATTGTTATTTGTGAAACCAAAAAATAGGAATACTGTCTTAATTCCTTGCAGCATCCCAACAAACGAGATATCAATTAAACTCGAGCAGCATAATTTTGGCTCCACCCTTGCATGTCACAAATACATAACACAAATGTGGTCTTAGCACATGTTTTCTATGTGCCCTAACGATATTAATGTAAAAGAGTTGCACTTGACATCATTATCTAAGTGTATTCACTGTAGGATTAGAGATTCATAAATACACTGTGTGCCTTAACCGTATTAAATGATATACTCTCTAGAGACTTAACTGAATACACAATTCTCACCTATTAAAAGTGTGTTTACTTTAGAAATGACAATGATTAATGTAATGTGTGCACTGTTTCATATTTGCATTTAAATGTAGTTCTTCGTCAAGCTTATACACATGCATGCAACATTTTACTATATTCGTCATGTAATATGAATTTACTGTTTTATTCATTTGTGTTTGAATGTGCACATGCATATTAAATTCGCGCAATTGATTTAATACTTTAAGTTGTCCTGACTAGGCCTGTTTTCCATTCTGCATAAAATGCTATTTTCCTTTCCTGCTTGCATGTCTTTTTCCTTGTAGGTATGTTCACATGGTTTGTTAGTTTGAGAATAGATACAACACTGTAATAGTGATATAGAGAGCCTGAGAAGATCTTGACCAGTAACATGGAGAGTCAGAGCATCAACTGAAAGTGTCCACTTATTAATGTTGCAAAGGCTCATAGGTGACAATGGACAATACTGTTCCCATGTCTGCCTGAGAGAAAAGGTCGATATTTCAGCTCATAACCTGAGAATGGAAAGGACAATGGAGCCGCTGATGATGAAGACAGAGGGGTGTTACCTGGGATATTCTGGTGCAAATAATGGAGTACACACTGTTTGAGGTTACAGCTACTTTCCTTTGAACTTTGAGAGGTTTAGACCTCTATGCTTACTTATTGACTTTTGTTGAGTGTGGCTTAGGCTAACACTCGTCCCCTGTCCCCAGCAGACACTTGACCTGAGATGCTGACTCCTTCTTTTACTGCTCACACTTTTCTGCATTTTCCCTAATTTCCTGCATTTTCCTGACTTTTGAGATTCTTTATGTTCCAAAACCATTCTCCTTAGCTTAGATTTAGCTTAGATGATTTTTGATTCTAATCATGTATATACGAGAGAAGCAGATACTTTTCCTGAGCCCAAATCCTACTGCTGATCTTTTGTATTGGTGTGACTGAATTACTTGTTTGCCTCATACTGGTACACCTAAACTTGTTCAGGAGGTTGGGTTTCCTGGTTGTTATTCTCTACCTTTACAGCATTGTGCTGAGATTTGTCTATCCTAACTTGACTGCTAATTTGTAATAAACCTTCTTAACTATAGTCACTGATTCCTGGTCCTTATGGTATAGACAAAATGGTTACACTGTTAATTGAAATTGATTGATTTAATGCTAACTCCCTTCAACTCTCAGGCAGCGAAGAAAAGGTCAATTGAAGGACAAATGTTAGGAGGGTTGGACCAGTGCGCTGTACCAAAACCAAACAATAAATTGAGAAGAAAATTACCAAGAGACATCAGGCTATTTATTGAATAATATACCTCTGGACATTTGGTTAAGTTAGCTATTTAATATGGTCCCATTATAATTGGTGAATGTAATCACAATGTTTTATTGTTCATCACTATCAATACTCTGTGACCATTATGCTGCTTAAGGAGCAACTGTGAGTGGAGACAGCACAAACTCTCATAAGAATGGGTCACTTTGCACCATAAAAGGAGCTGAAATCTAAAATTAGAAAAACTATGTAGCATCAAGAGAAAAGCACAATGTGCCAAACACTAGAGTTAGATTTAAAGAATTAAATGGAGGAACAGAGGACAGATAAAACATACTCGTACCACTCCATTCTCAAGTATAGGAAATTATAAAGCGCATGAACCCCCCTCAGTGCTTAGTTGACTCCTGCCCAAACACAATTTGTAAAAGTCTTTGCACAAATATTGTTTAACATCATTA
This sequence comes from Calotriton arnoldi, assembly GCA_963921515.1. Taxonomy (NCBI): domain Eukaryota; kingdom Metazoa; phylum Chordata; class Amphibia; order Caudata; family Salamandridae; genus Calotriton; species Calotriton arnoldi. Next base: position 1,953,776 of record CAWUFW010002944.1, read on the forward strand.
TGAGAAACATAAATACCTGTATCGCTGAGGGATGGGTTTCGATATGTTAGAAATAGACCTGTATAAAATCACTTTTGAAGAAACCCTTTCAGTATCCATTGGAACTGGCAAGTTATTGACTTATAGCCAATTCATGCTTCCTGATCAAGGTCTTGGAGAAATAGATTACCAGGTAGTTGTCAAATCATCCGGAAATACACAAACATTTAGGGAACTATCCATCAGGCTTTCAACGGGCAAGGAGCGAAGAGTTGGCACTGAACCATATAAAAGAAGAGACTTAAAGATGGTGGATCATGGACATCCATCAATGCTACTGTTACTTGATCTACCCGATGCTTTTGATACTATCAACCATTAACATGAAATTCTAGCAAAATGATTAAGGATTGTGGCTTGAGTGAGGCTGAATTATTCAGGTCCTTTTAGATCAGTCACAAACATAGGTAATCACTACTTAGGTAATCAGTAATGCAGATGACACCTCTCTGCCCTGGGCCTAAATAATGCAGCCAACTCCACTTGGGAATTTGTGACCATTTCTGTTTATCCAAATAACAGTCGGCATATTCACAAGTTTGAAAAATTATTGTCTCACACAATAGACATATAAAGTACCATTTTTATCATGAGATGTGTGTTCATGGTGATAAACGAGACATTTCTAATTGGCCATATAATCCATTGTTATCTGAGAATTTGAGGAAAGTGCATTTTGATAGCAACAGATATAACGAGTGAGGAAAAGTAGTATAATACATGGATTCGCAAGGGTCTGGCTTTAGTTTTCAGTAACACTAGGGATTAGTAGGGATCTCAGTGTGCCAGCCAACCCGGGATCCAAATACTGCAGCAAAGCCCCATTTCTGGACCTCCAGCTGTCATTTGGATTGGCTGTTGTGCTCTTTTTCTGTCCCATGCTTTAGGCCTACCTATATCTGCAGGGTACTGGTTTTCAGAATTCTTGACATTCTTTTGAAAAGTGAGTTTCAATAAAATAATTTCTTCAAAAACATTGAGGATATTTAAAGTTTCTTCTTTGTTCTATGTCAGAATTAAAAGAAATAATCTTTCCCTTGATATCAAACCTCAATTGATATTATTTTCCATTGTGAATACTGCACTAGGTAGTTATAGTTAGGTCTGCTTTTCCATTAAAAAAGTTTTTTTGGTTTACTAATAACTTTAGCCCCGTTTGATGAATTTTCACTAAACTTTCCAAAAAAGTTCGTCCACCTCAGTTCCATCCTGGACAGTTTTGAGTTGATCTGTCAAGCGGAGGTCGAGAAAAAAAAGGGGGTCAGAAAATGCAAAATCCCCATGTATTTTGCATAGACTTCTTTAAGATGGGCTATGGCAAACACTGCTGGAATTACTCCAAATTTGGGAGAAAGCTTGATCTTGGTCGGCAGATTGTGCTTTTTGTAAATTGATGTAAATCCATTCAGTGTTTTTGGAGAAATTAAGGGTAAAAAATCGTTTGCCAGTTGGGTCCACAAGAGTTTTGAGAGACTTGTGGGAGTGCCAATTTAAAAATGGAGAGTTCTGATTGGTCCAGGGAGATTTATTTCCAATGGGCCATCTCGCTCTTGAGGGAGTCTGATTGGCTGCCAGCAACATGAGAAAATGTTGCAGGCAGCCTTTACAGGACTCAGGGACTTAGGGCCAGATGTACGACTGTGGACCGACGGGAAATCGGCCCATTTGCGGCCGCAAAATAGGTCTGCCCTATGTACAAACCCTAATTTGTGAGTCAGTAACCTATTACCAACTCACAAAATAGGGTTTCCAACTCGTTATTAGGAAAGGACATGCCAAGGGCATCCCTTCCTAATAGCGAGTCGCACTTCAATGTACGATTGTTTTGTGACCGCAATTGCGGTCGTAAAACACTCGCAGTTTACCACCCATTTCAAACAGGTGGTAAGCCACTAGCAAACGGGAAGGGGTCCCCAGGGGACCGCTTCACCTTTGTGACTGGTAGCGAAAATATTTTTTAACAGCAGGCAGTGGTCCCACGGACCTCTGCCTACTCTTAAAAAACTTAAACAGAAACATTTCATTTTTCTTTTTTAAATGCATCCCGTTTTTCTTTAAGGAAAACTGACTGCATTTAAAAAAAATGCTTTATGTAAAAAGCAAATGCAAAAACATTCAGCCCAATACAGAGATCTGGGCCTAAATCCATCGTTTGTTTGCTCCCCATGCCATTCCAGTTTGAACCCAGCAATATGCAAATCAGTCTTGACCCTGTGCCCAATGGGAACAGTCCAGCCCGAACTGCCAGGCCAGGTCCTCCCTGGACTGGAAACAAGTATCCGAGGCCGGTTTCTGGGTTTTTCCCCCTCATCAGCCAGGATAGCTTGACTCCAGTGGCATGGAGAGCACGGGACCCACGTCTGGGCATACCCGTCCCACTCGGGGTGACAAATGCAAAAACAGTTGATGGACAGAATGCAGAACAATGTCATACATTCAACCCAGTACAGAGATCTGGGCCTAAATCCATCGTTTGTTTGCTCCCCATGCCATTCCAGTTTGAACCCAGCAATGTGCAAATCAGTCTTGTCCCTGTGCCCAATGGAAACAGTCCAGCCCGAACTGCCAGGCCAGGTCCATCCTGGATTGGAAACAAGTATCCGAGGGCCGGTTTCGGGGTTCACCCCTCATCAGCCAGGATAGCTTGACTCCAGTGGCATCGAGAGCACAGGACCCATGTCTGGGCATACCCGTCCCACTCGGGGTGACAAATGCAAAAACAGTTGATGGACAGAATGCAGAACAATGTCATACATTCACCCCGGTACAGAGATCTGGGCCTAAATCCATAATTTTTTTGCTCCCCATGCCATTCCAGTTTGAACCCAGCAATATGCAAATCAGTCTTGACCCTGTGCCCAATGGGAAGAGTCCAGCCCGAACTGCCAGGCCAGGTCCTCCCTGGACTGGAAACAAGTATCCGAAGACTGGTTTCAGGGTTTCACCCCCATCAGCCAGGCTAGCTTGACTCCAGTGGCATGGAGAGCACGGGACCCACGTCTAGCCATACCCGTCCCACTCGGGGTGACAAATGCAAAAACAGTTGATGGACCGAATGTAGAACAATGTCATACATTCATCCCAGTACAGAGATCTGGGCCTAAATCCATAGTTTTTTTGCTTCCCATGCCATTCCAGTTTGAACCCAGCAATATGCATATCAGTCTTGACCCTGTGCCCAATGGGAACAGTCCAGCCCGAAATGCCAGGCCAGGTCCTCCCTGGACTGGAAACAAGTATCCGAAGACGGGTTTTGGGGTTTCACCCCCATCAGCCAGGCTAGCTTGACTCTAGTGGCATGGAGAGCACGGGACCCACATCTGGCCATACCCGCCCCACTCGGGGTGACAAATGCAAAAACAGTTGATGGGCTGAATGCAGAACAATTGCATACATTCACCCCAGTACAGAGATCTGGGCCTGAATCTATCATTTTTTTGCTCCCCATGCCATTCCAGCTTGAATCCAGCAATATGCAAATCAGTCTTGACCCTGTGCCCAATGGGAACAGTCAGCCCGAACTGCCAGGCCAGGTCCTCCCTGGACTGGAAACAAGTATCTGCGGACCGGTTTTGGGGTTTCACCCCTCATCAGCCAAGATAGCTTGACTCCAGTGGAATGGAGAGCACGGGAACCACGTCTGGGCATACCCGTCTCACTCGGTGTGACAAATGCAAAAACAGTTGATGGACAGAATGCAGAACAATGTCATACATTCACCCCAGTACAGAGATCTGGGCCTAAATCCATCATTTTTTTGCTCCCCATGCCATTCCAGTTTGAACCCAGCAATATTCAAATCAGTCTTGACCCTGTGCCCAATGGGAACAGTCCAGCCCGAACTGCCAGGCCAGGTCCTACCTGGACTGGAAACAAGTATCCGAGGACCGGTTTCGGGTTCGGTTAGGTCTGCCTTATGTACAAACCCTAATATCCCCACTGAGACCTCTCTCCAGTGAAATAACCATATATGTTAGCATGTGGGAATGGTTTTCCCTGTCCAATCACAGCTCTCCCCAGCATGACAGACACGTAAAGTAGTGTGTAGGGAAACATTGTACTCTCCACTAACACCTATTTCCAGGACAACATGAATGACTAGTACGGTGTGGGCAAGCAGTTGCATCTCTGCTAACACCTCTCTCTAGAGCAACAGGGATACGCAGTGGTGTCTGGGAAGGAAGTGACCTGTCCGCTAATACATTTTACCAGGGTGGGCGGTGTCTGTAATAGGCTTTCAGAAAAAAATGTATCTCTCTGCTTATACCTCTTCCTATGCTGACAGATATGCATAGTATGCTGTGGGGTGGAATTGCCCTGTTTGCTGACACACCTGCCTTTCATGATAATTCTGCGTACTACAGTGTGGGGAGAGATTGGCCCCTCTCCTGTGACATGTCTCTTGGATGATAAGTGTGCAAATTAGACTGTGGAAAGGGGCTTACCAATCTGGTCACATGTCTTCCCAAGATGACAGATGGACAAATAAGTTGTAGAGATGAAATTAACTCTATGCTTGGAAGTCTCTCTTGCAAAACAACGATATAGACTATGGTAGGGAAACAGATTGCCCTGTCAGCTGAGACATCTCCCTAGAGTAACATATGTGCAAAGTAGAGTGTGGTTAGATACTGTTCTCTATGCACATACCTCTCTTCATAGTGCTGAATGCCCATAGTAGAGTATAAAATGGAGTATCCTCTCTATTGAAAACTGTGGGCCTGATTCACAAAGGTAAACTGAGACAAAAGTATAACTTTATGACTTTCAGTATTCACAAAGGGCATTTACGAGTAGTAAAGTTAGACTAGACTTTTGTCTCAGTTTTGGTCCTAGTTAAACTTAAGACCAAAACTGATACAAAAGTCTAACTTTACTACTCTTAAAGGCCCTTTGTGAATACTGAAAGTAATAAAGGTAGACTTTCGTCTCAGTTTACCTTTGTGAATCTGGCCCTGTGTCTTGCACAACTGGTGTCCATACTTGATTGAAGGGATGTCAACTCTCTTTCAGACATCTACCAATGGCTACAGTCTTACGTAATACTGTGTGCACAGCAGGTGATCAGATTGCGTATTAGAGTATGAAGATGCACTGATCTCTGAGCCAATTCCTCTCTCTTCTATCAGAGGTCCCTAAACTACAGAGTGGGCAAGGACTGATCTCTCTACTAACACCTCACTGTTTCATGGCAAGTCACCATAGCTGCATAAGAAAATAATTGCCTTCTCCATTACCAAGTGTGTCTAGAATAAAAGATGTGCATACTACCATAGAGATACATATAAATCGAGCAGCATATTTACAGTCACTGAATATGAAAATGACAGTTTGGGTGACTATTGCAATACTATAATGAAATTGAAATTTCTAATAAGTATTATTAAGCAAAAAAATCAAAAGTAACTTTAAACTTTTTTATTACAATAAAACAACAATATTAACAAACTATATGAACAACTATTAAACAAACAAAGTAAACAACTACACAACTTATAACATTTTTTACACTCATCAGCAGGCGCCAATGTCTCCCCCTTTTTCCTTTATTTGCCTACTGGATTTTGATTCACGTAGCACTTTTGTCCAGTCTTTTAGCCACCTCAGCTTGCTGGTTGCAAAGGGTAATCAGTTCCCTGCTATTAGCAGGCTAGGTGGCAAGAAAGTTTCAGTGTATAAATTACAGCTCACAAAGCCTAGCTTGTGCAGAGTTAGCACATGCTGCTGAACTGCACAGCTGTTCAGTCACTTATCACATCCTTCCAACCTGAAAACACTGTGCTTCAAGAGGTAGGTATTGCTGAACAGCCAATAATCCTGCTTGTCTAAACAAGGCTCTATTTTGCTGCTTATGTAAATAGATATTTGTTTCCTCAAAGACAAGTTTCCATTTACCTCCTAAAAAAAGAAAATTAACAAGCATAAATTACACACTGATCAATAATTCATAACAGTGATACATCACTATATTGTTTAAGCTTTACTGAATTTTTCACCCACAATCACATATTTATATCTATTGCACCAGTAACTTGTTATTCCTTTCTCCACACCCTCACACAGTATACTTTTTTCACAAATAAATTATAACATGCCATCAAACCTTATTTCATAAATGTTTTTAAAGTAAAATATTCCTCTTGAGACACCTTTGCTAACACTCACCACAGTGTTTCACACTATAAATAGCAATATCACCACTCAAACATTTCATAGGGAAAAACTATATGTACTATGAGATCCATAACAACAACAGTACAGTTTGTGTATTAAATTCTTTGTTTTATAATTTGACAAGCACTGCTTCCTTTACTTACAAGTACACACATTTGTACATTTCATTTTTTAATACAATCTGTAAACCTTGCTCACATGTCTCTACATTGTAATTTGTACCTCTCAAAACCTATATTAACACATCTACACCTCTCCAAACAACCTTTCACTCTGTAAACACACTGTAAAATAACTGTACCAACATTAGCACACTTACTAGCACTCCACAACAATATTTTCGAAATATATTGCTTAATACCTGAACTTTGAGTTCTTTCTTTAATACAAATGACCATACCAGTCTATTTCAACTCCAGATAAATTAACTTCTGTTGAACACAGCTCAAAAAGATTTCCTTCTCCTCCAAAGCACCAAGGACAAACTGAGTTATCTCTGGTTCTGCACTCAATCACATCACAGCATTTCTACAACCATGCAACATGAATGGAAACTATTGGTTGAGGTTTAGCCCTTTTTTTTTTTACTTCTCCCCATATGATCTCATAAAACTCTTGTGGGATTGTAAAACACCTGTGGCAGGCTCAGTAATTTTCCATTTGTCTTGCAAGATGCTTGCAACATAAAAAAAACATAAAAAATAACCACCTAGTCATCACAGTACTTATCTCTGACACACTTTCTCTCAAATCAAATCAAATCAAATATTTTATTGTTTTAGACCTCCTCAGAGATCAACAATATAAAAATTACAGTATGTGCAATTGATAAAATTATTCAGAAATTTATCATCTTTGAAACAGTGGTAGAAAAGTTTTAAAAAATGTAAACAGAATATAGCATACAAATTCATTTGGTGGAATTCTTGTTAGGTCGGTCAAATCATTAATTCTGGAGATATTGAATCTAAAACATATAGGTTTTATAAAACGGCAGCGAGCTTCAACCAGGAGTTTATTTGGGCAGATGTATAAAACATGTGCAATGTCTTGAATACCTCCTCTACACAGATCATAAGATCCTGATTTATCAATTGTGTCTCCCAGTTTTTAGTGAAAGCTTTTAGAGGCAGGGTCCTTAATCGAAGCATCAATATGCAAAGTCTAACTCTATGGTCTAATGTGAATCTCCGATATTTTGGACTCATTTTGTATTCTACATTAGCTATATAGGGCCTGTAGTGGGATAACTGTGTGCAAAGTGCCTTATCAAGTTCAAAACTCAGTTTAATGGAACATTGAAAATGCTCCAGGGCAATCTCAAGATTTTCTTTAAAAGTGTTTTTTCCTGGACCAACCTTAAAAGTTTCCTGGTTTAAAAGCACTCTCAATGAGCCTTCAGGTGCGTGAAGCAAATTATAAGACAATCTAATTAGGTTTGCCAAGGCTCTTGAGTACGCACTGACTACTGTTAGTTCTAGTCGTAATACTTGAATGGGTCTCTTAGCCTGTGGTAGTGATCTTACGCAGTAACTTCCCTTCATTAAGATTTAAGGTATACCACCTTTTTATGGGAATATACTCTAATGCGTAAGTTAAAATAGGGGTGATCTTAGCATGCTAGGAGGGCGGAGAAGTGCCGACTCCCCGAAGATGAGTAGAATCTCTTTATTGAACTAAGGTGAGCTACAGCCTTGTGTTCAGTGCTCTGGGAGTGGTTCCAAGTGTCTGAGAAAAGACTCTACCCAGTAGGTGTACATTGTTACTACCTCGACTGGTCTTCCTCCAAACTTCTGGGCAAAGTGGCTGGAATTTCTCCTTCCCCTAAAGGGTACTACTTTAGTTTTTGAGATGTTTACTTTTAAGAAGTTATTTTCTGTATATCTAAAAAGAGCATCCATATTACGCTGAAGACCAATTGGGGTGAGGTCAAAAATAACAACGTCATCAGCGTATATTAATATGTGAATTTTTTGTGATGCTACTTTTGGCGGGTAATTGTTTACACATTTTCTCTCAAAAACAAGAACCACAATATTCATTCCTATTAATGGAGTGTATTGAGAACTCATCTACTCCTTTTTATCATTCACGATCCTGTAAGAGTCCCTCGAGATTGTAAAAATTAGTTAAAAACAATATACATTTATTTTCTTCACAGGAGTTATCCCTTAGACACCTTTTTTCTATAGTCGGTACACACACAACAGTCTCAACTAAAACCTCTCTCTTGGAACAAATTTTCTTTACTCTACAAATTTGTTTTTACAATCTAAAGAGTGTGGCAGCACCCAAAAGTCTGCCTTCAGCCAAGTATTTCTTTGTGTCTCACAAGAGTCTTGTGAGCTTGAGCATTTAGTGTATTTCTCAACAGGTCTGTACCCTTCAATGTGGACAGTACAGTATGTAAGCACATAAGCCTGTGCACTGACACCTTTCTCTATAAACTATTTTCTTTATCACCCCTACCTTTTTTTCAATGTCTGGCGAGATCGTTAAAAAAAAGTATATCACAAAATGTACACTCTCCTTCAATACAGTACTTACACCTTTACCTTCCTTCTCCTAGGACTTTATGAAAAAGTGACCACTCTAGTCCGAGCTATCCAACGGTATGGCAGCAGTATATAATAGGGAGTGACAAGAGAATGGATCCTTCAAGAACACCTTACCACGGGATAACCACTCTACATCGTAGGGTAACACAGGGACTGGCCATTCCACTGAGACCTCCCCCTAGGACAACAAGGATGTGAAATATAGTGTGGGGAAGGACTAGCCTCAACACTAAGAACTCTCTCTTGGAAGAAGGGTATGTGTGTAGGATGTAGGAAGAAAGTGGCCTCTACTCTGAGACCTCTCTCAGATTACAGGTGTGCGTAGTAAGGTGTCGGGAGGTAATGGCCTCTCCCCTGAGACCTCTGTTTGGGATGAAGGGTGCATGTAGTAGGGTGTTGGGAGGGATTGACCCCTATCCTTAGATGTCTCACTTTGATGATGGGTATGCGTAGTGGATGTTCTCTGCTTAGACCTCTCTGTTGAACAACAGATCTACAATTAGGGTCAGGGGAAGAAATGAGCTCTATACTGAGAGGTTTCTCTTGGATGACAGGCATACAGACTAAGTCATGGAGAGACTGCCGGGACAGCTGAGACATCTCCCCAGAGTGGTCTCTCTGCTCATACCTCTCTTCATGATAATGAATGTCATTAGCAGAGAATAAAATGGAGTATCCCCTCTATTGACAACTGTGTCTTGGACAACCAGTGTGCATATTTAAATGTAAGGACACACTCACCTCTCTCTCAGACATTTCCTTATGGGGGCAGGCATGTATAGTAAGGTGTACACAGAGAGAGACCTCTGTGCTGAAACCTCTCTGCAGACTAATATCATATATAGTAAGAAATGCAAAAGAACTGCCCTCTCCAGCAGCTGACAGCAGTGCGTACTATACTATGAGAATGCAATTGCCTCTATGCCAAAACCTGCCTCTTGTATAAAAATGTTTTATACTACAGAGGGAAGAAGCACTAATCTCTCCATAGTACCTTAAACCTACTTATACATGCAGTAGAACAATTATAGTTCTTAAAGACGAAACTGCCACTTTAAGTCAACATTGCAAGACTGTATTATTGAAATCTTTAATAGCTATTAAGGAAGGAAATATGAACAATTAATCAGTGTTTGTTAAACGTGGCTACTCACCCCTGAGGGTCTCAAGGCGTTGGGGGGTCGGGGGGGGGGTGCGGGCTGCAGGTCCTAATGGGTGCTGCGGTTTAGTCGAAGAGCCCGGTCTTGAGATCCTTCCTGAATTGGGTCCGTGAGGGGGATAGGCTGAGGTGGAGAGGCAGGGTGTTCCAGATTTTGGAGGTGAGGTAGGAGAAGGATTTTTCTCTGGTCCTGGTCTTGCAGATTTGCAGCATGCAGTAACTTTTAACATTTTATTATAAAACTATTTAACAACATTACAAACAACAACTACATTAACAAACAACAACAGTAAAAACAATTTTTTTTAACCTATTTTGTACATTTCCTGTTCCCTCCAATCACCAGGCACCAACACCTCCTCCTCTTTTGCTTCATTTGCCTACTGGATTTTGATGTATGTAGATCTTCTTTTTCTTTGTTTCAGCCCTCTTAACCTGCTACAAAATATCTGCTTTCATTGTCTTTTTCTGGCCGGCTTGGTGGCAAAAGACTCTCCTCAAATAAAATAAAATTTGCAACAAGTAATTTACCCAAGAAATTAGAAACAACCAGTGTGTTACATCATTACAGGAATCTACACCTACTCAAGCAGATAACCCTCTTTTACTAAATAAAGCACATTTTTGCTGTTTAAATAAGCAGATCATTTTGTCATCAAAACAAGTAGAGCTACACAGAATAAGCTTTTCCAAGTGTACAAATGTCGCTAGAGGCAGTCACAAAAATATCAATTGTGCAATTCGTTTTTTCTCAGACTTTCCACATAGTTACTGTCCCTCTTTCTTCCAAAGTGAACCTTTTTACTTTTCCTCCTCCATATATTCTGTGACATGATACTTCTGTTTTTCAAAACTTCTGTTTTCCATTTTCCACCTGTGCATAATATATTGTGTGGAGGGACCAGCATGTTCATTGAAACCCCTCAATGGCATGACAGGTGTCCATGGTAGGATGTCTGGATGAGCTGGCCCCTACTCTAAGACCTCTATCTTTGATTACAAGTGTACATACTAGAGTTTGGGGAAAGACTGGCCCCTCCACTGACACCTCTCCCTTGCATTACAAGTATACATAGTAGGGTATGGGCAGAGATTGGCCTCTTCACTTACACCATTCATTTACATCACAGGTGTGTGTAGTAGACTATATAGGGAGGGCCTGTCCTCTCCAGTCAAACCTCTGTCCTGCATAACGGGTGTGCATACTGGAGTATGTGGAGGGAGTGAACTCTCCACAGACAGCTCTCTTTTGCATGACGGTGTGTGTAGTAGAGTATACAGAGTAACTGGCCTCTCCGCTGAGACCTCTGTCTTGGATAATTGGTGTGCGTAGTAGGGTGTGTTGAGGGACTGGCCTCTCTGCTGACACCTCTCGCTGTAATGATAAGTGTGCATAGTAGGTTGTGGGAAGGGATTGCCCTCTCCTTCTAGACCTCTCTCTCAGATGACAGATGTGCATAGTAGGATGCAGAGAGAAACTGTCCTCTCCTTTCAGACCTCTCTCTCTCAGATGACCAGTGTGAGTCATAGGATATGTGGAGGGACAGGCCTCTTGGCTGAGACCTTTCTCTGTAAATATAGGTGTGCGTAGAAAGGTGTGGGGAGGGACTGGGCTCTCCTTTCAGACCTCTATCTCAGATGAGGGGTGTATATAGTAGGATGTTTGGTTGAACCTTAGCTCTTCTCATAACTCTTCTCAAACCAATGAGCATAAATAGTAGTGTCTGATAAACACATACAGTAAGACTCTTTCCTACCATAACAAGTATGCATGGCAGAGTGCATTCAAACATCACCTACTCCATCCTACTTTTCACGATCCAGCAAGAGTCTCTAAAGATCGTAACATTTAAAAATAAAAGGAAAAGCAGACCTAACTATAACTACATACTGGCAACTGCCAGTAGGTTAAAAAAAAAAAATATATATATATATAAATATATATATATATATATATATATATATCTCACACAAAAGTTCACCTTTGTGAGAACGCCTGCACACATGGAATACTTCTCCTTCTTTATTGCGGGCTGCAGTAAAATCGTGCTCACACCTTCGGTAAAAGCGCCATACGCGTTTCGGGCAATGCACTGATCACTGGCAATGCAACAAGAGTCCCGGCAGCCATGATTAAGTACCACTTGGACCCGCCCCAGTGGGCTTTCAAACCCCAATGCCTTGTGGTAGTGGTAGTTCCATTCATTCCGCCACAGTGGGTGCTGCCAAGTCTATTTGCATGAAATTGTCTTACCCAAGTGGGTTAACTTCAGGAAAAGCCATCGACTTTGTTGCCATCTCAAAGTCCCACAATAGCGGACTCCCATGTCCACACAGCACTTGAAACTTCAGGCGCTGTAGGTCCGCTGTTGTGCGGCGGGGCGTTCTCGCGACGAGGCACGCCGCAAATAAATCTCACACAAAAGTTCACCTTTGTGAGAATGCCTGCACACATGGAAGACTTCTCCTTCTTTATTGCGGGCTGCAGTAAAATCGTGCTCACACCTTCGGTAAAAGCGCCATACGCGTTTCGGGCAACCTTAGCCCTTGATCACTGGCAATGCAACAAGAGTCCCGGCAGCCATGATTAAGTACCACTTGGACCCGCCCCAGTGGGCTTCCAAGCCCCAATGCCTATATATATATATATATTTATTTATTTTTTTCACTGAAAAAAACTAAGGTTAAGGAAACTTTATAGTAGGTGAATTTGTCAATGACAGCATTAATGGTTTAAAAAAAAAAAACAGAAGTTTACCAGTCCAGTTATAGTTAGCATTACTTACTATAAGTTGCACCCCCATGCGCTGCTTATGACCTCACATATGGCATCATGACGTTCTATGACATCATTTATGACAGCAATGATGACATCTCAAATGACATCATTGATGACTGCCATCTGCACACAGAGTTCCTCTTGAATACAATGATGTATAACATGTTCAATACCTCTACCTATAGCGCATTAGGAGCATATGTGTTTTGTGAACACTTACACCCATTAGTTTGACCCAAGATGCACAAAATTAGGTAGAGAAGCAATATGGTATTTACCGCCCACTATGTAAACGATAAAACAAACTAACACACTCATTGGATCACAATGTTTCCGGCCTTGGGGTTGGGCACCCTGGGGCTTCTGGAGGCTTAGGAGGGGGTCCATGCAGTACTGTTCTTCAAGTGCACAAAAGAATACTGCAACACCTGTGAGCTGTAAAGAATTGTGATACCAGTTATCCAGTGGCCAGGCACTACCATGAGGTTCATGCTGGAGATGAGAAAGACCTCAGATATAGTGTGATTGATGGGGTGAGACAGGATGAGAGAGGAGGGAAGAGAGAGAAAATGAAATGACACTTGAAATGCTGCTCTGCATTCCTGTATTATTTTAACATAATATTGTTTTACGTTTTTAGCCCGACCAGCAGCTGCTAGTAGTAAGGGTTGCCATTTCTCTTTTAGAAATATAACCTTTTTACTTTATTTGTGATTCCTTACAGGGTAGTCAGAATGTGGCGAACAAGAATTAAGAGTTCTTGAAGACTACTTAGAGCACCGATATGGAAAAGGAAGCCTTAGTTCCGGTATCATGGAACTTGGTTAGAGGTGATTGGCCCACTCGGGCAACACTGGCCTTTGAGTAGTTTATTTTGTTATTATAATTTTTCTTTTAAGCAGTTTTTATGTGATATAGTACTCTGAGTAGGCCCACTTGGGCTCGATTGAGCGCATTAGTTTGTGACACAGGACAAAATTTTACTCACTGTATATCTGCTTCTACTGTTCTAAGTTTTCTCTTTGGATTTGATGGACAGCAAGTTTATGTCTATTATTTATCCAGGACTCTGAATATGTTTCACTTTTACTTTAACTTTCTCATAGTGAATTTTAAATGCCTATAATTTATGAGATTATTTGAATTTTTTTTATGAATTAGAAAAAAGACTACCACAGAATTTCATGTAGAGAAACCATGTGTTTGTATAACTGTTTCATTTCTATTATTTTGTGATAGTACATGTGACTATAAAAGCATTGAGAAAATGGTGGAACATTGTTGACAAAGGCAGAGAGCCAAAACGTGTCCATTATAGACCATTGCTGCAGCCTAAACTTTCTAAATGAAATTATATATATTCACTGAAAAACAAAGGTTAAGGAAACGTTATAGTTAGGTGAATTTGCCAATGGCAACATTAACTGTTTATACTAAAAAAAAAAACACGGAAGTTCACAAGTTATAGTTAGCTGCACTAACTATAATGTGCACCCTCGCCATGCTCTGCTTTTGACCTTACATATGGCATCATTCATGACGTTCTATGACATAATTTATGACATCACTGATGACATCTCAAATGACATCATTGATGACTGTCATCTGCAGACAGAGTTCCTCTTGAATACAAAGATGTATAATGTGTTCAATACTCACAATTTGCGACTCGCACAATGGAATTTACAACAGTGACCTGCCTCATTAATATTCATGAGGCAGGTCGCAATTTGCAACCCCATTGGGAATGGCCAGCACTCACAGGGATGGTGGTCTGCTGGGGTCAGCAGACCACCATGTCTGTGACTGCTTTTTAAATAAAGCATTTTTTTTTAAATGCAGTCCGTTCTCCTTAAAGGGAAATGGGATACATTTAAAAAAGAAAAATGAAACGTTTCTGTTTCATTTTTTATGAGTAGGCAGTGGTCCATGGGACCACTGCCTGCTGTTAAAAAATATTTTCGCTACCAGTCACAAAGGGGAAGCGGTCCCCTGGGGAGCCCTTCCCATTTGCGAGTGGCTTACCACCTGTTTGAAATGGGTGGTAAACTGTGAATTGTGGTCGCAAAAAAATCGTACATTGAAGTGTGACTCGCTATTAGGAAGGGATGCCCTTGGCACGTCCTTTCCTAATAGCAAGTTGGAAACCCTATTTTGTGAGTTGGTAATAGGTTACCGACTCACAAACTTATTATACCCACTATGGAAATGGGAGGTCTTACATGTGAGGTGAGTACCTTCCCCACCCTACCATGCATACTCCTGAGCCTGGGTAGAGATGTAATCGAAGAAACTGTGGGGTCGATTCCGATCTCGGCCGGAAGCGCACCTAACAGTATTCGTCCGGAAAAAATACAAGCCGAATGCGTGTTTCCCGACCGATTCGTACACTCGTCCGGACGAACAAGTACGATGCGTATAACAACCCAGTTTCCGAGCGAGCCGTACTCACCCAATCCAGCTCCTGTTCCCCGCCCGAGCCGGATCCGTAAACGCTGATTCGAGCCGCACGGAAGGAAATACACAGCACCATCCGGCCGGACTAGTACGATGCGCATTCCGTGCGCGCCGAACCCGTCGCTACGTCAGGCACGTCTGAGCATCCAGGCGAGCCGTACATAAGCTCCGTTGTGCGCCACAAGACGATCCACGGCTACAAGACGAACAAGCCAGCGACAAGTACGAGTCAAAGACACGAGAAACCCGAACGAGACGATCCAAGCATGAATCCCATTGCGCAGGTCCTACCTATACTCTACATCTATTACCGGGACCGGCACGGACGCGTACGGCGCAGACGGTAAGTCAAACACCAACAATACAAACAAACTACACGTACCCGAAATATGTCACACACACATAGGGATGCACAAATGACGTACACAAGCAACAGCAGAACCATAGGGGTGGGATGGCCAACACCAATGCCATACACACCCATAGGGGGATGGATGCCTACCACTAACACCACCCTACCACCAACCACCCCTACTCATGGGGGGCTAGATGCCTGCCACCACCACCACCCCTACTCAGGGGGGGCTGGATGCCTACCACTACCACCACCCCTACTCAGGGGGGCCTGGATGCCTGTCACTACTACCATACCCACCCTTAGGGGCTGGATGCCTGCCACTACTACCACCCATACTCAGGGGGCCTGGATGCCTGTCACTACCACCACCCCTACTCAGGGGGCATGGATGCCTGTCACTACTACCATCCCCACCCTTAGGGGGATGGATGCCTGCCACTACCACCACCCCTATCCAGGGGGGCTGGAAGCCTGTCACTACTACCATCCCCATCCTTAGGGGGATGGATGCCTGCCACTACCACCACCCCTACTCAGGGGGGGCCTGGATTCCTGTCACTACTACCATACCCACCCTTAGGGGGCTGGATGCCTGCCACGACTACCACCCTTACCCAGGGGGGCCTGGATGCCTGTCACTACCACCACCCCTACTCAGGGGGGGCTGGATGCCTGTCACTACTACCATCCCCACCCTTAGGGGGATGGATGCCTGCCACTACCACCACCCCTACTCAGGGGGGCCTGGATGCCTGCCACCACCACCACCCCTACTCATGGGGGGCTGGATGCCTGTCACTACCACCACCCCTACTCAGGGGGGGCTGGATGCCTGTCTCTACTACCATCCCCACTCATGGGGGGCTGGATGCCTGTCACTACTACCATCCCCACTCATGGGGGGCTGGATGCCTGCACTACTACCATCCCCACTCATGGGGGGATGGATGCCTACCACTACCACCACCCCTAATCATGGGTGCCTGGATGCCTGTCACTACTACTATCCCCACCCTTAGGGGGATGGATGCCTGCCACTACCACCACCCCTATCCAGGGGGGGCTGGATGCCTGTCACTACCACCACCCCTACTCAGGGGGGCCTGGATGCCTGCCACCACCACCACCCCTACTCAGGGGGGGCTGGATGCCTGTCACTACCACCACCCCAACTCAGGGGGGGCTGGATGCCTGCCACTACCACCACCCCTACTCAGGGGGGCCTGGATGCCTGCCACCACCACCACCCCTACTCAGGGGGGGCTGGATGCCTGTCACTACCACCACCCCAACTCAGGGGGGGATGGATGCCTACCACTACCACCACCCCTAATCATGGGTGCCTGGATGCCTGTCACTACTACTATCCCCACCCTTAGGGGGATGGATGCCTGCCACTACCACCACCCCTATCCAGGGGGGGCTGGATGCCTGCCACTACCACCACCCCTACTCAGGGGGGCCTGGATGCCTGCCACCACCACCACCCCTACTCAGGGGGGGCTGGATGCCTGTCACTACCACCACCCCAACTCAGGGGGGGCTGGATGCCTGTCACTACTACCATCCCCACTCATGGGGGGCTGGATGCCTGTCACTACTACCATCCCCACTCATGGGGGAATGGATGCCTACCACTACCACCACCCCTAATCATGGGTGCCTGGATGCTTGTCACTACTACCATCCCCACCCTTAGGGGGATAGATGCCTACCACCACCCCTATCCAGGGGGGCCTGGATGCCTGCCACCACCCCTACTCAGGGGGGGCTGGATGCCTGTCACTACCACCACCCCTACTCAGGGGGGGCTGGATGCCTGTCACTACCACCACCCCTACTCAGGGGGGCATGGATGCCTGTCACTACTACCATCCCCACCCTTAGGGGGATGGATGACTGCCACTACCACCACCACTATCCAGGGGGGGCTGCATGCCTGTCACTACTACCATCCCCACCCTTAGGGGGATGGATGCCTGCCACTACCACCACCCCGACTCAGGGGGGCCTGGATGCCTGCCACTACCACCACCCCTACTCAGGGGGGCCTGGATGCCTGCCACCACCACCACCCCTACTCAGGGGGGGCTGGATGCGTGTCACTACTACCATCCCCACTCATGGGGGGATGGATGCCTACCACTACCACCACCCCTAATCATGGGTGCCTGGATGTCTGTCACTACTACCATCCCCACCCTTAGGGGTATGGATGCCTACCACTACCACCACCCCCACTCAGGGGGGGCTGGATGCCTGTCACTACTACCATCCCCACTCATGGGGGGATGGATGCCTACCACTAACACCACCCCTACTCATAGGACGGGTAATGCATGACACAACCAGCATACTCCCACATAAGGAATGACAGAAAATTACATCCCCCCCAACACCATGACAAGCGTGTGTAGTCTGTGTCAAATGCCTACAAGACTGAACATGACATTGAACATACAATGTGACCCCCTATCACATGTGTCACACATAAATGTGTGTGGCCTCCACAATGCAAGCCGATCATGGCCACTGTGGCAATGGGCTCGAACACCCCATCCCCACAGTGACCAAAAGGGAAGTGTGGTGTCCATAGCTGATGCACATTTTTGAACAGTGTGGCAATGGGGCCTAAAGCCCCATCACCACAGTGACCAAAAGGTAAGTGTGGTGACCATAGCTGATGCACTTTTTGAACAGTGTGGCAATGGGGCCTAAAGCCCCATCACCACAGTGACCAAAAGGGAAGTGTGGTGTCCATAGCTGATGCACTTTTTGAACAGTGTGGCAATGGGGCCTAAAGCCCCATCACCACAGTGACCAAAAGGGAAGTGTGGTGTCCATAGCTGATGGACTTTTTGAACAGTGTGGCAATGGGGCCTAAAGCCCCATCACCACAGTGACCAAAAGGGAAGTGTGGGGTCCATATTGGGCCTAAAGCCCCATCACCACAGGGACCAAAAGGTAAGTGTGGGGTCCATAGCTGATGCACCTTTTGAACAGTGTGGCAATGGGGCCGAAAGCACCATCACCACAGTGATCATAAGGTAAGTGTAGTCATGGTAAAAGCTGCCAAAGCCAAACTGCATGGATGAATCCTGGTCACACAACAACAAACACATCAGTGGCATAGTAGTGCTTGTGTCCCATAGCAACATAGATTGGTCGAGGCAAACAGTGCAGTGTCACTGAAACATCGTTTTGGCCATGTGCATACAAACATCACACATGGGGGCCCACATTGTCAACATTCACAAATAACACAATGACAGAAGTGACCATCATAATGCTGACCCACATATCTGCACCAATGGACACACAAATGTAGATATCCTGTGGAGACTGTAGATGTGAGGTGAACAAATACCATACCATGGCAGCAATGGGACATACAAACCATGATTATTGTGCTGACTGATGACCTAGGAGTCCCAGGGACAGCAGGGGAAAGCCACCAAACAACATACAGCCAATGGCACACTCAAGATATGCCAATGCGGTGGTGCTAAGGCACAAACACAAACAGGCAGACTCACACTGCATATCAAACACAACGGGTGAGGGGGTGTGTGCCAGTGTCCCCAGGCAACCACACAACACATGAGGAGGCCTGAATTCCAACCACACAGATGTGTATACAGTGCCATACAAAAGTTACTCATGGATCGGATACCCCTATGTGGGCAATCAGGCATTGTTAGATGAGAGGGAGCCCAAATTACACATGTCACACAAGCTTGTAGGAACAGCAACTAACACAGCAAGAGACAGACCCACCACAGCACTACCCCCAGGGACCCCACATTGTGCTGACACTAGCCTGCATGATAATCCCACTGTGATGACAAAGGTAGATGTCGTTCACACTGTGAACCACAGCCATGTGTCCTGAGCATCAAACTACCATCACACCTACACAAGCTCTAATCAATCAGCACGGCCTGCCAGCCAAGGCCAATATGGAGGTAGGGGTCTAGCCATGCAACAACTCACATTTGCACACACTCAACACCACACACCCTGATCTCCACCAATGTGCAGCAGTGAAGCTCACATGGACTGGTGACATTGCACATGCACCCATGACAATACCAGGGGTGGTGGTGGGAACTAAGGTGCAGAAACCCATCACACATGGCCAGTCAACAAGACTCGTCAATGTCTGACACATAGCACAGTACGCCGTACATGGGCATGATGTGAAATCCACCACAATCAATGGGATCCTGGCCATAGTCACACACCAACGAAGAAGCCAAGGTGACACACTAAGAACACACGTACACAACTTCCAACATTGCAGCTCTGACCCTGAGGAGTGGCAGCAGTCACACACACAACGTGTCACAATCACTGAAAGCTACCACAAACTGTAAATCACATGACTTGTGTAAACAACAAGTGCCAAGGGGAATCCTGAATGTGTCCCATCTGCGTTTGACCACATCCCCAGCCCTGACAACAAAGACAACCTGGGATGACAACCTCATGAACATTAGTTTGCCATGCACCCACATCACGGAGAAACCAGGTCCAAGATGCTGGATGAACACAGAACAACTCAGCAAGCATCACAAACAGGAACATCCCTAGGGACACAGCCTGTGTAGGAAAAGGGAAGGGAACACGCACAGACATGCTTACACAACACACAACACAGGCCCACGCAATGTCACCGGATTACACACTGCCATGAGGGCACTCCACTCCTGTGGAAGGTCCGCTGTGCCAAACCTTGTCTGTGCACGACCCAAACATGTCAGCAGAACACTCCGTCAGTCAGTCAACAACTACAACACACAGAAGGCTCTGCTCACATCAGCCTGGGTACGGGAGTGTCACGTCAGTCATCTGCATACACCCAAAACACGTGTCAAGCAAGTTGCACTGTATACACAGATGAGTCCTTCGACATTGATGTGCAAAACTGCATGTCCAGTGGAGCTGGGCACACAGTCAGGGAAATCGGAACATTGAACAGTGGTAAGCCCACCAGATGTGCATCAGTGTAAGACAAAGATGTTCATTTACAAATGCTAAACGTACATCCCTGTGTCAAATGCTGAACATTACACCCTCAGACTGCAGCAAAGGATGCCATAGATCCAGACTACAACAGGACACATATCCCATGGACCACATGGAGTCCATCACAGCAACACTTCATTTTCCTGATATGAACACTATTACAACTGCAAATGCAGGATGCTACTCATCCACATCATGTACATCAAAAGAAAACCCACAATTAAACTAAAAGAGGCTTTATTCAGCAAATGTCAAGGAAAACTCTGAAGTCCAAAAGAAACTAAGGCAAATGGCCAGTCCAAAATCACAGTCCCAACAGGGTGATAAGTGACAACTGGTCACCCATTGCTTGCCAGCACTGGTGCGGATAGGGGACATCCCCCTTGGAGGGGCATACAAGGGGCAGGCCAGGCACCACAGGGACAGGATCAGGGGATGGCAGAGTGAGGCAGTGAAGGGGTGGTGGGTACAGGAGTGTCACCGGCAACTGCAGTGGAGGTGTCTGACTCAGGGGGGGCCGGCACCACTGTGGTACACAAGTCAGTTGGTGTGGGTGCTGCAACCACTGCAGTGGGCTGGTCTGATGTAGTGGACTGGGTCCCCACTGCAGTGCCCGAGTCAGACGGGGTGGTTGTGGACTCCACTGCAGTGCATGACTCCAAGGGAGTGGAAGGGTGGGCAGATGAGGTGGGCAGGACAGAGGGGGGGACCCGTTCTCCACACCAGTGGCACTAACAGGCAGAGCATCTGGGTTGGGGGTGGAAGAGCAAGTGGCAGGGGGGAGGGCCTAAGCAGTCTGGGGATGCGGTATTAGTGTGTGGGGGAACCTGGGGCAGGGTGTGGCAGGGGAACCTGTGGAGTGGTGGCCTGGGGGATGGAGGAGAGAGACTGGGTGGTGGAGCTGCGTGGTGGTGGTGGTGGGGTCTTGCTCTTCCTGGTCCGGGGGGACTTCCGAATGGGGTCCTGTGTCTGCCTGCACCTGGGGGAGGGTGTCCGGGGGCGAGGGGCACTCCCCTCTGTGTGGGTGGACTTCCTCTTCCCCCGGTATGCTGGATCAGCAGGATCGGAGGGGAAGAGGCCGAGGTCACAGAGGAGGATCTGCTGTGTAGGTGGAGTAGCAGGTGAGGCAAGGGAAGGGGTCTTGGAGGGAGAGGATTTGGAGGACTGCGGAGTGACTGTGGATGCCTGTGTGTGTGTCTGTTCCCCATCCCCTGTGTGTGTGGTATCAGTCCCCTGAGGATGCTTGTGTGCATGTCTTGCCTTTCTCTTGGGTGTGTCTGTGCTGCTCATGTCTGTGTGTTTGGGTGATTGTGCAGGTGTGCATGTGCTTTGGACAGGTAGGGTGGCAGGAAGTGTGGATGGGGCAGAGGTGGGAGGGTTGAGGGACTGTTGGAGGAGGGACACGGCTGCCGTCAGGGAGGAGTCCATGGACTTATTGCTCCTCTGTAGGGCAGACATACCCGTCGAGATGCCCTCCATGAACGACACCAGTTGTGTCAACAGAGTGGTGGGTGCATGGAGGACACTCAGCATTGCTGTCTGCCCTACATGGAGCTGCCGAAGGAGGTACACAGACTCCTCACTCAGGGCAGCAGGGGACACAGGGGCAGGGGGTGCGGTGCCTGGCACGACGGAGACACGCTCCCGAGCACGGGAGCCTCTACGGACCTCAGGAATGGGAGCCAATGGGAGGGCGGTGGTGGTGGTGGCGGGGCCAGACAGACTAGCTAGCCTTTTGTGGCTGCTGAGACCCGCCTCCACAAGGGAGTCATCCTCCGAGCTGCTGTGGTCCTCAGCTGAGGTGGATGGTGCTGAGGACTCCTCGGTGTGGCTCCCCTCGCCCTCTGTGCCACTGGGTCCCTCTGACCACTCGTCGGATGCTGACCCAGTCTGGCTCCGCTGCTCCTCCTGGTCCGTGGAGCTGTCCCCTCCTGTGGCCGTGGATGTATCTGCAAACAATTAGGGAAACAGACAAACATCAGTCACCTGCACTGACCGCACACACCACAGTAAGTACAGCACATCACAGAGCAAGCCCTGGCATCCTTTGTTGAACATTGCCTAAAGTCCTCACACAGATTCGGGGAAGCCAATTGTCAGTCTGATGGTCAACCATGGGACTCACACCCCTCCTGCCCTTGCACCCATCTGTCTGGTGCCTGTCTGATGGTAAGACCCCAGTGTGGACACATGCACCACCTACACAGTTGTTGGACATTGCAGGGAACACGGTGAAGTATGTGAACATGCACACATCACATCTCTTGCCACTGAGTCAGTGCAGGTGTCCGGATAAAGGGATGGCCAGAGTCTAAATAGAAATGCATGTGATGCATACCAGCACCAGACACCATGATGCACCCATGTCCGGATAGTCAATGCCACAATGGGGTGCATGTTGCACATGTCACTCCCCTGCAGGATCAGTCTTAGGAAGTTTTATGCCATGACACAGGCATGCGTGCAAAGTCATACATCACTGTCTCCAGTCACATGGGCATGGCAGCCAGCCAACAACAGTCTGCACTGTGTCACAATCCTAGGACATGGGGAATGCAAGTTATGTAACTGACAAGTGCACATGTCCATCCCCCAAAAACCACATCATCTGAACTACTATTTGTCCACGTCATACCAATTGGACATATGGGGGACATGAAACACAACTCTCTGAACATGAGCACCTCACAGTGTGCTGTGAATGAAAAACAGCTGCCTGAAAGTCACAGTCGCATACACCTGTGTGCACAGTCAAGTGATCAGACACCTATAAGTCACAGAAGTATCGTCTATCATGGTCACATCTCCGATGGCATGCTGAGCCCTAACCGATAAACATACCAGTAGTCCTGACAACGAAGACACAGCACAATGAGACAGAGGCAGACACCTGAGGGTAAATTTCACTGATCACAACATGCCAGATGATACACGGGAGTGGGAGTACAGAGTGTATTGTATGCCCTGGAGTAGGCATGACTGTCCAGCTCCACCTGTAAGAGGGATGAGTCCTGGACAGTAGGCAGGTGGCTAAGCATGTGTGACACACTTGATACACATACTCCTGAGGCCCAAACATTTTTCCCACCGGCAGCATGGGTGTGTGCCAAATTCCCCAGGGACATGTGGTGATTCAGATCAGCAAGCGGATCACATATCAAAGTTACACCCAGATTACATGTCAGAACTTAGGCATTGTGTAAGCAATTGACCCACCCATGAATCGCACAACATAGTCACAGGAACAAATGCTGTCCCCCACCTTGAGCGAAGCTAAATGCAATGACACAGTCCCCAAGTGACACAATTTCCTGCCTGTAAGGGCCACACATATGCGTATCAGAGGAGAAGTGGGCATGTCACAAATGAGGGACATGGGTCCTGGACCACATGACTGATGTACTGTGGAAGTTTAACCAGGCCAGAGTAGGGCACATAGCATGTCAGACAAAGTGCACAGTGCAGTCATGGACTCACCCCTCCTTGCTGCTGTCTGCCCTTCAGCTGCCCATCCAGGTCAGGGAAGACCACCGCCAGGATCCGGAGCATGTGGGGGTCAGGGTCCGGTGTCCGCCCCTCCTGCGAGGAGGCGACAGCTTCAGCTGGACCCTTGCGATCCTCCAGGTCCAGCCCTGAAGGTCCTGCCACCTCTTCTGGCAGTTGCGGATCCTGTGCCTGTAGACCCCCACGGATCTTACTGCCCGGGCGATGGTCAGCCAGATTTCTTGCTTCTGGTGGGCATCAACCTGTGAGGATGACAAAGTGAAAAGGCCATTACTACACATGCAACATATACGTGCATCACACAGTTGGAGATACATGTCTCAATCACAGGGGCATATGATGTACATAGGCAGTGCAACAATGGCTATGAACAGTTTGCCAGCAGTCACTACATGGTATCATTGCATGGGAAGTAAACCTTGTTGGAATGCACTGTTACTGCACTGTACCTGTTCAGTGCATGTAACTACACACTTTGGGGTGTGACAGCTACTCAGTGAGCATGCTAGCCAGTGGTGTGCACACTGTAAGTCCTGCTAGTCAGACAACATTCACAATTAGTAAGGCAGTGGACAGCACACTCACCTGCTCCCCTGGTTTCCCATACAGATTGCTGTACTGTGGAAGGAGGTTGTCCAGCAGGGCCTGGTTCTCCTCAAGGCTGAAGGCTGGGGCTCTCTCCACAGTACGTGCCATTGCAGTAGCCAGAGGATGCAGAGACAGCAGCAGTGTTGGTGGCAGATGTCGTCCTGGAGCATGTAGTGCAGGCAAGTGAGCTCTCAGGGGAACAGCCAGCATTATATGTGTGCTGCAGAGGCAGATACTGTCCCATGTGTCCAAAGTGATAGGTCCAAGTCGTTTGCATCTTCTGAATCTAACCAATCCATGGAACAGCAGCACTAATACACGCCCACAGCATCCTTCAAATCTTCAACTTCATGACACCCATGATTTTGCAACATTGTTGTGGCTGGCCAACTGAATTCACAGCATCAGACTCGTTGGAGCTTCGAAAACGCGTCCGTTGCCATGCCAGGCCCCAGCCAATGCGTGCGCACCGATCTGTCCATTGCTGTACAACGCGTACCCGCTCACAACGGATGCAAGGGGCCGGCCGGGCACACCGATCGGTCCATTGCTGTACAACGCGTATTTCGGGATACAACGCGTACCCGCTCACAACAGATGCAATGGGCCGGCCGGGCACACCGATCGGTCCATTGCTGTACAACGCGTACCCGCTCACAACAGATGCAAGGGGCCGGCCGGGCACACCGATCGGTCCATTGCTGTACAACGCGTACCCGCTCACAACGGATGCAAGGGGCCAGCCGGGCACACCGATCGGTCCATTGCTGTACAACGCGTACCCGCTCACAACGGATGCAATGGGCCGGCCGGGCACACCGATCGGTCCATTGCTGTACAACGCGTACCCGCTCACAACAGATGCAATGGGCCGGCCGGGCACACCGATCGGTCCATTGCTGTACAACGCGTATTTCGGGATACAACGCGTACCCGCTCACAACAGATGCAATGGGCCGGCCGGGCACACCGATCGGTCCATTGCTGTACAACGCGTACCTGTACAGGTCAGTCACATATGTCACCATGCTTGTCACTGGTGAACGTATGCCAGCCACATATACCTGCCAGAGACACAGGGGCACACCTACAACACCACACCCAGTCCACACTGTTTCCTAAGGCATGTAAGGCTGCATTACCTTTTCTGTGTATGGGGGTTAACGTGGTTTCTGTGGTGGCACTTGTGGGCAGCCACACCCAGGCTGTGCATGTGTTCATGGGGACAGGGTCCTTTGTGTGTTGTGCACATGACCACTGTGATGTGCAACAGTTCATTTCGGAGCATGTGGCATGGTCACATTTCCAGGTTGTGTATGTGTGTGACATGTCACATACCCCCAGGGTCCCATGGGGGAAGGCATGTATGTCACAGGATGACCCATTGCCACAATAGTGATGTCCCTCCACAGTCTGTGTGCATGTTGTGTTTCCGATGTCTCTGATTTCATGTGCACGATGGGAGACAGTCTCCACATCAACGTTGTTTGTGCATGGACTTTGATGTTGTGCGTCACTGGCGTCCATGTCTGTCCTGTGGAGGCGACAGGGGCCACTACCTGTGGGAGTCATGTTTGTTTTTCTGACGTGTACATGATACGCCATGTCATGCCAGTGTCCATGTGGCAAGACAGGGTCACTGGGAATCTACCTGTCAATGAGCTGTGATGCCTGTGGCGCATCTGTCCAGACATGTCACTGTGGTGTGTGTGGAACGTGACAGCAGTAAATGGGTACTGTGACACAGCCTAATGGTTTCCCATAGCACAACCTGGTACCTGTTGTGCACACATGTTGTACTGAGAAGTTAGATGATGGGCATGTAGGTGCGAGTTATGTCCGAACAGAACGGCACACACATCAAGTACTTGTGTCTCGTAATGATGTATCATGTGAAATTGAGTATGGTGAATGGCACATATGTGGGGTGACTGACAATCTTTCTTTCTTCAACCTATGCACTGCAGGGCTCCAGCTGTCCATAGACCATTCCCTGACCTGGCAACGATGGTGGAACATGACAGCATCCGACGGTACCGCTTCACCAGGCAGCTGATTGATGATTTGGCAGTGCGCTTGGCACCACATTTGCAACCTGGCCGGACGTACCCTACGGCGCTGACACCCAAGGTGAAGGTAATGGCAGCCCTACACTTCTATGCCACCGGTACCTTTCAACACACTGAGGCGACTGCCGGTGGGATGTCACAGACTATGTTCAGCCGTGTGCTACGCGATGTTTTGGAGGCAATGTTGAGATGCCTGAACCAGTACATCTATTTCCCTAGACGTCAACAACTCACTGACGTCAAGAGTGACTTCTATGCCCTGGGGAGGATGCCACATGTCATTGGCTCCATTGATGGGACACATGTGGCTTTGATACCACCACAGGCACATGAGCAGGCATACCGGAACCGTAAACATTACCATTCGATCAATGCTCTGGTGGTATGTCTTGCAGATATGAGCATCACACATGTGTGTGCCCGTTTCCCTGGTTCAGCACACGATGCCTACGTGATGAGGAGTAGTCGCATCCCGAGGATGATGGCACAGATGCAGAACCAGCGTGCCTGGCTTGTCGGTGTGTACTGACTTTGTACCATTGTGTGTGTTCTGATCTGTAGTATTCCACCCACTTTTCCAACTCAGCTAATGTGCACTTGTCTGTCCGTAGGTGACTCCGGATACCCCAACATGCCGTGGTTGCTGACTCCCTCAGGAACCCTGTGACACCAGCCCAGATGCGCTACAATGAGGCACATGGTCGGACCAGGAGAGTGATTGAGCGGACCTTTGGTCTCCTGAAGAGCCGCTTCCACTGCCTGGACAAGACAGGAGGGGCCCTCCCATATGCCCCAGCAAAGGTGTGCAAGATTGTCATCGTCTGCTGCATGCTACACAACCTGGCAGTGCGGAAGGAGTTGCCTCTCATCCTGGATGACGATGACCAACGTCCGCCACCTGTGGAGGATCCTGGCCTGGACCACGATGCCAGTGATGATGATGATGATGGTGATGTCCGCACACAGCTCATCACCAACTTCTTCAGCTGAATGTGAGTATCCAGGGAGATGTAATGTGAATGATGTGAGTTTGCATGATATGTGTGGGTGGTGCTCTGGTGCTGTTTGAGTGTGGCCATGTGCTACTTGACTGGATGCATGCAACAATGTGTCCTTACAGGTAGTCTGTATTCCCCAACAGATTTGACATGCTAACTGCGTTTTGTGTAGTTGTCTTGTGACATGTATTGGGCATGAGTATTGCAGTTCTGTCCTGTTCTTCAGTGGTTTTAACTGTGTGTCATGTCTGTCCTTCACAGGGTGCTTACTGAGTCCTTTGGTCAACTTAGATCCCCCGACATCATGATTCAGCTTTCAGGGTGGCAGCAGTAGTTTGCCTACAAGTGATGTGCCACACACCCCTGGACTTCATATCTTCTGCACTTGTTGACTGTGTGGCCACTGCCACGTGGGTAAACCTTGCATTTGTAGTGGAAACAACATGTTGCAAATGTGTAATGAACCTGTGCTTCACTTTGGGATGTGCGTTGTCTGTGGTCACACATCTGACTGACATTTGCTTACTGCACCTGTGGGCTAGTTGACACAGACTCTGAATAGGTGTGGTGTCTGTGCATTCCACTGTATTTCCTGGCAACATCACTGTGGGCGATGAGTCCGATGGCCCTGGTGTCTCTGTGTTGTGTAGCCCTAGTGGTGTGTCTCCCTCATATGTGTCACGTCACCATGACTCACACGACGGTGTTGTACTTGCTGTAGCAGTTAGCATACACAGTGTAATTTAGCAGATCATCATCACCATAACAGTATCCACATTTGAATAACAACAGAGGCAAGTATGGGTTACTAGTGATTTTATTTACAGAAATGTGTGTGTGTATAGTGCACAGGATGGTGGGTGCTGTACATTGGGATTGTGATCCAAAGTTCCCAGATGAGTTGGAAGTCTTGGTAGCAGAAATGTCCTGAGTGAAGTCCACAGTCATATGATACATTAGTACAACTTGAACTCCCCATGTCATGTGGGAGAGTAGTGTTGCATTCGACAGGGTGAAACGTTTGCACACAAAGGAGAATTTCCGGAACAGGTGTTGGCTTCCTGGGGGATGTACGTGGCCATCAACCTCTCAGTTTTCCTTCCTCGGACGACCCCTCTTCTTTGGGGGGACCCTCACGTGCAGGCTGCGGCAGTGCAGGGAGTCTCCGCCAGAGTCCTCCTCCCTCCCTGTGGCGGTGTCAGTTGTTGCAGCACCAGATGTTGTGGGCACACAGGGAGGTGTGGCCATGTTGGTGCTAATCTGGCGGAGGCATGTCAATATGTCCCTATGCACCGCTGTGAGTTCTTGCAATGTGTCCCACTTGGACTCCATGCGAGACATGTGTGTCTCCACACGGGACATGTGGGAGTCCAAGCGGGCATGATGGGCAGCCTGCTGCTGTTGTATGTCCTTGAGGATCCCCACTACCTGTCTGACCTCTCCGGTGCTATCCTGGTACGCATCAGCGATGCGTGCCAGTTGTGGGTCATCATGCAGTCCAGACCCCTCTGCAAGCAGCGACCTATGTCTACCACCCTCCCACCACCCCTGGCGACACGTGCAGGACCTGCGGTGGCACGCACAGGTGACCCAAGGCCCCCTTGGGGGTTGTTAGTGGTGTTGTTGTCCGTTGCTCCACGGTGGGCCTGGGGCCCTGTGCTGTTATCATCGGTGGTCCTTGGTCTGTCCGTGTCAGCGGGGGTGGTCTGTGTGTTGGCAGTTGTTGGAGGGGTGGGTGCAGGGGGTCCTGCTGGTGCTGCATGATGACTCACACCGGAGGTGCCAGGTAGGTCTTCGCCATCCGAGGAGGGCAGAGGCTGTTCCACACCAGTGAGCTCAGTGTCCCCCGGAGCCTGGGACAGGGACTCCTCCTCGCCTGCTGCTGTGTCCCCATCATCATCACCTGTATTTGGAAGAGACACACATTGTATGTTATGTTTCTACAGGCATCAATGGTTCACACACCTGACAGTTGTGACTGTACCTCTGGATGCTGGCATGTACATTGCATTGTCCTAAGTTGTCACAGTAAGAGGTTGATATTGGTGTAGCACATTGTCATGCATACCTGGGGCATTTCAATGTGAATGTTGAGGTGTGTGCATGGCCAGCATTTGTTGTATTTGGTGGACATCCGGCCATCCTTCTCCACCTAGCCCAGTTATCCCACCATGAAGCATGCCACCCTTGCAGTGGGTTCAGGTTGACTCTCAGGATGTCATTCAGTGGTGTCTTGCTGTTGGTTTTTGCACAGTTCCCAGCAGGGCCTTGTGCACCCCACAGCAGTACCCAGTGTCAGCCATCTTGTCAGTCCTTATCCACTCCCTGTGATGTGAGCATGGTTCAGAGTGGTGTTGATGGGCCAATTGTGAGGGTGAGCAGTATCTGTGACTACAACTCCCATCATGCTATTGCCTACACCCCCTTCCCAGCATGCCCGTACTTCCTTCCTTTGGACTCTGCTTCCCTGTGGGGTAGTGTGCCTGTGCTGACAGGAAGGCTGACAGTGTTGTCCTTGCGTTTGTTTGGCTACAAGTCCCAAGAGTGTCCCTGTGCTTCACACAGCATTACCCAGGGTGGTGGTTCTTTGTGGGATCTTCATTTGGTATGTGAGGCATTGCATTCTCCCAGGTGGGTTATGTGGAGTTTGTGTTGAGGGGGTGTGTGAGGTGAGCTGCTTGTACCTATGGTCAGTGCTGTGAGTCCTCCTTCCCACCCAGCCAGATATCCCACCATGCAACGTGCTTGCATTGCAGGGAGTGCAAGTTGGCTTTCAGGATGTCAGGCAGTGGTGTTGTGCTGTTTGTTGGTGCACAGTTCCCAGCAGGGCCTTGTGCTCCCCACAGCAGTACCCAGTGTCAGCCATCTTGTCAGTCCTTATCCACTCCCTGTGATGTGAGCATGGTTCAGAGTGGTGTTGATGGGCCAATTGTGAGGGTGAGCAGTATCTGTTACTACGAGTCCCATCATGCTCTTGGCTACACTGACTTCACCAGCATACACAGGATTCCTTCCTTTCTGTGAGCTTCCCTGTGAGGTGGTGGCTAAAAATCTGACAGTGTTTGTTGGTTAGATTTGTGCCACTGCTTAGCTCAATTTGGTATTGGATTTGTACATGTCATGACACAGTTACATATCACTATGACATGGCATGTATTGTGTTTATCTGACTGACATACTTTTTGGGATGATTATCTTTTGGTTGCTGTTGATTTGCTAGTGGTGCATGGTTTGACTGTCCCCTTGACAGTGATGTGTGTGTATTGGCACACAATATTGTGTATATTAGTTGTGTACTCACCAGGCTCTGGGATGTTTGTTAGTCCATATACGCTCACTGGTGGTAGGATGGCCCGCACCTTCTCCTCCCAGGGCCTGAGGTATACTGGTTTGGCAGGAGGGCCACTGCCGGTGTGCTGGCTCAGGAGGTAATCCTTCTTCAGCAGGTCCCTGACCCTCCTGCGCACATCATACCACCTGTTCTGGATGTCTTCCTTTGTGCGCAAACATGGTGATTGTGCGTTCACCCTGTCGACGATCCTCGCCCACATCTTGGTTTTCTGCGACATGGGGGTCTGTTGGACCAATGTGCCAAACAACTGTGGCTCTACCCTCAGGATCTCGTCTACCATGACTTCCAATTCACTATCTAGGAACTTTGGATTCTTCTTTAGGGGCATGGTGATGGGTGGTGGTGGTGATTGATGTGTGTGTGTGTGCAAGTGAGGGTGTGTGAGTGTAGGTTTTGCTGGGTGTGTGTGAGGGTGCTATTTGTTGAGGTGCTAATGGTGTGTGGCTTTTGTGTTGGATGAGCTGTGTCTGTGTTTGCTGTGTGATGGTGTTTTCTGCTGGCAGGTCAGTGGAATTTGCAAAGGATCATGGTAGGGATTTGTGGCCTTTATGTAGGTGGAGTTGGGGGGTGTCCTTGTTCCATTTTTTTCACCCCCTGTATTTATTGGCTTTGTCATTGCTTGTTTGGCCCTTTTTTTTGTATTTTTTCATTTGTGATTATTGTGAATGTAGGAGTCGTTCTTCTGACCGAGTAGGACGTTGCAGTTGTCTCGTGCGCGCCTCTCAGAGTCGTTCCCGCTGTGTTTCAGCTCAGTTTCATATGCGGCGTACGCGTCGGTCGCGGAGTATTGTGTTTGTTCGGCTGGCTTTTGTATGCGTGTTGGTCGTACGGCTTGGGCTCCGTGCGAATCGGTCTGAATTTGCACCCATTGCATCGTACTGCGTGGGTCGGAGTTCGCGGGTACGTTTCGTTCGGGTTATTTCCTGGTGTGTGTCGGTCGGTTCGATTCGCGTGGTTTCCCGGCCCGATAGCTTGTTTCTGTCCGGGTCGGTCGTTCGCCTTGAGTTCCGTACGAGTCGGTCGTGATTCCCATGCATTTCATCGTACTACCTGGGTCGGACGGCGCCGGTACGTGTCGGTCGGACTAAATTCCCGTACTGAGTCGGTCGGTACGTTTTCCGGCCCGAATCGGAATCGGCCCCTGTGTCTCTTTACACCCTACTCCACACACTGGTTACATTCATGCAAGGTGTCAGTGGAAAGGCCAGTCTCTTCCCATAATCTTGTAATGGGGATTTTAAGAGATAAGTATTGTAATGGAGAAAATGTAAATTCTTCCTCTAAAGTAATTTGATGATCTTGTGAGAGTCTCATGGGATTGTATAAAAAAGGCAGAGAAAATCTGTTGCATATAAATTATACAAATTACAACAGGATACGTTCAGTGAAAATTCAAATTCCATTATACAAGTATGATCTTGTGAGAGGCTCTCGATCGTAAAGCAGAAAACACTGCCCCCACGTAGTGGATGCGGAAGACTGTGCACCTGGTTCTCATGAGAGGCCCGCAAGAGTTAACACTATGGGCCCTATTATGATGTCGGTCGGAAAGCCTCCAACCTGCAGTCGGAGGCTTTCGAACCGACATCATAGTTTTCACTTTTGACTGCCGTATTACAATGACGGTGTTCGGATGTGAAACCGGCCGGTCATTCTGGCTGGCTTCTGATGGGCTCAAGGAGCCCAACGGCCAGTCGGAACCAGCACGTAATCCCTTAAAGACGGCGTTTCCACCGGCTGGATTATGATGTTGGTTTCCCACAGGCTCTCCATGTCGAGCTTTCCGACATGGAAAGCCTGTCGGAAAGCGACTTAGGGGGCCCCTAGCAGGGCCCCCTTCTCCCTGTGGCCTCCGGTTGGTGGCTGAGGGGGCAGGGATTAACAGAAACTTCCATTTCTCTATGGGAGCTTGTGCTGCGGCCTGTTTACAGCCGCAGCACAAGCTCCCATATCATGTGCGGTCGCATTGTAATAGCAGAGTCAGGACTACCGAATGGAGGTCGGTCGGTCGGTCCCGAGACTGCAACAGTGTCACATCTGCCCGACATAGTAATGAGGCCCTTAGTATGAGAGCATCATGACTCTCGCGAGTGTCTCGCGAGAGTCATCAAGAAGGAAAAAAGGGTAACAGTAAAAACAACATATACAATGAAAGTATATGGTAGCTCTTAAAATACCTTTTTTAATTAACATTTTTAACAACTGTATTTTTTTGTATTTGTTTTTAACATTTATAATTTTTTTGTGTATTTGTTTAAAAAATAATATCTCTAAAAACAATGAGAGGGTCCCCTTGTACACCAAAGGAATAGACCTAATTGATGAAGGGCGTATAACTGGTACTAGTACTTTAAAGTTCCCTGGATTAAAGTGTTATAGAATCTAATTCTACTGGAGGAGATTTTATAAATTATATGTCATCCAATACAGGACAGTTTTAAGGTATGTGGATGTTTCCAACATGCACACTAATC
This sequence comes from Calotriton arnoldi, assembly GCA_963921515.1. Taxonomy (NCBI): domain Eukaryota; kingdom Metazoa; phylum Chordata; class Amphibia; order Caudata; family Salamandridae; genus Calotriton; species Calotriton arnoldi. The sequence continues at coordinate 1,987,313 of CAWUFW010002944.1, forward strand.
TGTGATGATAGAGATTTAACAATTCACACATGCAATATATGGGAGATAATTGAACTTTATTTACCTCTACTAGATTAATCGTCAGTAAGAGCCATTGTGGTGATCATTGTCGTATTACCACTTATTATACCCAAAAGGAAGCAACAGCGGGTATACCTGTACTAACTGCAGATCAAAACCTGAAAGGTGAGATTTGGTTCCACTACTCTATATATATAAAATCTGGGTTGAGATGTATTTACAAATTTATAATATGGAGGATCTGTATGCTAAGAGAGATTTATTGGTTTTCCCTTACACTTATCATCTCTAAGAGCTTTGGATGCGACTAATAAGGGACTACAACTTAGTGTTACCTTAAGGAAACAACTTTTTCATACTCCTATAAGCAGCAGTATACAACCGGGTAGGTGAGATATGGTTCCACCTATTAAGAGTCGGGTTGAAAGATAATGTTATAGAACCAGGTCTGGAGGCCCATGATATTAATAATCAATCTAAAAAGATTCTGTTTGACTGAGAGAACAAGTTGGCATATTAGCAAGGGCCATTATCTCCGCTTGTTTGGCTTTAAGAGCCAAAAAAGCGGAGATAATATTACCGCCCTATTACCAAGGCGGGTGCTAACATGCATTAACGCATGTTAGCACCCGTTTTCCCCACGCCTCGCTCTGCATCTCTAATGAGATGCAAAGTGGGCGTTCCTTCCCAGGGATAACAGGAGAAATGTCGCTAACCGACATTTCTCCTATTATCAAGCTGCAGGCGAACATGCAGAGCGATTAGAAAAGTAGCGCTAACCGCGGTTAGCGCTACTTTTCTAACGCCTGCTCTCAGTATGACTTAGCCATGATATCCAATGGAAGGTGGATATCATGGCTGAGTCTGTCCTGCCCTATCAGCAAGCTATCGCCAAAGTTGTGTGATTATCGCTGGATTTCCAGCGATAATCGCACATTTGGCAGTTAGCGCTGCAATTTTATCACTGTTGAGATGAGCGTTGCTGATAGCACGCTATCTCAGTGATAAAATTCAGCGTTAGTCAGGCGATAATTATCCTCGCGCTAAGCGCGCTGAGCGATAATTATCGCCGGACCTTAGTAATATGCCCCAAGATGACTGAGCGTGTGTGTAGATGCATTTTTGTTTAGAGTAATAGGGAGTCTATAATCACTCTCTTAACTAGTGATGCCTTGAACACAACAAGTGGGACATGGAATTTAATGTTAAGAACATGTAAAGAACCTGGGTATTTTTTAACAGAAAAATAACAATTGTAAAATTTTTATTTTTCTCTCTTTTGATAATATCTGAACAATATAAGGTCAAAAATTGTACTTTGTAGTAATTGCACATGTTTTTTTAAAATACAGGTGTACTGCATTGATTGACTTCACGTACACCGGTTGAGAGTTAAAATTCACGGTCTTGATAAAGATGGTTTAACCAGAATAACATCATCGAAACGCGTCTACGCCTTGATACATAATCCGTGTTGTTGGTTGGCACAATAGATATTTAATACTTTTCAATATTTTGGGTCCCAGCCGTAACGTCATTTGAACATGGATATGGTTTTGTGATGACAAAGTGTACTGTCTTTTAATGCTCTCTTCTTTCCTTTTTCTACCTGTTTTATTTTCTTACTGATACTGAGCCCCATGGCAAAGAATAATTTTTGCTACATGTTACCAGTACTGTTTCTTTTGCGCAAAGATATGAAATATATGCGATTAGATTTTTGGTGATTCATGTTTTTAATCTTGATAAATTGTTTTATATGATTTTAATAAATTGATATGTACAAATTCTATTCCTACTTTGGCGTGTTGGCACACTATTTTTGAGTTGATGACTATACTTCCCACTCTGAGTTTGGCCTTGTACTGAGTGGTATGATTGGATGAATGTGAACAGTGGACAATAGATGCTTTACCAAAGGATGAATCGTTATTTTTTACTTTAAAAAGAATATAACAAAAACAAGGTATTGGGAGTAAACAAAAAAACAACATCTCCTTCAAAACAAAGAGGGAAAAAACTAGAAGAATTAAAAAAAAAAAAACAACTGCCTAGGTCGGCATTTATGATCCTGGACAAGCTTGTCCCGTGCACCCCTATTTGTCTCTGAAGAAAAAATTATCTCCTTGCATAAGCAGCAAAAAAGGCCTTTGTTTAGATAAGCAGAGTATCTGCTTGAGTGGTGAATACCTGAGCAGCCATAGGTTGACCAGTTTGAAAAGATGTGGACACCCCTGATGAGTTATTAAGCGCTGCAGCACGGGCTAACTCAGCCCGAGCAAGGCGTTAAGGGTCGATAGCCCCCAAATGTCACCACATCTCAGTGGTACTCATGCTGTATTGCTTGTTCCTGCTGCCCCTACTGAACTCCTTTTTGTATATTTTACATATGACATGTTTAGTTAATACTTTTGTCCCACCATTTAAAAAACTGCCGCACCAAGGTCTCCTTGGAGGGCTGAGTTGCAGAATCATGAGTAGGGTTCTCATCTGAATCTGATGATGACATTTTTTCAGGTTAGTTGGTGTTTAGTTGGTTATATTTTTAAGTATATTTAAAACAATACTTACTATATTTGGTAGATTTAGTTGGTTTCTTTAGTGTAGTTTTTTGATTGAAATTGTTGCAGCCTGTAGTAGAAAAAAAAGGTGTAAATGTTTATTAGTTTTATTTTGTTAGTTTTGTTTATCAGTTGATTTAGCTAGGGTTTAAAAATTATTCATGGTTATACTTACTTTGTTTAATATGTTTGATCGATTTTCTTCTATTCCTAATCTTTTATTGGTAGAATGCTGCACAGTATATTTCTTTGCAGTGTTGATTTTTGGTAAGGTTTGTAAATCTGTTTAGTCTGTAAAATAGGCAAAAAATGGAAATACATTTTTTTTTTACATGTTTTAATAATTTTAAGTTTAGTTAGGAGAACATGTACATTTTTTAGGTATTGTACTTACTTTGAATTTGAGTTGTTTGATGTGGCTCTTTTGAAGGTCCTTTGTTGGGGCTTCAATCTGTCAGAGTTTCCTCCTTCTCCAATCTTTGCAGATTGTGAGGTAATTTCAGGATAATTAATTGGCTTCTTTTATAGTGTTGTTTTAATTAGTTGAAGCTTTCTATTGGTTTTTGTTGTTTATGCTTTTATTTTATTGGTTGTTATAGCGTCTGTTTAATTATTTTGGAAGTTATATGTTAATTTGGAAAACGTTGTATATATTTATTTAAGGGTATATTTTGTTTAATATTATAATTATGTAATAATATATTTGCTTTTATATGTTTTATTGTAATTAAAGATATTAAATATATTTTTGGTCATTTTTAATGGTTATAAATGTTATTTGTTATACATATATTTATTTAAATATTGGTGTTTGGTTTTTTGTTAATTATATATATTGTTATAATTGTTAATATATATTTATATATTTATTTAATTTTTGTTTGCAATTTACTATTTTAATTTTGGTATTTATAAATATGTTTTTATATATTTTTAAATGTGTGTATTTAATGTTTTGGTTAAAAATAAATTATAGTTAAGCAATGTTTATGTTGTCGATATTGTGGAAGTCGATATTTTTGTTAATTTAAAAAATATTTTATGATATTTTTGTACTCAATATTTTTTAAATCAATTTTTTTAATATGATATTTTTTTCCGATAATTGTT